>PITA01001508.1:0-163400 GCA_004023965.1 Spilogale gracilis | reverse complement strand
CAGGAACCACTTCTAGTTCCTAGTTATAAATGCATTGCCTAGAGTATGGACCAACATGCAGTAGGTGGTTAATAAATATTTATAGAAAATATTACCTCACCTTCACTAGAAAGCAATAGTTTTTTAAAGATTTATTTATTTGAGAGAGAGTTGCAAGCAAGTCATGGGGGAGGGGCAGAGGGAGAGGGAGGGAATCTCAAGCAGGCTCCAAGCCTGGGAAGAGCTGTACTTGGGACTCCATCTCATGACCCTGACCATGACCTGAGTTGAAATCAAGAGTTGGACGCTTAACTGACTGGGCCACACAGGTGCCCCCCAAAATAATTTTTAAAGCCACCACTATGACACTTTCTGCCAGCAGGGCCTATATTTTTCATATAAGCAAGATCCTATGACCCACTATTAGCCCAACATCTACTCCTTATTGTAATAATAGGAGAAAGTAATGATGACTGTGAGTGAATGGAGAAGGTGAGGCTATATTTATTTTTATTATTGGGAGTCTGAGATGAGCTTCACTCATTTCTTGAGGTTATTTTGCAATGCAGGCCAGTTGGCATTGGAAATCACTCCTAGGCTCTTACATATGAAAGTAAAAATAACAGCAGGCAAACCATTTCTCTGTCGCAAAACCTATGCTTCTTCGGTGTTATCTCTAAACTATGTTCTGAAATAAAATTGTTTCAAGTGAAATCAATCTGTGGAAGAAAAAAAAGTAATATTCTTTCCTATCACTAATGACCATCTGTTAAAATCTCTCTTTACAGGGAACCATGATATCTATCAATAAATGTGGTAGGGAAGTAACATTGATACAAGTATTTAGCTTATATTGTTGTAAAGTCATGCTTGAAAAGTTGCTTGAGTAATGATGAATGCAATAGTCCTAGAGTTTTGCCACTCATCAGGGTGATCTATAGCTTATTGAAAATAACCATATCCTCACACTTTGGCAAACTGCCCTTCTATGAAGATGAAGTGACATTAGCAGTCAGTGATTGTGGGAGGAGAAATGAGGGGTGATAAAATGTGTTGGCTTATGCTAGGAATGTCAGTTTTGGAAGGAACCTGGTCAGTACTCTTATCCTGCAATTGAAGAAAGTAAGTTCTAGAGAAAATCAAATTGTTCACAGTTACAACGTTTTACGAGATACAAAGATGATGGTTGGATGCCTGGCACAATTAATAACAATGTTGGGTTCTTTCCCCATTCTTCTGTCAACAGTTAATTCTTTTAAATGTCTCATGCTCAACCTCGGTATTGATTTAACCAAGTTCTAACCTCTGTAAATATATCTGGAGAAAGAAGAGAACGAAGGCAATGTGAACACAGTGCTATCCTCCCCCAGACTTGGGCCCCCCAGATATTATCGTCCTGATTATGCGGTAGATTTTAGTAAGTACTTGTGATTTTGTGTGCTTATACTTCTATGGCCGTCAATTAAAAGAAAAGTCTGTGTGATTAGATGAAACCAGTATCAGTTCAAAACTGAATATGAAGTTGGCTGCACACTGAGGGCGAGATGATTCAGCACCACTGGATTCCAAAATTCCACATGTGGTTTTGGAAAAATTTAAAGGAATCTGTACTATAATGGGGAAAAAAAACCATAAAGACCAGATATATAAATATAAAAATTCAATTATCCAAAAAGCTTATTGAAGTCACAACAGTCATTACTAGGCATAATAACTAACAAAAAGAGGTTCCCGTAAAGAAAAAAATGGAATAATTAGCAATTATTTTTCCATGTGGAAACTGGCAAATATAAGACCTAGTCTGGGAATGAGTATTAACTAAGGCTCTGAAGCTTTTTAATCAATACTTGGATAAAGAAGAAGAATGTGGTGGCAGAGGCAGGGAGACACCAGCGGGGATGTATCACGGTGCAAGTGTCCCCCGGAGTGTCCAGGGTGTGGCAGGAGCAAGCAGACAAGACGCTTCCCGGCCCTCCTTCACCCACAGCTCTGTCAGAGACAGTGAACAGGCCATGAGAAATGGGCCAACACCATTCCAGAGAGCAACAGGCGCTGAGAAAGGAAATTTTAAAAAGGGTATTGGGCCAAAGCATGGGAATAGGAGAGTTGGACAGCACCGGAGAGGAGTTCTAAGATGACTTCTGAGCGGAGGTCAGGATGTTGCCTGGGAGATTCTGAGGAAGATCCACAGGGAAGGTGTTCCAAAAGGAACAGCAAGTACAAAGACCCGGCCTCAAGGGGTTGAGAAGAGCCAGAGGTTGAAAACACTGAACTGAGGACCAAGTCCCACAGGGAAACAGAGCCAGAATCCGAGCCCAGTTATATGTGACCCACATCCCCATAGACTTCCTACTACATTGCCTTTCCACACAAAACTTCTGGTCCCTGAGAATTCATCTCCTGGATTCAGCAGAGGTCAAGAGCTCTTTGGGGAAGGCTGCTGTGAGGCTTTAGTTATGGTCCCGAAAAGCTAGAAAGTACCAAATTCCAACCACAGAAGATTAGCTAAGCCAGTCATGGCCCACTTCATAAGGGAACTCTTATGAAGTGAAAGTAGTTCACTTTCAAGTAGTTGAAAACATTAAATCATAAGGATGGAAACACGAGGAAAGGCCCATCAAAATATGTTAAGTAAGAAAAAGCCCCACGCAAAGTAGTCTGAATGTCATGTTGACAATCATGTCAAAGTATGGCCACATGTAGGGGCTGAGAGAGTATAAAGGTGAATATACTTGCATGTTTGCTTGGTGGGGCTGTTTTTATCATGTTCTAAATTACATTTTACAGTTGCTGTGAATTTGTTATTCCAAAGAGTCTGTGTGTCTAAATCTACCCTACCCCACCTCCAAAAGCCTAGTTTGGGTTTGCCTACCTCTGTCAAAGGCATCAGATACCTGTGTCATGGAGTTGTCCGGAGGATAATGTGTGATAGCTTCTCATGGCACCCTGTACCTTTTCTTCATGGCGCTCGAGGCAGGGCAAGTCAATGACAACCCAGTTCATCCCTTTTTTGTCCTATCTCCAACCACCCTACCCCCCTTGAAATATTGTAATTCTTTTTCCCAAATGTGTAGCCTGGCCCTCAAAGACCAAGAACCAAAAGCCTAAATTCAACAGCTCTTCTCAGCATGTGAAAACCAAACTCATTGAAGAGATTGTACCTGGGGTGAGGGGCAGAGGAAGAGGGCCTGTGAGAAGCTAGGAGGAGGAGTCCATATCAGCCACCTAACAGGAAGGGACTGTGTGCCTGCCCTCAGAGAGACTGCAACTCAAAAGGATTAATAAAAATCAGGGACACCTGGGTGGCTCAGTCAGGTAAGCATCTGCCTTTGGCTCAAGTCGTGATCCAGGGGTCCTGGGATCCAGCCCCATATCGGGCTACCTGCTTGGCAGGGAACCTGCTTCTCCCTTTCCCTCTGCCTGCTGTTCCCCCCGCTTGTGTGTTTTCTTTTTCTTTCTCTCTCTCTCTCTCTCTCTCTCTCTCTCTCTCTCATAAATAAATAAATAATCTTTAAAAAATTATTACAGCAATGTAACTAACACAAAGTATTTATTGTAAACCAGATCATTTTCTTAGCCAAAAAAAAAAATTACACACACATGTTTAAAAAAGAAATGTGTGTATATGTATTTGTTTGCTTTTATTTACTCTCTTTTGTAATTTGAAGCTCTAGTTTTTTTTAAAAAAAATTTTATTTATTTATTTATTTTTGAGAGAGAAAGAAAGAGCGAAAGAGCACAAGTAGGGGAAGCCACAGGCTGAGAGAGAAGAAGGCTCCCTGCTGAGCAAGGAACCTGATGAGGGACTGGCTCTTAGGACCCTGGGATCATGATCTGAGTCAAACACAGATACTTAACTAACTGAGCTACCCAGTCCCTTGAAGCTCTAGTCTTAATCCTTTGGAAACTTCTGCATTTAAAGATCCATATTAGGAGTTAAAGAAATTAAAGATTAATTAACTTTGAAATTAAAAATAATTTAGCCCCACATAAATGCAGCTTGGTTGTAAAAGTCATCTTTTCCCTCACTTAATTTTTTAAAAAGCTATACATTTTAAACTAAATAATCAGATTGACTCACTGCTGTAATTGACCAGATAATTACTGTCACTTCACTTATAGCAGACCTTACCAAAACTGTCTATGAAAACCTTGGGCCATCACAAAATTAGGTTTAGGATTAAAGCTACTGGCAATAATGAGAAACAAGAGCATGACCAGAAGGCTAATTTCTAAAGAGCCCTACTTTGGGGGAGAATAACACTGTATTCACAGTGCCTTCTTCTTCTCTACTTTTTCTCCTTCCAGCATGTTTAGGGAAATTAATACTTGGTAAAAACAAATTTTAGCCATGAGCTGGAGACATTTAAAGAATAAAGAGTAACTATTAAGGGGAGGTTATGGACGGAGCTAGGTATTGTAACTCTTGGGAGTAGAACTATAAAGGATAATGATCATCACGATAATAATAATACATTTATTGAGTACTGCAAGAATGTTACATTTAAGCTTCAGAGTAACTTTTATGAAGCCAATAGTGTTGTCTATTTGGAGGAAATTGAGGAAGAAAATTGCTTTTTGATTTATATAAGAGCAAAGACAACAGGATCTTCTCTTAATTGTGAAGGATGAAATTCCTTATTTTTTAACTACCATAAACTATGGTTCTTAGAAAATTTTTTATGTCACTTATCAAACCACTTTTTTTATTGAATAAAAGTAAAATAAACAAAAAAACCCACAGAAAACCAATTTGCTACAGATGTTTGGATCCTTCCTTGACAAAAACCTCTAAAACTTTATGTACTTACTGAGTTCCCAGAGGAACAGCTATAAGCTGAACTTGATCATACAGCAATGGAATATATGAAAACTTAATGGTGAGGGAGAAGATGTGAACGGGAGAAGTAAGTTAGAGGGACGTTGAAGGAAGTAAGTCATCGTTTATATTTTATTTCTCTGTCCCTTCCCTCTCCCCTTCCCCTACACACACACATACGCACACATATAGACTTTAAGGTAATTCAGTCATTTTTGTTAGGAGGTGTAGAAATTATCAATCTATTTTTCTCCTTTTTTCAGATGTTAGGAAAAGGACAACTAGACGTGTTAAAAACTCAAACTTCACACAACATAAAATGAGAAGCTTTAATGTCTTTTAAGGAACAACTTAGAAAAAAATAAATAATCTAGCTCTCCTTGTCAAGTATGTAGTGTTTAGAACTCGCAACAGCAAGAAGTTACAGAGAAAACCGCCCTGATCACATTTTTTCAAATTGCAGGTTTACTTTATGACTCCTAGTAGAGCGTGAAGGCATTTAAATAACTCTGTGACTAAAAGTGTTAACCAGTTAATGTGTATGAAATACTTTGAAAACTTGTCTTTTAAAAAAACTGACAAATTTTGTTATTGCTACTTATATTGTAGGTCGGTAAAGTCAGAAAAAAATCTAAGGAAGTCAAAAATACCATGATTTAGGATATAAGCCAAAGAAATTAAATTATTATTTCTGTATCTCTCATAATGTTGAAAAGTTTTTTCACTATCATAACCAATGTTTTGATTTGAAAATATTTCCAAAAGAAAATCTGCCCTTGGAGGGTGGGTTTAGCCATGTAGAATGTATTTAAGAGTCTAATTATTCCAGGAAAGAGAATTGACCTGACCTACAGGATCACTTTGACCTGCCTGCCACAAAGAAGAAACCACAAGACTGGGCACAACAGACCATCCCCTGCTCCACTCTTCCTCCCTCTTTGAAAGTGACACCTTAGTTCAGCCTTTTTTTAAAATTATTTTTAAAGATTTTATTTATTTATTTGACAGAGAGAGAGATCACAAGTAGGCAGAGAGGCAGGCAGAGAGAGAGAGAGGAGGAAGTAGGCTCCCTGCTGAGCAGAGAGCCTGATGCGGGCCTAGATCCCAGGACCCTGAGATCATGACCTGAACCGAAGGCAGAGGCTTAACCCACTGAGCCGCCCAAGTGCCCACCTTAGTTTAGTCTTACAGAAATTCCTGGATCAATTCATTTCCCAAGGAAATAATAAGGAATACCGATTAAGGAACATTAATTTGAATTTTCTAATTCACTTGGAACAAAAGCAAACACCATGTAATAAAAAACACATTATTTGAGAGTGGCAAAGTTAGGAAAACTGATAAACCCGATGACAGTAATTTCTTAAAACACACTTATCAATTCTGAATTACCTAATGAAGCAAATGACCCCTTTAAAATGAAGAAGTCCCCTGAAAAGTATTTGTCTAAGGGGATATGAATTCCATTTTTTTTTTTTTTTTTTTTGGTGGCCAAGAGTAGAAAAAGAATTAGAAAAAGCGGCGGATTGAATCCTACTGAATGAATCAGAAGAGGGAGAAGGAGGGGACAGGGTCAAGGGGAGTACCAGAGTCCTGTCAACATTAGTCACACGGCCTCAGTCAGCACTGTGTCCACTTCCGTTGATATCCCATTTGAAGGTAACTCTCCATCAAGAGAGTTATGGCCATTGTTCTGATTTGACTAGCTTGTGTGTTTTGTTTTTTTTTTTTACCAAAGAAATAGAAATTTCTCCTTCTAGGGGTGCCTGGGTGCTCAGTCAATAAAGTATCTGCCTTGGCTCAGGCAAGATGAGGAGTGGTCCTGGGATCCAGCTGGGCATCAGGCTCTCTGTTCAGCAGGGAGGCTGCTTGTCCCTCTTCCTCTGCCCCCCCCACACACACTCGTGTACTTGCACAGGCACATGCACTCTCTCTCTCTCTAAAATGAATAAATAAAATCATTTAAAAAAGAAAAAGAAAAAAGAAAGCTGTCCTTCTAAACCCAGGGAGTAGATGCTTGGGATGCTCTAATAGAAAGCAGAAACTTAACTAGGTTATCCAAGACAGCTCTGCCCTGCTAACTAGCATATTGATAGGAGGAGAAAACAAGTTGACACAAAGGGAAGATAGTAGGAGTAGAGCTTATCTAAAAGGAAGTTAAGGATTAAAATAAAATTTAAAAGTATATATGAGATACGAGGTCAGATTTATGAGCATCCTTTGAGGCAGTTTGGTTAGTAGGATGATCTCCATGCACAGGACAGTATTAGGTTGGGGGGCATGGGAGCTTTAAATCAGAAAGTCTAAGCAAGTTGTGATATTTATAGAAAGAACAGTTTATTTTCTTTTAAGATTTTACTTATTTATTTGACAGAGAGAGGCACAGCAAGAGAGGGAAAACAAGCAGGGGGAGTGAGAGAGGGAAAAGCAGGCTTCTCACCGAGCAGAGAGCCCAGTGTGGAGCTTGATCCCAGGCCCCTGGGATCATGACCTGAGCCAAAGGCAGACGTTTAATGACTGAGCCACCCAGGTGCCTGAGAAAGAACAGTTTAAAAATTAAGAAATATGACTCAAATTGATAAAAAGAACTGTTCACAGTATACATTCTATAATGAAGAAGCTAGTTTATACAGCTTTCTGTAAATAGCTACCAGGATTTAAAGCTTTTGTATTTTTTTTTTTTTAAAGATTTTATTTATTTGACAGAGAGAAACACAGCCAGAGAGGGAACACAAGCAGGGGGAGTGAGAGAGGGAGAAGCAGGCTTCCCGCCGAGCAGGCAGCCCGATGTGGGACTCGATCCCAGGTCTCCGGGATCATGACCTGAGCTGAAGGCAGTCGCTTAACCAACTGAGCCACCCAGGCGCCCAAGCTTTTGTATTTTTACTAGTGTTTCAAAATCATTATATCAGCTGATTTTTATGAGAACTTCTAAATAAGCAAACATAAAAAGAAAATTCACGTGTACTGTGAAGCTAATCCTTTTAAAGAAACCACCATGTTTACACAGCCCTATTAAAGAACACTTCCTTAATTCATTGAGATTAATCCCTGGAAATATTTTTTATTTGAAATTTGTGAGTTTTTAAATTTAGATTTAGATTGCATCCCAGGGTGTTATTTTGTTTATTTATTCACA
This sequence comes from Spilogale gracilis, assembly GCA_004023965.1. Lineage (NCBI taxonomy): Eukaryota > Metazoa > Chordata > Mammalia > Carnivora > Mephitidae > Spilogale > Spilogale gracilis. The sequence goes on along the minus strand of PITA01001508.1, from coordinate 155,463 downwards.
AATACTTTTGAGAACCTGTGTGCCTGTAAGTCTAGACAATGGCAATATCTTGCTGAACAAAACTCATACAAAACAAAAACTCTGTCCCCTCGTGGGGCTTGCATTCTAGCGACTTAAGTAACTCGGGAAGCATTAAAAGATGAATCAAATTCTAGGTGGTCAAAAACCCTGACAGGTTCCCCCAAGCCCTTTTGAAGTGGATATGGAACACATTTTTCTTTAATATAAAATCATTTTTGAAGTATGATCATTTTCTTATTTTGAGCTCTAGCAAAAGAAAGAACAAAATAAGGGCCTCCGTTTTCCTAAATAAAGTGTTGAAATGTTTGCTCCATGTGGTAAGAATTACCGAACACGGAGACTAACTAAAACAAAGCAAAAAGTGGGGAAAGAGTATTTATACAAGAGAGAAGTGCATCATTTGTTAGTGGAGCCAAGGCACAATGTTTAAACCACCATAAAGAAATAATGCATCTAAGCTCTAAGGAAACAAATGGAAATGTGCCATTTTGAGCAGGACTGGAGTATAATCTTCACTGAGGTCTTAAATGCTAATGCATTTTGTTACTTGATATGCCGAAGCAAAACTGTCTAAATTATCAAATTAATTTTTTAGAAAATAAATTCAGTCAACCAAGTGAATGTTTGGGTATGACAGTTTGAATGATTAGCTCTGCTACATAAATATTGTCATCTCTTCCTGTCTTCTATTTACTCAGATTGCTTCACACACAATTATTCTTTGGCTCCCAGGGTTCCAGCTTCACTTCCGCAGTCTGATTTCCTCTGCATCCGGACCTCACCCTCTAGACCCCCTGCCTCCGACACACACACACACACACACACACACACACACACACACACCATTAAAATGCATCTCTAATTTCACAATGCATTTCATAACCACACGTTTAAGAATATGTACATATTATGGGATAGCTCTTTGTGCCTAAAAAACACACCTGCACGTACACCATCTTTCTAATATCTATCTAACACATGCTTGCAGAAGTTAAAACTCAGCTATCCAGGCTACATTTGGAAATAGAATACAGTTTTTAGGAACACGGTAGAAACTGAATCCTTTCTTCGGATACACATTTTTTTCCCCCTCAGCTAGTTATTGAGAAGCTTCTGCATATCCTGGAAAATACTCCCCCACAATCTTAGTCTACTCAGCAAATTCAAATGTTTGGTTTAAAGCAGATTCACATCTTAAGGCATTATTTCACTGCTTGCAAATATGGGTAGTTTACTCTGCAGCATAAAAAGGATTATATTGGAAGCATTTTCAAATGATACATTCTCTAAACGTATGGTATTGAATACGTTCAGCTTGTGATGACAGTGATGACGGTGACTCATCACTGTCATTTATGATTCTCTTCCTCACCCAGTCCTTCTTCCTCTTTTTCCCCCTTCCCTCTTTGTTTTTTTTTTTCTCTCTCTTTCTGTCCTTCTGCCTTCTCTTTCTATAAGCAGAGTATTCTCGTAGGTATACCTATTTTTTTAGAAAATAAATAGCATGGATTTTGGAATAGGAGACCCCTGGAGCTGAATCTCAGCCCTGCCACCTCCCAGCTGTGCAAACTTAGGGAAGTTAGTGAACTTCTCTGTGCCTCATTTTTTATCACTTACAAAATGTGTATAACATTAATAGTTATTTCATAGACTGAGCTCATATGGAGTCCTTGAAAAGTGGTGCTAGGATATACTGTGTAAGTACAGTTAAATAAAATAAATAAATAGGCCTAAAGACAAAGTGTTCTTGACTCCTAGAAATAATTTTTCTAGAATAAAACCATGGAATATTAGTCCAGCCACCCGTTTTTTGTTTGTTTGTTTGTTTACATCCGACAATGCACCTGTTCTTGCACGACACATATATTCCATTTCAAGAAATTGAAACAGATTCCTTTTGTCCAGTTAATCCATGCTTGTAAATAAGAACTCCAGAAGTAATCAATTGTTTCCATCCCATTGGTCGTTAATGAAAGGGAGGCTTCCTTCTGAATTAGACGTCGGTGGAAAAGGAGCCTGGAGAGGGAGAAAAGTATGACAGAAGTGACTGAAAGTAAAATACAGGAAAGCTGAAAAAAACATGTAAAACCCCTGTAATTAAAAGCACGCAAAGAGTTCAGTTGACCTCGGCTGACTCCAATAACACGGTTAGCAGAGAAGTGGTCTACTCTAGCATGTCGTTAACCATAAATACAGAGGTGAAGACTTCCAGGAAAAAAAGAACATCAAAGGGAAAGAGAAGGCGAAGGAGCCCCACCCAACCTCCCTGGATGAGCTGGGCTTCACATAATTTGCCAGCTGACTAACCAAACCAGCAGCTTGGACCCGAAATGTGAATTTTCACCAGCCTGGCAGAGGCGGCTGCAGGGGGAGTTACGGGTGGTGACTGGGATCCAGGCTCTAGGCGCACACTGAAATTGGAGACGGACCTTTCCTTCCCTTGTCTCTTGAGTGGTGACTGCTTGAGACCCTCAAGTAGAGCTTTTATGAATAAAAACCCCTCTCAGACTTGCAGACTCTCCCAAAGGCTTTTGATATTACTTGCAAAACAGTCGCTTTCCTCTGAGCTGCATAGTGTTGCCCTCTGACCTAATGGAAAGATCTAGTTCCTGAGAGAGTTTTGAAATAGCTATTCATTTATAAGAAAGTTAAAACACAAGTCTGTGGACCTAGGAAATCATTTTGAACTAATCATTAATTCTGGAAATTTAAAATGTGAAGGTCTGGGTTGTTTTTCATTGTTTCTTAGTTCCTAATTTACTAAATCACTATTCAATATTGACGCTCAAAAAAAGAAGGAGTAAAGTGTGTAGCAAGAAAAAAGTCTGGAAAATATTTTTATTTATTATCTATACTTCTATCAAGAAAAGGTTAGGGATTTTCTTTGAGATCAGGAGAAATGTAATTTCTCTCTGCAGAGAATGAGGGCTCTGACAACAGGGTGTCACCTTGAGATACATAAGTCCTTTACTTATGACCACCACCAGTCTGCCCTGAAGGTCCCTATTTCTGAGTGTGAAATCTTTCCAATTAATTAGTTTAAATTACAAAAACTTTCTGGCACACAAAATGACAGAAAGAATAATAGAACATGGGACGCCTGAGTGGCTCAGTCAGTTAAGCACCTACCTTGGCCTCAGGGCATGATCCCTGGGGTCCTGGGATTAATGCGGAGGCATTGAGTGCCTTGCTTAGCTGGGAGGTGGCTTCTCCCTCTGCCTGCTGCTCCCCGTGCACTCTCTCTGACAGATAAATAAATAAAAATTAAAAAAAAAAGAAAGAAAAGAAAAACAGAACACATTTCCAAATAAAGATGGTCAACTTAACCCTTGATTTGCTGGACTCCCTCTTTCCTGAAACCCACTAACATAATTTTTCAAAGCCCTATACCCACAAAGAAAAAGAGAATGTAAAAGGAGAAAAAAGCAGCAAATTTTGAAAGCCATAAAACACCTGGATCAATGATTAATGACTTAGCAAATCTGAGAAAACTAAAGCCTTACCTGACAATAGAAAAAGTTCAGGAAAAAGTGACTTAAATTCCAGGATCTCCAAAGGGCCCAGCCCTGCAGACTCCTGGATAAGCAAGTGGAACTGATGTTTGGGGAAGAGAGTGAAAATATGAAGGATGTTTGGAAAGTTAGGAAGCTTGAAGCAACCATATCCCCTCTCTTCCACTCAGCAGTGTCTCATGACTCCTCTTCTGGGCCAGCCCCACACTGAAGGTTTACTCTCTAGAAAGTGTTACAGAGCAACTCTAAATGGGGAAGGGGGTAAGGGGACTTGTAAGCCCTGAGGGCAGGAGTTCTGGAAGGAAAGAGGGAGAATAAGTGAAGTAGGGAATGTTAGATTACAGTCCTTTTTCTGCCAGCTTCTAGAAACCTGAGCGCTGACTTAGACCCTCTAGGTAGAAGGTTATTCACTGGAGAATCTATTCAGCCGAAACATATTATTAAGAACCCCTAATAAAACTGCCCAGTCAGATCACTCCACCATGACACCACAATGTACAAGTCCCACTAGGTTCTAAAACTTTTCCTTGAACTCCCCAGCTTTCTGTATGAGTGAGCTGCAAAGGATCACAGGGCATTTGAGGAAATCCTTCACTATTCTAAACTGAAAGAGTCTAAAAGAAATACCCCCCCCAAAAAAAACCCCAAACTAATCATCAAAACAATGCAACTTGAGAAATCTGAAAGTATTCCTGAGAAAACAAAATACAACAAAAATCTATCATTAATATCCACAAAGAGCTAAGAAATAATATAGAGCATCTGTGAAATAATAGCAGGATGCCATCAAAAAGCAACAACCAAAAAAAGGAGTCTAGGAGATTAAAAATAAAACACCATAAAAGAAAAGCTCAAAAGACTTGGAAAATAATGTTGAAAACAAAAACTAGAGAAAAATAAAGCAAAAACAAAAAACAAAAGAGAGAGAAAGAAAGAAATGAAAATAAGATGCTAAATAACAATTTTATAACAACAAATCAGCAAAGACGTTTCTATTCAAATAATAAGAAGTTCCAGAAGTAGAAAGCAGAGTAATTTGACTGGAGAGGAGAGGACAGGAGTTAAGAGTCAAGAAAATCTCCCAGGGGATTCCGCACTGGCTCAGTCAGTAGAGCTCAGGACTCTTATCTCAGGCTTGAGAGTTGAAGGCCCACAGTGGGTGTAGAGATTACTTAAAAATAAAATCTTAAAAGTAAAGAAGAAAGGAAGGAAGGAGGGAGGTAGGGAGGGAGGGAGGGAGGGAGAGAGGGAAGGAAGGAAGGAAGGAAGGAAGGAAGGAAGGAAGGAAGGAAGGAAGGAAGGAAGGAAGAAAACATTCTGTCCTTAAGAAGCAGTCATAAAGCGGGACAAAATATATAATCACTTCAATAAGCACAGAAAAAAACATTTGACAAAATGAATACCACTTTTGATAAAAAAATATCTCAACGATTTGAAAAAAGAAAAGAAGAGAAAAGAGAAGAAAAAAGAGAAAAGAAAAGAAAATCTCCCAGAATTGTAGATGTGGGTTCACTGGACTAAGGATGAAAATAAAACTACACTAGAGAACATAATCATGAATCACTAAACATGGGGTGAAAACAATCCGAAAATTGCTAGGGAAGGCGGAAACATTGCATAAAACAGTGAGAGTTGAAGGCACCTGGGTGGCTCATTCAGTTAAATGTCTGCCTTCAGCTCAGGTCATGAGCCTGGGGTCCCTGCATCAGGCTCCCTGCAGTGGGGAGTCTGCTATTCCTTCTACCTCTCCCCCTGCTCATGCTCTCTTTTTCTCGCAAATAGATAGATAGATAGATAGATAGATAGATAGATAGATAGATAGATAGATAAATAAATAAAATCTTAAGAAATCAAGAAATCAAGAAAGTAAGAATCAGATTGGCTCAAATCTTCCAATAGCTAACTGGAAACCTAATGTCATTGGAGCAAAGCCATCATAGTTCTTATGGAAGATTATTTGCCATCTAAACATTTAGAACCAGCAAATGAGCAGTTAAGGATAAGGGACCAATAAAGAGTCTCCAGATTTTCAAAATCTCAGAAATTTATCTCCTTTGCATCCTTTTGCAGAAATATACTTTAGGGAAGAAAGCAAGAGATATGATGGTTATGGAGTCATGAATCAGAATCTCAGATTTGGGAGAGACAAAGGGAGCGACCTCTTTCCCCCAAGAACAGATGAGAGATCCAGAGATGACAACTCTGTCATACAAAGAAATCAATCCACATTGGCACAGAACAGAAGACTCCAGAAGAACTTCCAAAACTCTGAAATTGACAGGGTACTTGATGTGTTAGAGGTATTGAGAAGGAATTTATATTTCTGGGAGAATTTAAGGATAGATATATGCTGAATACATAGAAAACTAAGCAAACAACACATGTAGGGCAAAATTTTTAAATTTTGGCTTTCACATTTAGGTCTGTGATCCATTTGAATTAATTTTTGTGTGTGGTATGAGATAAGAGTCTAGATTCTCTTTTTGCACGTAGAGTCAATTGTCACAGCATTATTTTTTTGAAAGGACTGTCCTTTCTCTCCAAGGAATTATCTTTCACTGTTGTTGAATGTCAAGTCACCATAAATGTAAAGTTTTACTTCAGGACTTTAAGTTTTGTGTCATCTATTCATATAGGTCCATTATTTTGCCAATACTACATAGCCTTGATTATTGTAGTTTTATATTATTCTTTGAAATCAGGAATTCTAAGTTCTCCATTTTTTTTTCTTTTTCAAAACTGTTCTAGGTAGTCTGGTCTTCTGCATTCTCAAATATATTTTAGGATCAGGTTGTCCATTTCTGCAATTCTTCTGCTAGGGAAAATTTGGATAAAATTGTCATCTTGATATTGAGTTCTGATCCATAAACATGAAATGTCTCTCCACTTATTTAGATCTTCCATGTATTTTCTGAGCCAATTTTTAGTTTTTATCTACCTATCTTGCATACTTTCATTAAACTTATTTCTAGGTTTTTAATTTTTTTAATAAAATAATGAATGGAATTATTTTCAGATTATTGATGGAATATAAAAATAAAAATAAGTTTCATGTACTGATCTTGTATTCAGCCCAGCTGAACTTGTTTATTAATTCTAATGGAATCCCTGCGGCCTTCTGGATTCAGGATCATGTCATCTGGATAAATACAATTTCATTTCTCCCTTTCCAAACCGGATGTCTTTTATTTTTGTAAGAACCTGCAATCCAGTGTTGAATGGAAGTAATGAGAGTGGACATCTTGGTGTTGTTCCTGGTCTTGGGGAAGAAACATTAAGTCTTTCATCCATTAAGTACGATGTTAGCCACAGGTGTTTCATAGATGCCCTTATCAAATTGAGAAATTTTTTTTCTATTCCTAAATTGTTGAGATATTTTTATCAAAAGTGGTATTCATTTTGTCAAATTTTTTTTTCTGTGCTTATTGAAGTGATTATATATTTTGTCCTGCTATATGACTGCTTCTTAAGGACAGAATATTTTTTACCTCCTCACTCTGACATAATAAGGTTGTAATTTTGATTACTATTATTTACCGCTAGTTTGTAGTTGTTACTGTTTTATTTCTTCTAAAATCACCCTGATCATTTTTTACTTTTGTTTCATTTTAAAATTTCTCTTACTATTTTAAAAATAGCTACATTTGATTTTTCTTTTCATAATCCTATAGTCTGAGATCTGAGTGTTCAGTTCTGTAGCTTATTGGAGCTTGTTTCTTTGTGTGCATTATAATTTTGTAATGTATGCTCATATCTACTAAGTATATACTACGTGGGAATCATAGAAGTCATGGTTTGAAAATTTGCTTCGCTAGAGATTTAATAATTGATTCTGTAGGACACCTCAAGGCTACTAACTCAGGACCACTTTTTGTAAATTTTCTTTGGTCTGGGGCTCTTGGTGCCTCAGGAAGTGTAAATACAAACCAGAAGCCACGTGAGGGTCTGACTGTGGCTATTAATTCTTAGGGAACAATTTTTTTTTCCCCACCTCACTCAGCGCAATAAATATGGCCCGCCTTGTTTTCCTTTATCAGTGGGCAGATTTTTCTAGTTCCCGTTTTCTAGTTCCTTTATCAGTGGGCAGATTTTTCTAGTTCCCGTTTTCTAGTTCACACTTTCAGGGGTCCAGCTCTACTGTTAGATTCTTATTCCAAATCCTTATCTTTCTGAATGTAAGCCTTAATGGTTAATAACTGCTGTGGTTAGATTATGCCTCAGAGGCAGAAAGGTGGAGATTGGTAGTCAAATCCCTTGGGGATACCTATTAATTTAGTGCTGCTTAGCCCTAAGGTTTTTAGCTTCCTCTACCTGCTTTTCCTTATTTCTTGAGGGCACACCCCTATATATGCAGTGGTCGTGGATCTAGTTTCTGGAATGGTCTTCATTGATCTTTCTTTCCGGTATTCACGGTCTTTAAAATTTATTTATTTATTTATTTACGACTCTATTTGTTAATTTGACAGATAGAAACACAGCCAGAGAGAGAACAGAAACAGGGGGAGTGAGGGAGGGAGAAGCAGGCTTGTTGCTGAACAAGGAGCCCGATGCGGGGCTGGATCCCAGGACTCCAGGATCATGACCTGAGCCGTAGGCAGATGCTTAATGACTGGGCCACCCACGAGCCCCTGGTATTTACATTCTTGTATAGTTCCTTCCCTCATTGAATCATGGTTGTTAGCACCTGCCCATTAGGGTAACATGGAAATGACAATGTAAGTCTTCCCAGGGTAGGTCATAAAAACATTGCAGTGGCCATCTTGGCCTCTCTCTAGGATGGCTTACTCTAGGGAAAATGGGCATCATGTCCAAGGAACATCCAAGCAGCCTGTGGAGAGGCCCACATGGGGATGAACTCGGGCTTCCCACCAACAACGAGCATCAACTTTCCAGCTATGGGAAAGAGCAACTTGGAAGCAGATGCCAGTGATGTTGCTCCTGAATTCTCGATTTACAAAAGCTGTAAGAAATAATGAATGCTTACCCTTATGTTCAGCCATTAGTTAATTTGTTACATAGGTATGGAAATCTAATACAGGAGGCATTTTTATTGTACCATATCCAGCATTTAAAGATGTTTCTAAAGGGAGTGTTCACAGTTTTTTAGCCCATTATATTTCCAGAAACAGAAGTATTAGCTATGAAATAAACATGCAGAGAGCCTCTTGTTTCAAGACTTTTTTTACTTGCTAGTTTCTTCCTGGTCACCTTATCTAAAACTTCAGTCCCTATCCTTCCTGTCCTCCTTCCCTGCTATTTCTTTTCCTCCTTAACCCTTACCATCAATGAACATCCTAATGATTTCTTTTTTAAATTACTTATATTCCAACTAGAACATACACTCTATTGAGAGCAAGAATTTTGTTCTGATTCATTTACTGTGTCACATGATCCAAGAACAGAGCCTGGCAAAGAAATAGTAAGTGTTCAATAAATATTTATAGACTTAGTAAAAGAGTAGATGAATTTTAGCCCGAACTTCAGTCACATTATCTTGATAAAACCTTCATCTGTAATAGTTGGCTATCTCCCCAAAGCTTTCATAATCCCCAATAACATTGGCCATGAAATCTCAGTTCTCCAGATCTGGAGGTGGACTTTGCTACCATCTCCTTCCCTTTCGTTTCTAGTCCTCTTCATGTCTATAGCACTCATCTGACTCTTAATCACTGAAATCACTGAAATCACTTAATCATGGAAATCACTGAAAAGTCCTTGAGTCTCACATTTTTCTAGAGAGGGTTTGCTTTGACCCCAGGTTGATATCTCTTATCTACTTAAATCATATACAGATAGCACATACCTCCATATTGAAACTAACTTTCCCAATCTCTAAAATGGAAAAAGGGTGTACATTTCACAACTCTATCAGTTCATCCACCTTCAACATTTCCTCTAATCTCGCTTAACTTTTTGACTTAGACATTGTGAGCCCCATTCCTCATAATATTAAACTTGAAAAACCAGACTTTTACACCAGTAACATTAGGAAACCCCAGTAAGAAAACTGAGTGCAAAGTCTCTTACGAATTGTACTCTTCTTTGCATACTTAGCCAAAATGATCTTTTTTTCTTTTAAAATTTTATTTATTTGACAGAGCGAAACACAGCTAGAGAGGGAACACAAGCAGGGGGAGCGAGAGATGGAGAAGCAGGCTTCCTGCCAAGCAGGGAGCCTGATGTGGGGCTTGAACCTGGGACTCCGGGATCATGACCCGAACAGGAGGCAGCCACTTAACAACAGAGCCACACAGGCGCCCCCCAAATGGTCCTTTTATGTTAGTTTAAATTCCACAAAAAGATGATGTTTATTTGGTTATTCTTCTCTAAAAAAGGAAAAGTTGTGTTTGTTATTGTAAGTTTTAAAGTGGAGAAGAATGCTAGAGTTTCTAAGTAACAAGAATGTGATCCGGTTGGACTTATTCCTTGCTTCCTTCTTGCAGATTTTGTTGTGCCCGCATACTGATCAAAGCATACTCATTCATTGTATTAAAAAGAATACAAAGAAACAGTTGTGTTTTTTTTTAACTGAAGCAATATTGTCCTGAGAAATGTTACTAGGAAATATTTTCTTGACTAGAGTATGAAGAAGAAAGTTATTTCTGTCTTTGGAACATATGGATGCTTTAAATATGCCTGTCAAAATCTCCACCTGGCAAATGAACCAAACCAATGACACTAGAAAATGCTGGTTGGCTTTAGATTAACTCAGTTGAAAGAGTAGAGGAGTGATACAACAGAGAACCAAAAATCACTTGGAATCAATAATCTACCAAAATGGAATATAAATTTTTAGTTCTCTATAAATTTTTCTTGTTTATAAATTTCTTTAAGTTCACTAAAACAACCTATAGTGAATTTTCTCATATGTAAACAGTATTGATTCTCAAATGTCAAAAGTTGCTCATTTGAATGCTCTTTATTCAAACGCAGCTAAATGGTGCAGTAGTCATCATCACTGTGGCAACATTATTTTAGACAAAATCTGAGGCTACAAACAGAAAATATCCTTATTATTTTTATTCTCTTTAAAGGTTAACCACCAAAAGTTTAGAAAGTAGATCTGATATTTTCTAATATTTTATCCTTTGGGCTTTTATTCTAGATATTTTATATCTCTGTTATTTATTGGCTTATCATGTGCTTTTCAATACTGAGGTAACTTATTTCCTGGACTAATTAATTAAATTTCTATTTTTTTGTGCAATCTCTTCTTTATTTGGAACCAAAATATATATTAATTATGCATCAGGCTTATTCCACCCATCTTGCATAAGCCTGATCTGTTGAACATAGACATACTGAAGGGCTACAACACCACACAAATATCCTCAAAACTAAAAACTAGTTAAAACAAGTTTTCTGAACCTTCAATAGTAAGATAACAAATGCTTCTCTGTAAGCATGGCCAAAGGAATCCATAGTCACGTACCTCTACAGGAGCCAAAAAACCATACCTGAAAGGTATTCAAAGGAAGGTGGGCCAACAAGACAAGAAGCTATTGAACTGAGATCATCTGGCAGGTCTTCGGATGGAAAGGAGAGCTACTCTGCTCCCTGAAGCTTTCCATTGAATCTGTAATCTGTTTAATTCCTGGGAGAACTCTATTGATGCTGAGAAAAGAAAGTGACCCTCCCTTCTCTGCTGAACTCCTTGCTGAACTTGGCTGAATTTATGTTCCACAGAAGAAATTCTTGTTTTAAGGTTTTGGAGTCAAGTTCTCTATTCAAGTCAAAGTGTTTGATTTTTTTTAAGCTGTCAGTTATTATTGCTACTACTATTATTATTATTATTATTATTATTATTATTATTATTTGAGAGGTGATGGATTCATGAAACCCATGAAGACTCAAACACAATCAAGCACCAACAAGCAAGGAGGATGTTATAAAACAGCATATCTACACTTCAACATTCACAAAAGGTGTAGCAGGGAGGGGTGCCTGGCTATCTCAGTTGGTAGGGCATGCAGCTCTTGATCTTGGGGTCATGAGTTCGAGCCTCATGTCGGACATTGAGTTTACTTTAAAAAAAAAAATGTGTAATAGGGGAATGCTCGGGACAGAATTCAGGGGGAATCACCTTTTTTCCTAGGAGCTGCATATTCTGAGGCACAACGACCACAAGGGACCCCCAGGAACACATGTGGGGGGGAGATCTCAATGCATCCAGTCATATTATCAGTGATGTGCTTTTTTAAATGTATGAATAGAGAGAGATAAGAGAATCTCACCTTTAATTAGTCCCTGACTTTTTGGGTCAGGGCTACCTTTTAGAGAGGTGGACCAAAGACTACACTTGGATTTAGAAGTGGTATGCATTAGCACATGCCTGCTAAAGAATATGGATTCCTTGCCCATATATATAGTGTTATCTTGTTTTTTCATGCTTTTATTTGTAGTTTCTGAAAATGTGGAAGATATAAGGTAGAAAAGTCAAAATGAAGGTTTTCTCTTTATTTAATAGAAAAGATCATTGATGATTTTTTTGGGGGGGGGAGACTTTAAAAGCAAGGCCAATTTGGAATTTGTAAAACATTATTGGCATTCTCTTGTAAATAAATGCTGTTGTTGGACAGGTGATTCATTAGAGAAGCAGGAAAGACTTTCTTTTTGAGAGTTATATGATTCTTCCCAACATTTTTTGGTAATGCTAAATAATTTTAAAAAGATAACTTTAATATTACTTAATTTGTCTTTTTGTTTTTGCTTTTATAGAGGCGGGCACCTGGGTGGCTTAGCAGATTAAGCATCTGCCTTCTGCTCAGGTCATGATCCCCACCCTCCCAGCGTACCCCCCTCACCGGTACCTGGGATCCCTGATCATTAGGGGATCTGCTTCTCCTTCACCCTCTGCCCCTTCTCTGCTTCTTTCTTTCTCAGATAAATAAAATCTTCTATACCTGAAAGGAGTGGGAAGAGGTGACACAGAACCACAATCATATTTCGTGAGAGGAATATGATGTAGACCATAGTGATTTTTGGCAAGGAAAGAACTGATGAATGCTAATGATGATCCCCAACTCCTTTTGCCTCTTCCAGGGGCAGGTGGTTTAGGATACAAGTGAGAGGGTTGGGGTGAGGATGTCTAGTGGTTGCACCACAGAACTATAGAGCTATAGTAGAATGCTTCTCAACAAATCCCATCCCCTCCAAAAGCCAAGTGATGCTGGAAAGCATGAAGAGAAGCAAAAGCATAAAAGACAGAAGTCCAAGGTTTCCTAAGGATAGTGAGCTTCAGATAGCAAAGCTGAGGGGCAGAACCAGTGAACCCAGGGGCCTGGGTGGGGAGAGCAGGGCGGGGGTGGCTGAGGTGCCAGTAACGGGAAAGTCACAGAGGAGGGGAAGGGACAGTAGTGGGCAGTGCTAGAGGATGATGGTTTAGTGCAGCACAGTCCTGTGGAATTTCCTGGGGAGTTTGTTAAAATGCAGATTTCCAGGCCATGCAGGGATTTCTAGTGATGGAGGTTTTGCATAGGCTAGGAAACCTGGATTTTAAAAAGTATCAGAGATTGTTTCAATCAAAGACACTTCAGGAAACCCTGGTATAAGGGATCAGAGGTACAATGTCTTCATCTTCTGGCAATGAAGTATGGATTGGAACTTTTTTTCACAGTTTTCAGGGTGGAAATAAGTTTCTGTCCTCCTTCTACTGTGTGATCAATTTCTGCATTTTCTGAGAAGTGCAGGGGTCTATATACTGCAGAACTCGTGAGGCTGACACCATGGACTTGGGGCAATAGGACAAGGCAGGAAGAAGAGTAGGAGTCTGAGAACAACCTTTTCAAAAAGGCCTGTTCCTCCTTCCAGAACATACACCTACAGAATTTACATTGTTGTAGACAGAAGAAACATACAGTTTTGTATCCTAGTTTTTACTTATATCATATTTTTAAAAAAGATTTTATTTATTTATTTGGGAGAGAGAAAGCATAAGAGGGGAGAAGGTCAGAGGGAGAAGCAGACTCCCCACCAAGCAGGGGGCCCAAAGCAGGACTTGATCCCAGGACTCCGAGATCATGACCTGAGCCGAAGGCATTCGCTTAACCAACTGAGACACCCAGTGCCCTTACATCACATCTTTAACATCATGTTATATTTCTATGAAATCTTTATGTTCTGCATAACATAAAATCAAGCAGGCTTTCAATAATTTACACACCTGCTCCACTATGTGGGATATAATACATCACTTCAAAGTTTTTGCTATTACATGGCAATTAACATCTTTGGTGATATAGCATCTTTTCTTATTTCCTAGGCTCAATTTCTACACTCCCAAGATACAGGTTGGGATCCCGGTCAAATGGCACACACCATTTTGTTCCGCTTTGACACATAGTGTTAAATTGTGAGTTATTTTAGAAAAAAATGCAGCATAACCCTTTTCAAGGAGATGCTTCCATTTGTAGTCAAAAAGAAGTGTCAAAAAATCCTCTTTGGAAGATAGTGGTTCATAAGTCTCAGAATCCAGTTTCAAAGCATCTGTGACATTATAGTAGCTTTCTCAAGATATTCAAGTATCTGGGCGAATATGGAGGAAAGCTAGTATCATCCCATCTGGACCCATACTTATATTAATTCACTTGAAGTTAGAAATATTTCTTGTGCCCTTTGAAAAAGATAGGAAAAACCTAACATTTGTCAGATAAGCTGCAGGCGTCTTTCACACTAGATAATTGCATCTCTGTGAACACTTTAGAAATTGTGTATTTGTGAAAACAAATGCCTTGAAACCATGCTCTAAAGCATTCATGTCCAGAGTCTACACTGAGCCAGCTCACTGCAGACACAGCTCATTGTCAACGACACTGCCAAAATGCCTAGCACAACACATGTGAAGTCTTCCATGTGGTATTTCTGTGGCTTCTGGGGTTTTCTCATGCTCTGCACACATACTGATTTCTAGAGTCCTAGAGTGAGTTGCCCTTATAGAAAGAAAAAGGTCTTCTTCCTGGAAAACATGAACAAGGAGATGACAGAGAAATCATATCGCCGAGGAAGTTAATACAGACATTGATGTGTCTTAATGCCAAGGTGAGTGTTAAAGGAAAATGAAGGTACACTCCGGCTCAGTCAAGATTATTAAGGTGAGAATGAGCATTGAAGAGAAAGGGGACTGTTTTGGAGGGAGATTGTAAGAAGAAAACAAACAAACAAAAAAAGGTTTTAAAAGATGAAGACGTAGATTACAGGAGAGGCCAGAGTTTCCCAGTAGGATGGGATCTCAGTGAAACTGATTTTTGTGAAAGACAGTAGTAATCACTAGGACGGGCAACATTTCTGGTAACTATGAAGGCGTGGGGGCAGCAGAGCACAGAGGTTGAGAGCATGGAACTGTAAGTCAGCCTGCGTTCAAAACTCCATATGTTAGTTAGCTGTGTGACCAGGATAAGCTACCTTCCTTCACCTTGGTTTTCGATCTATAAATAACGACATTGATAATGCCTGCTTCCCATGGTTGCTGTGAAGATAAATAAGGCAACAGATCAACAGTTCTTAGCACAATGTGGGGCCACATTATGAATTTAGCCATTCAAGAGGCTGTATATCATAATGACAATTATTAATGATTGCCCATAAATAGCGCAGGACCATGAACTATAACCAAGCAGAACTTAAATGTAAAAGCATATGAGACAGGGTTAATTTCTGTATCTTCTCCAAAATTCCGAACGTTCAGTAAAATTTGATGTCATTTGACTGTAGGTCTCTAACAAGGGCCTTGGAAAATGAGGTGAGACCATGTTCGGGTTTTGAAGAAGAGAAAACCAGAGAAAAAGTGGTGAGAGGAGCCAATACAAGCCAATAAGCAGTTGATTTCAGAAGAGGATCCAGAGGTCACAGCCACCCACTAGATTAGCATCCTCCTCAGAAATGGCTAAAATACCTGGAAGAGATGCCAGATCCCAAAACTACTTAGAATGGGGACTGGAGCTGTCTTATTTGATTATTCATGTAAAAGGTGAGCAATAGCCTGGAAAACCTAGAAAAATTTGAGTTACATACATATATATGTGGAGTATCTACATAAGAAAAATCCTGGAAGGATATAAATTGAACTGTTAAACAATATTTTCTGGAAAGGGAGATAACTGGAAACCTTCTGTTTTCTACTTTCTGTGTTTTTACATTGCTTAAAAATAAGCATGGACTTTCTTTATATACATGAAAATCATTAAAGATATTTTCACGAGCATTATCTTTATGTACCCAGTGGTAACTTACCTCACAGTGTTGTGTAGACGGTATGAGCTTTATTATTCCCACCTCCTCTGCTGGCCAGCCAACAGGACAACCAAGGTATGCTTCATCCCCACCTCAGGTCAAGAGCCTCTTGTGGGAAACAGAATACTACTGTCTCTTAGAGTCTGTTGATTGCAGAATCAAGACCACATGGCTGATCATTCCTTGGTCTGGAAGGAACCAGCTGACTCTTAGCAGAGGTGGTTGTTCCCGGAGAATTCTTAGTGTGAAGGTGATTCTAAATGTGTCACCTGATGTTTCTCTAAATCCCACTAACAGTAGTATCTCATGTATGGTTACCTCTAATCTTACACTGATTGATGGATAGATGAATACCTTCAATTTGTCAAGTTACAAAATCTTTTCCTACTTGTTCTGTCTAGAATTTCCCAGGAAAGAGCAGGAGTGTGTTGCATGCAGTTGGAGCCAATCCATGAGTTGCTTTGCACCAGCTCATGTTCAGCCTTCAGAAAAGCCATCTGCCCCTGGATGCTAAGAGACTCATGGGGGCAATAATGACTTCAGTGTGACCTCCTGAGTGTCCACATTCTCCCCCGGCCCCCTCGCTGCCAGAGCTCCTTCTTCCTGCTTCTAGCTCCTTGTTTTTGAAATGATGCTGGCCACCTCAGCTAAGATATGTCCATGGCTGTGCTGATCAGGACCTGGCCGGTTCTACCCCAGCTCTCATTTCTGCTCTCTCTTGTCCAAGACCCTCTCTCTCTGCAGTATGACTTGTGATCTCCGGTCCTGACTGCCCTCTCTGCCAATTAGGAAGCACTGTTCTCCCCGTGTTCTGCTCTTTCAAAGGAAGTTCTCACAGCAGAGAATCTGTTCTGTTCTCTTTTCTAGTGTAGCTTCATGTTGTAAAATAAACCACTCAAGCGATGGTTGATGAACTTAACTGCCAGACAATTTTATGGCTACTATGGGTTTTCCCCCAAAGGACCCTCTCGTCCTCCCACCCCCACAGACTCTCTTCCTTTGCTTCCCTACTCACCATCCCTCTCACCCTGCTCAGTATGTCTACTGGCCTATCACCACTCAACTAAGCCCGAGGTCTGAACTGATTCAACATCCCTTGTGGGATGTATGCTAACAAGAGCAAATTGCTTTGAATTGCCTTCTAATCTTCTGACAGAGAAGCTCCGAGGATCTGTTTGGCAATGTACACATACTTCTCCAGAAAGATGTTAGCTGCAGCCAGAAGTGGATTTATAGATTGACCATACTATTAGCAAAGCTTAATCTTTAGTCTCTCAGTTGCACCTGCTCGAAGCCTTGCTGTATTTTCTGGGTAACCAAAGAAGAAGGGGCCCCAGCCATGTGCAGGGGCCAGGCAGTCCTGCCCAGCCTGGTGGTCACCCTCTACAATCTAGAGGTGGCCCTAAGACTGTACTGGGCCCTGTGGGCTGCCAGGCACACTTTCTGTGGTCCTATGCCTCCAGGTATAGCCTCAGGCCCTATGGTTGACTCTTAGAGGAAGGGCCCAGGAGATGTCTCTGCGGGGCACCGTGACTTTTCTGTCCACCATCTCAGGTACTGCCCCGTGGGAAGAAGGGCAGCAAAGACCTAACCAAAGTGGACCATCTCCTGTGGCAGGGGTCACCAGCATCTATACTCAGTGGTAGAAACAGCCTGGGGTTTCCCCATAATTTTCCTGCCCGCTGCCTGAGCAAGAAGTTCAGATGTGCTAGCCCCAGAAATGAATGATGAGGTTGCAAGCAAGCTTTCCCACCTCTTCTTTTCCATCAATCACAATAGAGGAAAGACTGAATTACAATTTTGGTTTCTAGAGAAAATATTACAAAATCTTTCGTAGGAAGAGATCATCAAAGTGTGTGCTGCCCAAAAAGGTAGGGGAAAAGTTGTTATAAAGGTGTTGGGCAGGTTATCATCAACATTACTACATCACCACCACTTATCATCTTTCTAAGTTTTGTAGTGTTTGTATTACTTTTCAGATTTTTTTTTAATTGTC
This sequence comes from Spilogale gracilis, assembly GCA_004023965.1. Taxonomy (NCBI): domain Eukaryota; kingdom Metazoa; phylum Chordata; class Mammalia; order Carnivora; family Mephitidae; genus Spilogale; species Spilogale gracilis. The sequence goes on along the minus strand of PITA01001508.1, from coordinate 137,706 downwards.
TTTTTCTGTGTGTGTGATTCATTTTCTCATTCAAGATACTCTCTTTCATAATAAATTTTGTTCTGGTAATTTTGTGGGTTTCTTAAGGAAGGCCCACCCACCTGACTCTGGTATGACACCAGCTGCTGTGTTGTTCCCATTCAGGCTGGGACTTAGCAAAAGCTGGCCCTTCAGGGACAGATGCAGAAGACACAAAAGTTTTTAACTGTAATGAAGTTCAAATTAATTAAATCAGTTTATCATAGAGTAAGGATTTATATTCGGTTTGCCAAGTCTCTTCCATTGATCTGTAGGCATATTCTTGTGTATCCTTATGCCAATACCACATTGTGCCTTGACAGTAAGCTTTGAAATCAAGTAGAATAAATCTACCAATATCATTTTCCTTTTTCAAAATTGTTTGGCTATTCTATTTTGTATTTCCACATAAATTTTAGGATTAGCTTGCCAGTTTCTACAAAAATTCCTATTGGGATTTTAGTAGAGATTACATTGAATTTATATATCCGTTTAAAGATAATTACCATCTTGCAACATTAATATTTCTATCAATAAACACAAAGTACATCACCATTTATTAGATATCTTTATTTTCTCTCAGCAATATTTTCTAGCTTCAGTGTATACGTCTTGCCATTCTTTGTTAAATTATTTACCCCTAAATATTTTACTTTTTGATGCTAATGTGAATAAAATTATTTTAATTTCATTTATAGAATGTTCACTGTTAAAACAGAAATACAACTGGTTCTTATATATTGATTTTGCATCCTCCAGCTTTGCAAAACTCACTTATTATTTCTAGGAGCTTTTTTGTAGATTCCATCTGATTTTCTACAAAAAGGGTCATGTTATCTGTAAGTAATGACAGTTTTACTTCTTCAATTCCCATATAGATGCTTTTTTGCTTTTTTTCATCATTGCAGTGGCTATAAACACCAGTACAAGTTGATATAAAAGTGGTGAGAATAGGCATCTTTGTCTTGTTCTTAATTCAGATGCAAGGCATTTAGTCTTCCATCACTGTGGATGGTGTTAGCTTTGAGTTTTTTAAAGATGCTTTTATCAGCTTGGAGATGTTTTGTTTTGAAAGGATACTGGATTTTGTCAAATGCATTTTCTGAATCTATCTGGCTGATCTTGGAATTTTTGCTTTGTTCCATTAATCTGGTGAAACCAACCTTGCCCTCTAAGGTTACATTTTTAATGTCAATCACATTCCTCCTACTTGTTCCTTATCTTTGCCTATTAGGATTACTCCTTCTGAGCAAGTATAGAGCTAGAACAACTGGGGTTCCTCCAAAACTGAGACTAAGAAACATATATTATGGCATTTGTAGGCATACCCCAGGATCCAGATGAGTAAATATTGGGGTGTTATAGTGATAAATGGCAGTCTTTCTTCCCAGGATGACATGGAAACAGCAAACATTTTATTCATTTATTTTTATTTATTTTTAAAAGATTTTATTTATTTATTTATCTATCTATCTATTTATTTATTATTTTAGGGATAGAGAGAGAGCATGCACAAGAAGGCATAGGGGCAGAGGGAGAGAGAGAGACTCTTAGACAGACTCTATGCTGAGTGCAGAGTCCACTGTGGGGCTCAATCTCACAAACCTGAGATCATGACCTGAACTAAAATCAAGAGTCAGACTCTGAACTGACTGAGCTTCCCAGGTGCCCGAAAACAGCAAATATTTTATAAGCAGCTCCTCCAGAAGTATTTATCAATGATCTTAGGGCCCCTACCCTAAAGATTCAATAGCAATACAGATGAAGTGTGATGTCTAGTGATAATGTGATTTCTGTAGGCAGGGTTCCTAGGTTCAAATCCTGGCCCTAGCACCTACTTACTGTGTGATTTTGGATAAGTTACTTGAACTCTTTGAGCCTTAGATTCCTCATCTAAAATCCCTCATCTATAAAATGGGGCAATAATACCACTTACTCCAAAGGATCAGGAATAAATTTGGGAAGATTACCAGTAAGTGTAAGTAAAACATGGAGCCCAGTATTACACCCAGAACTCAACAAATGGTAACGATTAGTGGCCAAGGCGTTTTATAGCTCTCCTAGCTTGACTAAACTTTAGACCAGTTTCTTCTTGACTGTGGGCCTTGACCTCCCTTGTCATAGAGCATTTACTTGAGAAAAGTTGTAATTATAGAGCACTGAGTAACATATGTTGAATCATTATATTGTACATCTGAAACTAATATAACATTGTATGTTAATTATATAACTTAAAAAATAATTAAAATAAGACTCATGAATCACTGACCTCTACCTCTGAAACCAATAATACATTATATGCTAATTGATTGGATTTAGATTAAAAAATAAAAATAAATGAAGTTCACACTTGGAAAGCAAAAAAAAAGCTTGTAATTACAAATTCTATGTCCCTTTGAGATGTACATCTTTTATAGCCCAAGAATATCCTTCTCAAGGATCTAGGAGTCATTTCTTCAAAATATAGTCAAGAAAGTTCCCTCATCTCCCAGTCTTTGTGGGAAGATAGGAGCCTAACACCATTAGCAAACACAGATGGTCTCACGCTATTGACCAATCTCTCCGCTGATGCCCTCTACTGCTTTTCCACTGGCTCCCCTCAGTGCTTAAAAACTCTTCTGCCTTTTGTTTCAGCAAAGTTGAGTTCAATCTCTCTCCCCTATTGCAGTGGTCTTGAATAAAGTCCTCCTTGCCTATCTAACCCACTCAGCACAATTTTTCTTACATTATGATGATTATTATAAGAAAGGACCATGGATTGTCCCATGGTCCTTTCTGACATGGAATTGAAATCAATACCCACTGAAGACCCAATAGTCACAAGAAATATCTCTTTGCAGGTTAAGAGGAAGTGGCCTGGGTGTTGGGTGATAGAATGCTGATGTAAACTAAGAAGTATTGTGGCTCAGTAATAATGTTCTCATTCCTTTTGAAATCCTCTAGTTGCATATTATAATTTAAATGGAGACCACATTGCTGTTGAAAATCTATTTGTCAGGCATCTGGGTGGCTCAGTCAATTAAATGTCTTTTTGGCTCAGGTCATGATCTCAGGGTCCTGGGATTGAATCCCACACTGCGCTCCCTGCTCAGTGGGGCTGTGCTTCTGCCCCTCCTCTCTGCCTGTGATCTATTTCAAATAAAGGGAAAAAATAAAAATAAATAATAAAAAAAGACCGTCTATTTGTCTTCTTCCTGTTAAACACATTCCCAACAGCCCTCAATAATTTTAAAGGTATTACAAAGGCAAAGTTGCTGAAAGTCTGAGACAACTTAATATAACTGATGACTCAAAATAACGTACCACATACTAGACAGTGACTTAAATGCTATTTAACAGATAAAATTGTGCCACCGTAGTATGTATGTTTGCCTGTGTGTGTCCCTCTGTGTGTTTGTTTCTCCTCAATAATTAATTTTGTGTATGTTTCAATAAAAAAGAATAGTGTCTTCTAAGTTGTATTGTCATTTTGTAAAAGACAGTAACACCCTCGAATTTATATAATTTGGCAACAGTCAAGAAGAGAAACAAAATTTGATAAAAGTATTGAAAGAAAAGGTAAGGTATTAAATAGGTACTGGGTGAATACTGACAGTTTTTTTTCCTTTAGTAAGGGTAATATTTACTTATGCCTTAAGCTCTTGATATGACAAATATTTTCTAGTTACTGATTTGCCCAACAAAAGAGTCAATTTCTCTTTATTCTCTTCCACAGAGTTTAAGGAGGTTTTTAGAGAAGAAGAAGGAGAAGGAGGAGAAGGAGAAGGAGAAGGAGAAGGAGAAGGAGGAGGAGGAGAAGGAGAAGGAGAAGGAGAAGGAGAAAAAGAAGAAGAAGAAGAAGAGTTGATGGCCTTTAAATTTGTTCTTAACCCTAAAACAAAAGGTTAAATCGTACTACTTTAAAAATCACCAATAGCTTTGGACACTAGGAAAGAGTTGACCTTTAGCATTCATTACTCAATAGACCTCACCTCGTACTCTGAGGCACCATTACTACCAGTTTTAGAAAAGTAAGTCAGAAAACACCTGACCCATGAATCTCAGTGACCCATACACACGTGTCTCTTCCAATTATGTTTAATATAAACTAAACATTGCATAGTACCAAACTAATACCTGCTTTGTCTTTCTGAAACCCATGTTACCCTGTCATTGTGTAATATATGTAAGGACCTATTTAAAAGTCCAACCACCTTGCAGTTTACTCAGAAAAAACAGCTCCAGGAAATACGGGCAAACAGCCCCTGGAAAACAGAGGTGAGCCAGGTTGGGGGAGATGCCCAATCAGTTAACCCTCAACGTCTGGACCCCGAGCAATGGAGATGCAAACTAAGAATGGGTCACCAATTACCAGTACTTGGGACCAGATGGGAACGCCTAAATGCCCTCAACTTCCGGGTTCCGGTTCCCCGGGCAAGAGAAATGCAAATTAACTCTGGTTAGCTTGTGATTTGGGGGTCGGGGGGTTGCCCCTATAAAAGCTAGCTTGAGAAATTAGGTGGAGTTGTTTTCTCTCTCCCGAGAAGCGACCCTGGCCGGCCAGTATAATTCTCGATGCTTGGCGCAAAATACAGCTTTGCTTAACCTTCGCTTTTGTATCAGCCTCGTTCCTTTAAACACGGACCCTATTAATAGACTTGGGATTAAATGTTGTTCCTTATTGGAACAATGCAGAAAAAGAAAGTATGTCTGAAGGACCCAAATCAAAGAATTTTGTTTTTTGTGAGTGGTCAGATTCCTCTCTGATATAACATTCCTCTTCTCCATCTATATTTTAGAAATTACAGAAAGATTTAATAGAATAATAATTAATGTTGAATTATGACTGAACAGGCTGTGTAAGTGCTTAGGATACCAGCAAAGCAGACAAACCAGAATGACTAAGAAAAGTTTAACTGTGATGAATTCATATAGGACTTCAAAGTAACAAAATCTAGAAGAAAGTAATTTTAATGTCAATATTTACATGAGTTTTATGACCTTATGAAAAAATTAATTTTCAATTACATGTGGGGTTATCATCATAATCTTTTCTGTATTTGGAGCTTCTAAAATTCTCTATCTGGCTCTGGATACAAAAACTCTAAACACAGAGGCTTAACCCTCATCAAAGATGAAAGCTAGTACTTAAAACTATTTATATTGCAAAAGTTTTGCCCTCCTGCAAGAACATGCAGTTTGCCAAACACTAACCTCTCTTTACAAGGTTATGCTTATTAGCTGGGATTTGTAGCTCAATGGCAACACTGTTCATCCTTCGTTCAATTCAGATTGTAATTTCTTTTTAAACTACCTGACCCTTATAATCATATGGTGAGTAGGTCTGATCATTCATCTTCCTGAGGTCAAGTTTTTGGTCTGAACATAGGGTCACTTGTGTTTCTGAAGCCTCTCAGCATTACGATGATTGGGGTAAAAACTGTCAATTGAGAAAAGTTTGAAAGAAACCTTTCATACAATGTTTTTATTGTCTTGTTCTTTTTCAGGAACTAAAATGTCCATTTCTCTTCCTAAGTTTAGGAAGTTTTGCTTCAAATATGTTTTCTGTCCCTTTTCTTTTCTTCCTCTTCTGGAATTCCCATAAAGAGAATATTATTTCTGTTCATTATTATTGCCTAATTCCCATAGTCTTTCTTCACTCTTTTTCATTGTTTTTCTTTTTCCTCTGGGTAATTTCCAATGTCCTATCTGTTAGTTTGCTAATTCTTTCTTCTGCATGTTTGAGTCCACTTTTGATACTCTCTACCGAATTCCTTAGTTCAGTTACCATACTTCCCAACTCTAGGATTTCTGGCTTTTTTGTTTGTTTTTTGTTTGCTCTATCTTTGAGACTCTAATTAGACACATGTTAGATACTCTCAATCTTTCAGGTTTCATAATCTGTCATTTATATTTTCTCTCTCCTTGTCTGTCTTTGATACAATATGTGTTAGTTATTTCCTCAGTTAACTAATGATTCCTTTAGCTATAACTAATATGCTCTTGAACTATTCATTGAGTTATACAGTTCAATAATGATAATTCATAGTTCCTTAAGGATATTATCTACTTATCTTTTTAATATTTTATTTATTTGACAGAGAGAGCACAAGCAGGGGGGAGGGGGTTGCAGAGGGAGAGGGAGAAGTAGGCTCCTCACTGAGCAGGAAGCCTGATGTGGTCTTGATCCCAGGACCCTGGAATCATGACCTGAACAGAAGGCAGACGCCTGACCCACTGAGCCATCTTGGCGTCCCCTGCCTGATCTTTTTATATATTTCTTATTAAATATCACTTTAATTTATAGTTATTTCTTTAAGCGTTTCATAGTATTCCATTCCAGCTAACTCTAGTATCTGAAGTCCTTGAATATAAAAATCAGTTTCTCAATCAAAATGGCTTGTTTCCCCATGTATTTGATTAATTAATCCAGAAGCATTCAGTAGGAAGGTTTTCCTTCAGGGAGGATTTTCACTCGTTCAAGTAACCATCAAAATTTACTGACCTGGGACTATTTTCATATATTAAAAAGATTCCTGGTTTTATGCAGGAGTCTTAGATTCACCTTCTTGACTTTATTTACACCTGGAATCCACAAAATGTCTCAGAATCACAGCCTTTTCCTGTTTCCCAGCTACTTCAGGTTTAACTCACTTTCATCTGTAATGATTATCTTGCTTTCTAATAAGCCAAAAATGAACCAAATATTATATGTCTTATTTTATCCAATAACTTATTTTAGTGGAAGGATCATTGAGCATATCTAGTCAACCAACATGCCAGAAGCAGAAATCATCTACCTCTTTCTTAGTCAATTTTGTCAATTTGCATTTTTCATATAAATTATTCACTTAATCTGTTTTGTAATGCATTGGTATAAAGTTGTTTATAGTGCCCTCATATTTTTTAAATCTCTCCTGTGTTTATTTCTTGAGCTCCATCTTCATTCCTAATAATTGTATATCTTTTTTTTTAAGATTTTATTTATTTATTTGAGAGAGAGCATGAGAAGGGAGAAGGTCAGAGGGAGAAGCAGACTCCCTGTGGAGCTGGGAGCCCGATGTGGGACTAGATCCCCGGACTCCAGGATCATGACCTGAGCTGAAGGCAGTAGCTTAACCAACTGAGCCACCTAGGGTCCCTGTCTCTATTATTTCTTAATAATAATAATAATAATAATAATAATAATAATAATAATAATAAATCACCAAAGCTCTGTGTGTGTGTGTGTGTGTACACATATATTTTTTAAGAAACCAACTTCTGACTAAGTTTACGTGCACCCTCTCTACTCTAATAGTTTTATACTCCAGAGGTCAGCAAACTTTTTTCTGTAAAGGGCCAGACATTTTAGACCTGAAAAATATAGTAATCAGAATAAAATGCTTAATTGGCAGGCTTAATAATAGGATGGAAGAGACAGAGGAATAGGATGGAATAAACAGAGGAAAGAATCAATAAACTTGAAGATAAAACAATAGAAATTAACCATCTGAACTGAAAGAAAATTTTAAAAAGATAAACAGAATCTTAGGGATTTAAAAGACTATAACAAATTATCTAATATTTGTGCCTTAGGAACCCCAGAGGAAAGAACAAAGGCAAGGCAGAAAAGAATTTGAAGAAATAATGGCTGAAAACTTCCTGTATTTGTCAAAAGATACAACAATATGGATTTAAGAAGCTGACCAAAACTTAAATATCAAAAATCTAAACCAAGACACATCATAGTCCAACTACAGAAAAGCTAAGGAAGGAAAGGAGAGAGGGAGGGAGGGAGGAAGAGAAATAGAGAAATGACAACTTACTTGTAACAGAAAAGGAATGTAAAAAACTGAGTTTCTCATTGGAAATCAGAGTTCAGAGGGAACTTTTGAAAAAAAAAAAAAAACCTCAAAATTTCACCAATTTGCTAGTGTTGAAAGGAAAGTAGAATGCTATTTCTAGTGAAAACATCCTTCAAAAATGAAGGGAAAAATCAAGAGAATTTCAGGTAAAAGAAAACTAAGAGACTTTACTGACAACAGACATACAATAAGAACAATAAAAGTCTAATAAAATTTCCCTAAACTGAAAGGAAATGATACACAAAGAAATTTTAGAAGATCAAGGAGGAATGAACATAATAAGTAAAAATCTGGGTAAGTATAACAGACTTTCCTTCTCCTCTTGAGTTTTCAAAATTATGTTAAATGGTTGAAGCAAAAATTACAACATGGATGTGGTTCTAAGTATATGGAAAAATATTATTTAAGACAATTATAAATAGGGAAGAGTAAAGAGACATACAGGGAGGTAAGATTTCTACATTTGACTTGAACTGGTAAAGGGATGACACCATACATGTTGTGAGCTATGTATTTATAATGTAATACTTATAGCAAATAATAAAATGGTTTGTAAAAAAATATGCTAAAAACATCATTGAAAAATTTTTAAAATGGAGTTCTGAAATATATTCAACTTATTCCCAGGAAAGCAAGGGAAAAAATAATGAAGATAGCAAAATGGGAAACATTAAAATAATACAGAATACTGATGAACCAAAAAGCTGTTTTTTTGAAAAGATCAATAAAATTGAAAAATTTCTAGAAAGATTTACAAAGAATAAAAGAGATATGACACAATTTAACAATATCTGGAATGAAATAGGGGAGATCAGGGATGTCTGGGTGGCTCAGTTGGTTAAGCGACTGCCTTCGGCTCAGGTCATGATCCCGGAGACCCGGGATCGAGCCCCGCATCGGGCTCCCTGCTCTGCAGGAAGCCTGCTTCTCCCTCTCTCACTCTCCCTGCTTGTGTTCCCTCTCGGGCTGTGTTTCTTTCAAATAAATAAAATCTTAAAAAAAAAAAAAAAAGAAATAGGGGAGATCACTACAGACATCAAAAGCATAACAAAGGAATATTACAAACAACTCTACATACATAAACTTAACACACTGAGATGAAACAGACTAATTCTTTAAAAAACACAAACTACCACAACTCAATATGAAATAGGTAACTTAAACAGCACCATAAATTATACTACAGCAATTTAATTTATAATTAAAAACTCCTCACCAAAATTCCAATGCTTAGATGATTTGTTGGAGAATTCTACCAAGTATAAAAAGAATTAACAATTCCAAACATCTCTTAGAAAATAGTAGAGGAAGGAACACTTCCCAATTCATTTTGAAGCTATTACCCTGATAGTAAAACCACACAAAATATTACAAAAAAAAAAAAAGAAAAAAGCTATGCTCATTATCCCTTATGAATACAAACACAAAAATCTTTAACAAAAAATTAGTAATACAATTTGTTAACATATAAAGAAAATTATACACCATGACCAAGTAGGGCTTATTTCAGGGGTGCAAGGCTGGTTCAATATTCAAAACTTAATTAATGTATCTACCATGTTGACAGGCTAAAGGAGAAAAGATCGTATGATCATATCAATTGATGCAGAAAAAACATTTGACAAAATTTAACACCAATTCATGAAAAGAAAAACTCTTCAGAAAAATAGGAATAAAGGGAATTTCCTTAATTTGATGAAGAGCATCTACAAGACACCTACCGCTGACATTATATTTAATGGTGAAACACCAATCCTTTCCTGAGATTGGGAATAAAGAAAGGATATCTCTTCCCCACTCTTCTTCAAATACAGTGCTGAAAATTCTAAGCACTGCACTGAGAAAGGAAATAGGAGGCCTACAGATCAGAAAGAAAGAAAACTATTGCTATTTGCAGATAATATGATTATGTAAGATATCACGATGAATCTACACAAACCTAGAACTAATGAGTTAAGCATGGTCTCAGCATACAAGATAGACACATGAAAAACAACTGTATATATACTTGCAACAAAACTGTGAATATGGAAATGAAAGCTCAATATCATGTGCAATCTCTCAAAAAAAATGAAATGCTTAGGTGTAAACCTAATAAAAGCATATATAGAACTTAATAAGCTCAAAACTATACAATACCGACTAAAGAAATCAAAGATCTAAACAAAGAAACATCTTGTGATCATGGATTCAAAGACTCGACATGGTAAAATGCCAAATTTCCCCAAATTGGTATAGAAGTTTAACATAATTTTTAACAAAATTTCAGTAAGATATTTGTGTAAATATGGGTAAGATTATTCTAAAATTTATATGGAATGACAATGGACTAGAGCACCTAATTTTGAAAAATAATAATAATGTAGAAACAAGCAGTCTATATTATTTCAAGGCTTATTAAATAGAAAAATCAGGGCACTTGGGTGGCTCAGTTGGTTAAGCATCTACCTTTGGCTCCGGTCATGATCTTGAGGTCCTGGGATCAAGCCCCACATCAGGCTCCCTGTTCAGCTGAGAGTCTGCTTCTCCCTCTCTCACTGCCCTTCCCCCTGCCTGTGCTTGCTCTTTCTCTCAAATAAATAAAATCTTAAAAAAAATAAATAGAAAAATCAATACTGTCTGGTATTGGTGGAAGGATAGACACATGGATCAATGGTATATAATAGATGACCCAGGTATAGACCCACATAAATACGTCCAAGTAATTTTTGTCCAGTTTGTTTTCAACAGAGGAGCAAAAACCATTCAATAGAGGAAGGACAGCCTTTACAACAAATATGATATTGGAACAACTGAACATCATAATGAGAAAAAAAAAAAACCTAGATTAAGTCTCATATTTCATACAAGATTAACTCTTGTATGAAATGGACCATGGACTAAAAAGTAAAATGTAAGACCACAGAACTTTTAGAAAAGAACACAAGATAAAAGTGAAAATCTTTGTGATCTAAGGTGAGGCAAAGAATCTGTGATACCACAAGCATGAATTATAGAAAGGAAAAATTGATAAAATGGACTTCAGCCATCAAAATAAAAAACTTTTGCTCTGTGAAAGACCCCATTAAGAGGAAGACAAGCGACAGAGTGGGAGGAAATACTTGCAAATTATTTTACAATACATATTTCTAGAATACGTATTTAAAAAATACATTCAAAACTCAACAATGAAAAATAAAACCAAATTAGAAAAAGAGGAAAAGACATGAAAAAACATATCACTGAAGAAGAAATACAGGTGCCGAATACGCACATGGAAAGGTGTTGAACTCATTAGCCATTGGTGAAGTATAAAATACAACCTATAAAATAAGTAAAATAAAAATTTGTGACATCACCAAATGCTGATAAAGAAGTGAAGAAAATGAATCATTCAAACATTGCTGGTGGGAATGTAAACTGGAATAGCCACTCTGGAAAAGTTTGGCAATTTCTTAAAAACTAAACATTCAGCTGTTATATGACTCAGCAATTTCACAGCTGGGCATTTATCCCAGAGAAATGAAGTCTATGTTCAGACAAACACCCATACACAAATGAACATAGCTTTATTCATAACAGCCCAAACTGACCAGATATCCTTCAGTAGGTAAAGGGTTAAACTGTGATATAGCCATACCATGGAATACTACTCAGCACTGAAAAGGGGGGGACTGTCAGATGCACTTGATAAATGCAACAAGTGTATGAATCTCCAGAGAATTATGCTGAGTGCCAAGAGCTAATCTCAAAAGCTTACATACCGTATGATCTCAATTATAGAATGTTAATGAAGTAACAGTTATAAAAATGGAAAAGTGATGATGGCTGGAAGGAGAGGGTGGGGGCTGGAGCAAGGTCAGTGTGGCCATAAAAGGGATTCAGGAGGGGTCTTTGTGTTTGAATGTTGTATACGGAAATGTTCTGCACATCAACTGTAAATGTCATTATCCTGGGGGCGATACTGTAGTAATTTTGCAAGATGTCACTATTGGGATAAAATGGGTGAAGGGTATATGAGAGGGATCTCTGGATTGGTTTTTATAATTACATGTGAATTTACTGTTACCTGAAAATTTAAATTAAATTCAAGCATCTAGGGCTCAGTTGGTTAAGCATCTGTCTTCAGCTCAGGTTAGGATTCCAGGGTAGTGGGATTGAGCCCCACGTGGGGCTCCTTTTTCAGCTAGGAGCCTGTTTCTCCCTCTCCCCTCTGCCCCTCCCCCTTTTCATGCTCATGTGAGTGCTCTCTCTCAAAGAAAATCTTAAAAAATAAATTTTTTAGCATTAAACATGTTTTACAGTTTATAAAATGGGCTTTTTATTTTAAATGTCCATGTCATTCCAGAGGGAAGTATTAGTGTGTTGCCTCCATTTCAGGCTTGAGAAGTTTAATGTAACACAGACAACTTTAAATTACTAAGAAAAATGTCTGTGTGTGCATCAGGAAAGACACAAGGGAAGTCCTAATTTAGAACAAATAATATCCTTTTGCATCCAAGATAGAACTAATTTAAATGATACGTGACAGCTACCTTACTGAACTGTGGCATATGCCCCACCGTGAAGTAATAATTAAATGTTAAAATTATGGTAACCTTTAGGAAGATAAAACATTAAGTCTGGCACTGAAAATAGGTCAGATGTGGTCAGGTACACTGCAAACACCCTTAAAAGAACTTAAAATGACCATAGCACCTGGGTTTGGAAGAATGAAATACAATATTCTCCCTTAAGTAATATTTTTTTTTTTCTAGAATCATTATTGACATTAGAATCTGCTTTGACCTGAAAGCTTTTTATGATCAGGTCATCAGCTACACAAGTTACTAAAAGCTTGTACCCTTGTCTTGGGTTAAAATCTCTAGTTTCTAGAGATGTAAACTTGGCTCTCTTTATCTGGTCTGACTTCAGCATTTTGGATCTGCCATTAAACAGTTGGTACGAAACTTTCAGAAGGTATTAGAAACTGAAATTTAGTGTTGGGAAATCTTCACCAAGGCTGACTAACTGCATTTCTAAGTTTTGCACCAATGCTACTCGGTTCTGGAGTTAGAAACTACTGTCTAGCAGTACTTACAGTAAACACTTAAAAATCTGTACTTTGGGTTTGCCAAAGTGGGCATTAGTGCCCTTTCAAGTTTATTTAAAGACTCAGTTCAGTTCTAGCAGCCTCCCTCTCAAACAAGCAGGGGTGTTATGCATAGAACGACTGCACAGGAAATCTGGCTTTGCCTTCCACCACTTACGTTTTAAGCAGAAATGCCATCACTACACAAAACCTACAGGAATCCCACTCTGAGTAATTAAGTGACCAACCTCTTAAAAACCTGCCAGAAGCCACAGTGTCTACAAAAATCGATTTAGTGTGTCATTTAGTTCCATTTCTGCGTTTGAAATTAGGATTATTTGGAAAAAAAATAAGTTATTCCACCATTTTCACCTTAACCAAATAATTACCAAAACAAAGGATTAAAGCAGACATTATGGTGCGGTGTTTCAATGGAGAGAAAGTGGGCTAACATGAGGTGATGTCATGCGTTCAGAGAAGTGGTACAGCGTAGCCCCTTCAGGCTCCTGCCGGTGAAACTTCGGCTAAGTGTATTTCCTTGCTTGAGACATCGAGCTGTTCAAAATCTTAGGGTGGACGGAAGAGGTCTGGGCTCCACTGGGAAGCGCTTCACCTTCTTAAATGAATCATGAAAATATACAAACAACTTTTTTCCCCTCCAGGAAAGCAGGATGCCTGATGATGTTCTTTACCACTAATGAGAAATTGTCATATCTAAAATAAACCAAAAATGCCGTTAACTCCTAACTTGCCCAAACTCTATTCCCTTCCGAAATGCATTTGTATTCCAGCAACCTGGTCACCATGTGTACACCGTAGTCCATTCTGACTTTAAAAACACAAATGCTGAATATGCTCCCTTTATAAATTGTTCTTTAGCATTAAGGCAGACACGGACATCTTTCTTTAGACAGGCTTTATTTTTTATTGTGTTCTTTTTTCTACACAGAGACAAAAATTACACCAACTAGAAACACTATTCTGCTCTTTCCTTCTAGAGCACAGACTAACTTTGTGGAACAAAATGTTTTCAAAAATCATTTTTCATTATAAATTTGTTGCATTGTTTTTTTGTGTGTACAAAATGTTACTTTCTTTTTTTTTTTTTTTAAGCAGTGCCGATGGTGAAGGTGCCGATGGCAATCTCTTTTTGAGACTCAGCGTTGTCAGATGATGGTGCCGACGCTGCTGGGCGCACAAGCAGCTTGGAGGCCTGACTCTGGCTGCTGCCTTCATGGTTTTCTGGCCTAGATCAAGCTCTGTGTCCACACATCTGTTTTTCTAGAACCGATCCCAGGCCAACTAACAAACAAGCTCCATTATGTTGAAATGGCAACCTATATTGATTTATTTTTTTTTAACCATCAGTAGTTGTGCAAAACCCAAACACCTCCATATTTAATGATGAGGACAAAAGTCAGAAATTAGGATTATTTGGAAAAAATAAGTTATCCCACCATTTTCACCTTAACCAAATAATTACTGAAACAATGCCACACTGTCATCAATTTCTGCACAGAGGCTGGTTGACCTCAGCTTGCGCTGTTCGAGAACGTCTTTGAAGCATGTTAAAATGAACAAGACATGTCCCCTGATGAGGAAACTTCTTTAGTTTGAGACTCAGTTGGACTGATTCAAATATCCTGTCATAAAAACAAACTTTGATTTTATTTTCCATAGTGTGACCTTCACCTTTCGAAGTGATTCGAAAACTAACCTAAGGGAAAACAGGAAAACTTCGAGAACTTGAATATCTTGGCTATTGCTCTATACTTAGCCTTATATGTTTTTCAAATCAAGACTACTCTTTGTGTTCCAAATATTTTGGGGTAAAAATTGCCCTCAAAGATCAGTATTTCTTATAAGAATGCAAGCCACTAAAGTTCCTGTTTTCAATCACTGATCAGTGTCCTAGGTAAAATAGTTTATAAAATATTACATTTTAAATGAAGGGGCTAAAATCATGCAAAAAAAAAAAATTAAAGGCTTTGCTATTACTGGGATTCATCGTGAAGTGGACAGAGTAAGTCCATCTGCCTGTATGAGAATAAAGATTTTATCAAGCACAGCTGTGCAAACAAAACTGAACTGATCTGTAGGAGCGCTGGGAGTTTTATGTAGCCACAAGATACTGGTTTATCACACGTTTCTCTGTGCTCTTACAGAGACAGAAGGCGTTCAATCAGGCCTGCCGGGCTCGCGCTGACCACGGCACAGGGAGTGTTCGTATCAATCCCTCTCCTGGCCTGGCCAGTTCACTGAAGCAAACCGATGTGGTAAACACCAAGTCTCAGAGTTTCCAATCGCTCACTCATAAGAAAAATTTCTAGTCTCTTGTGGAGAGAAAAAAAAAAAAGGGTAGTTTTGCCTACAGGCAAGGCAGCTTCTGCTAGCCAGAGCACTTTTCAAGATGGCCAAGAAAAAACACTGACTAAACCAGTACTCCAGTAAGAAGGGCTGCTGTGTGATTATGTCAAGTGCCGGTCCCACAGAAGCAGAGTCCTCATGAATCAAAACTATCCAGACACTTTTGAAATCATCTTTATTTTGGTTGTAAAGATACAATTTACTTACTTAATATTTTATTTGTTCCCATTTTAAGTCTCATAGCTTTGCCATGTAAAACACTGACTTCACTATCAAACTGCTATGTAAGAACATTATAAAATACCAACTATAAACTAAGATAATCCTCTTTACAGTATTCAGATTAGTGCGTTAAAACAACATTGACTTAAAAAAGCAAGTGAGTTAATTGGCTAACATCCAAATTGTTTTCTGATGAAGAATGGTACAAAGTGGTATGCAAGGTAAACGTTAAAGTTTAAGTGTTAGTGCTCAAAAACAGTAATTCTGGGAAAGTTGCTTCCCCAAAGTAATTCCGACCCAAGGATACACATGTAGCCATTACTCTAAAGGACTTATGGGAAGGTAATTCATTTTCCACATTAATAGCTGTGGAAGTAGACAAGAGAATAACAAGTTGGGATCTTCAGATTCTTAATGTGATAGGAACTTATTTTTCATACTCTTTCTTCAAATTACATTAAACATCTATATTGATTACACACACCCCAGCAAACATCAGACTTACACAGGGCCTATGTAAAAACAATCGACCCTTCGTATTGTACGAGGCAATCTACAGCAAACGCTTAATATATACACATCAGGAGAATGAGATACTCTAGGAAATTATTCACTGATTTCATTTAGAGTAAACAAGGGTCTTAAGAGAAAACCAACAAGAAAAGTTAAATAGGTAATTTGTGCTGCTGTGAACCATGAAAAGAAAAAAAAAAACCAAAAACAAAACACCACAAACAAGTAGGATAATTTTTTTAAATTACTGAGATTATTTCCTCTGATGGCCCAAATTGAAATTAAATTTGAGAACACAAATTGAAGGAACACAAATCCAAATGCACATCACTGTGTGAGAGACAGATACCCACGAAAGGCAGGAAGACCTTTACATTTACTGATTCCAAGAGCTAAGTCAATGGGGTAAATAAATTATACATGAAAGGCATATACAACGAGGACAAAGCCTCACAGTTATTAGATCGAAAGGCATGGAAGTAATGCCAGCAGTCATACTGAGAAAAACTTTCAGTGTTAGAAAATACCAGATTGAATCCAAAGGAAAACGTTGCCCCCAAATGAAAATAACAAAGTATGGGAGCCATCCTTTACGCAGTACCTTTAAAATAATAATAAAAAAAAAACCATGATTATAGGAATCCTCCTACATAATTTAGAGAATGTAGTGCAATAGTGTGCTCCTTTATAATTTAGCTTTTCACTTTCCATATGATGAGACCGAGAATTACGACTCCGATGACAATGATGAAAATGATGATGCACAGGGTTTTTCTGGATTTGCGCTGCAGAGGCAAAAACAAAAACCACGTTTACAGACGCACTGGAGCGTCTCTGCAGCAACTGAAAATCACTTGCTTTATTTCTAGAGTAAAATCAATAGTAATTAACCGCCCTCAAGTTTGGGGCTGTGTTTTGTTTTTCCTTTTTTGCTTCAACAATCTCATCAAATACTAGTGGCACCATTCTCTCAAAAAAAGTCTTCTTGAATTAATGATATAATGCAGGGGCCAATTATTCAACTTTTCTTGGTCATATTTCTGGGTGTGGTTAGGCTTACAAAAGGAGACACAGAGAAATGAAAATTACTGACTTAAATTAAAGCAACAGACTGAGGTAGACCTATGTATAAAAACTAAGAACAGTTTAAAAGCTAACTTTTATCCAAGAGCGGCTCTTCAAAATGAGTTCTCTGAAAACAGCAAGTGTGAATGCTTGGCAATTTCTCCTGAATTAGATGTATTACTTTCCAAAATTCTCTTTCTTAAGTATTAGTAGAAACCTCATTGAAAATCTCAACATACAAATAAAAAAGAGCTAAAAAAAAAAATCATAATGCAGTCATTTAAAATATAGAGGTTAAGAGTTTTGTTCCATTCTTCATTCTGGCCCAGCAGATTTCAGTATTTCCTTAATGGCTCGCATATCTCACAGCATCATGCAGGAATCCTTTTTCTTTCTCTTTTTTTTTTTTTTTTTTAAAGGTTTTATTTATTTGACAAAGAGAAAGAGAGCAAAAGAGAGCACAATTAGAGGGAGGGGCGAAGGGAGTGGGAGCAGAAGCCCGAGAAGGGGCCGGATCCCAGGATCCTGGGATCATAAGCTGATCCAGAGGCAGATGCTCAACCGACTGAGACACCCAGGCGCCCCAGAATTCTTTTTCTTTCAGGGTTGAAAAGTTTGTAAATGTGTCAACTGGTAGTACCATAAAATTTATGGAGAGATAGGTTTCTGATTCTGAAATTCTCCTGAAAACTATGACGCCTTTCAGTATACCACATATTCAGCGATCTTTTCAATGGAATACTCCTTGTTACGTGAAGTACAACTTTTCTAGACTTTCAGTGTCATCTTGCCTCCATACTTTCCCCAGACACCACTTGGTATACCTATAAGAACAATCACAGGATTCCCCCTGCAGGGAATCTGAAGACAGACACCCAGGCCACCCTCCCTAGTGTAGATGGTGAGGTCCTCGGGTATGGCAATGATAAGAGTACCGATGAGCTTCCCTTCCACTCATGGTTCACCTAACTACTTAGAAGCACCATATTTTGCAGAGGCATGAGTTTACTATCAAGGCTTCCAAGGAGAACTATGGGGAAGCTGCTTTTTTCTCCACCACTTGTGTTGCATGGCTCTTCCCTCATCCCTCTGGGGTCCATGGGAAGTATGGGGCAGTTCCAGATCTGGAGGGAGGTGTGGCTTGGGGAGATGGGCTCTTCCCCCAGGGTAGCATAGGGTTTGACCTTCCTCAAGGAAGGGGAAAAGTAAAACTTGGGAGATGTATCCACATCCCTCCAAAATCTAAAACAAAACAAAATAACATGTAAACCTAGTTACTGATAAATCCTGCTCAACACTACGTTCAAGTAACTGTTGGCATTTACAGATTATTGTGTGTGTATGTGTGTGTCTGTTCAACTACTCATGAATGATCCCTACGGTTTGTGGCATCAACTCTACTGAGATGCACATTTGACTCAGGGGCATAGAGAAGGCCAAGGTGAGTTAGTGCTTTTACATCACAGGATAGTTGGCTGTAACTCAGCAATGTCTCCATAGTCTCACTCTTCTCTATGTATCACTAAGTATGCAGTGAGCTGTCTAGTGAAAAATGGCACTGAAATGAAAGGGGACTTTTGAGGTTAGTGAGAAAAGTAAAAAGGAATTGAAAATATCTAAGACTGTGATAATATGTTCAGTATTTTAGAAGAAGGTAACATGGTCTGAGAAAATAATTCCGAGTAAAAGCAAAAAGCAGAGTTTTAAGAGGGAAATCAAATGCTGTGATGGTATTTAGGCGTTCCCAAAGAGCCTGGCCTCATTCTTACTGTCTACATGTCGTATGCTGTATTCATAGTTCATGGCGCTAATATTTGTGTAGTACTCTGATATGCTTTATATCTGTCACATATACGGACTCCCTGTATTAACCTGATCCACTGAAGAAATTCATTCCTGGTGAAGGGTCTGCTGAATGCTGACAATAACCTAGTGATCAAGGGCACTCCAAGGTAATATAATTTCCATAGGACCTGATAAGAACTCTCCAGAGCACAGATCTTTGCCTTCTTACTGCAGAGTGCCATGCACAAAAAAGAAAGAAAAGGTGGAAGGAAACAGTGAGAGAAACGGAGGAAGAAAGGTATCAGAGAGGTTTCTGGGTTGGAAGGTTACAACAGCATCAGAGATCGCCAGCTGTCAGAAATGCCTGGAGGGGTCTGTCTATGGTTCCTCTCAGGACTCTGAACACTGAACTTCCTATCCCTGGGGGCCACAGTTTTGGGCTGACGCTGAGAATAAACAGGAAAGAGGCTAACCCCAGTTTTAAACAGACTGGCAGATTTCTGACCTGTCTTCCATGGGATTTTAAATTTTAACATCTCTAGCCACTTTATACCTGATCTCTCTCTCTCTCTCACACACACAGGTTGGAAAGCCTAAGTTGTAAGGTAACTCACTGCTGTTAGTATTACCTGATATTCTGCTGCCCTGGACAGCTGCTGGTTTGCCTGCTGAACGTGCACATCTGCATTCTCCACGTTGGCTTCTATGCTGTCTTTAAAATAAAACACACACACACAAAGCTGTTAGACGTGTGTTGATGCCCCAGTAAGAGAGCTGTCTAAATCATAAGACCTCATGCAGCGTAAGACCAAACATGTTCACTATTCAAATGTTAACATCGGCAGTAGACTGGCAAAGTTGAATTTCTTTTGAAACTGACTGAGACTTCCTTACGCTATTTCTCAATCCAAACAACACACAGATATTTGAAAAAGAAACTGGATCATCCACATTCTGACACAATTCCAGTTCTACCTGGTGGCCCTCGGAAAGTACGATGTAGTCTGTGTGCTCTATGGTCAAGGCAGCACCGGACATCTAACAACCACTCCTGACAGTAAACACAGTCTTGAAAACCATCATTTGCTCTGCGATCATCATCAACCAACTCGGGTGCTGAAAAGCGCTCAGGCAGCCTTCTTAAGTGGCGACAGTTTCCTTTCCCTCGCTGCTCTGGCCGAGAGGGGAACCAGTGACACCCCACAGTCTCAGACCAGGGCTTCTCCTTCTCCCCACTCAGCTTAAAGCTAAGGCTCGCAAATGCGTCCAAAGCCCGCCTCCCCGTAGCAGACATCTATAGAACTCATGGCTTCTCCTTTATTGGAATATTTTAGCCCTGGATTCACTGATGGACCCTTTGATGCTTCTCTTACACAAATTGGCAATTTCACAAGCCAACTGATGTCCTGTGAACACTCTGCCTTCTCTATGCCTTGACCACACTTTTTCAAAGACTTTGCCTGTTTCCCTGTCCTTGCCACCCACCTCCATGATCATACCCCAAGCCTCATCACTACTAGTAATGCAACTTCTCCATTAACTCCATCTCACACCTCACCGTCTGCGCATCACCTGCTGTCTCACAATCCTTAACACCCCGACTTTACTGACCCTGCCACTGTTTCACTGTCCCTCGACACACTTCATGTCCTTCCCTTCCTCCTGACCCAGCTTAGGTCCCTAGGCCGGCACGCTCAGAGCCACCCTTTCTCCCACTTATCCTCAGCTCCCTTGCCACCTCCTCGGTCACACTTACACGACAACACCCCAACCCGCACCCTTCCCACAGCTGAGCATGGGTACAAAGACATTGATGTCTTTCACTTCAAATTGGTGACTACCGAGCAAAGTCTCCTTCATTTCAAATGGTGCCTCACACTTAACATATCCCTAGATCGATCTGTTGCTCTCCATCCTTCTAAACTCACTCCCATTCCAGACTGCCCCATTGCAGAATATGGCAACATCATCACTTCCCTGGGCTTGCCCCCAACCTTATGAGCTGTCCTGGAATTAATTCTCACACCCACATCCTGCCAGTCAATCTTTTTGGTTCCACATTTTAAAGCTATCCCAGAATTCTACTGCTTCTCACCGCTTTGGTGCTTCCATCCTAATCTGAGGCAATATACTGTCCGCCCCGACTCCTGCCATCACCTTGGAAGGGCTCTCTCTGCTTCCGGTCTTGTCCCTTTACAGTCTGCTCTCAAACTAGCAGCCAAAGTGACCCTATTAAAACTTAAGTCAGATGATAACACTCCTCTGTTCAGATCCTCCTGTGCCTTCCCACTCATTAATAGGAATGCAAGTCCTCACGGGGGCTCAGACCCCTGCATGATGTTGAACTTTACGACCTCTGACGTCATCTCTGTCTTCCTCTTGCTTGTTTCACCCACCAAAAACATCAGGCGTGCTTCCACCTGAAGGCCTTTGGAGTTACCCTATGTTCTACCTGGAAAATTTTCTCTCACTTGCTCCCTTAATTCCATGAAGTCTTCACTAAAATATTAACCTGCCAGTAAGGTCTTACTTGACCACTCTAGTAAAGCAGTACCATCCTGCATCCAATTACCTGCTTTATTTTCCTGAGAGCACTTAACAGCATTTATTTTCTTTCCTTTTGTAAAAATTCTCTCCCCTAATTAGATTGTAAGGTTCATGATGGCAGGGTCTTTTACCGCTTGTTTAATTTCAGCTAAATCCCCAATGCCTAGATTTGTGCTCGGGAATAGCAGGCACTCAATAAATGTTTACTGGATGAACAAATGAATTGAATTTTGAAATTTTACCCCATGATCTACTGAGGTTACAGATCTGTGGCTACAGAGAAGGGTAAGAATGGACAAATAAAAGCTACAGCAAAATACATATCCAACTATTTCAATGAACCAAATTCAGAAAATATAAGAAATCTATCTTTAGACACATCTACTGATATCTTCATATTTCTAAATGATAAAAATGGTCAGGACACGCATCAGTGTTGACAGTTATACCTAAACTGAAAAGCTATTCCATTTAAAACTTACAAGGAATCTAAGTTACTGATTTTTTATTTTTTAAGAATTTGTAAAAGAATGTTTCGCATGTAAGTAATAACACTGTATTAATGTACTGAAAAGACAGTGGCATAAGTGATCAGGCAAACGGCTACCTATTCCCTCTGATCTAAAAGACAAGGTAGCACGCGCAATTATAAAGAGCACAGGGTTCCCAGAGAGTGCCCAGTGTGACAAGACCCGGCAGGGGTTGGGAGGGAAACCAAGGGTGCAGCAAACAGGTACCGTGAGAGAGCCTCCACGGTCCTGGCAGCCGCAGGCTCTGCTGAGATCCGGGGCTTCACAAGTAAATGAACCCAGTTGATTTAATCAGTGGGAGCCAAAGACGAGATCTGTTTTAGATAATGCCAAGGGTGATGCTCTGTCTGTAGATAGAAGCTGTGCTTTTAATTCCAGGGGGTCCCAGAGAGACAGGGGTTCCTCTTGCTTGAGAGGTTACTGCGGGTAAACTGCATGTGGCCTGCTCCCACCCCAGCGGGGCTTACCTATCACATCTCCTTGTTCATGGATCATCATTCCCAAATCTTTAAATATTTCATTAATATCCATAATATCAGCCTGAGAGAAAAAGGCACATGTTACTATAATCAGAAATTCAGCTCCCAGTCCACAAACGGGGAACATTAAACAAACAACCCCAACCACCACTTAGACACAAGAGAGAATGCATCTAGGCTTAATATATAAATTTTGGAACTATCAGGAAAAGATCTGACTAGAAGCAATCCTAAGTAAGATGAGCTTGAATAACTGTAACCAGTTCTTTAAAAGTAAGCTTGTGACATTAAAATTACCAAGTGAGACAGCATGGAAACCAGGAATCTATTAACAGAGAATAGCCCTGGGTCACTGAGTATGCTTATGTAAACTGATAGTTTTGTTATCACCAACGGTATTTCCTCAAATAGTATAAAATATCATTGCTATGATTTCTAGTAAAAACTTACACATCAATTTGACATTATAAAAGTATGAGACATTAGGTATAAATTTAAAGTATCACATTAATAAATTTGGTTATGCAATGGAATAGCAATGAACAAGTTACAACTTTACTTTTCTTTAATATATGATAACTATTATTTTGCCTGATTAAAGAGTAAGTTTAAATATTCTATTGGGGGGATAATTTACATATTCATCCTGTGCCCTAGTTTCCCCATCTATAAATGGTGATGATGATGACACAGTTAACTACTTCATGGTTTCTACGAGAACCAAATGAGATCATGCAAAGAATTTATCACATTGTGCTTGAAAACCCTCAACAAATTGTAGCTACAGAAAGCTGTTATTAGCCAACTTTCTAGGGAATGGGTAGGTTCCCCAAGAACTAAGGCTTATTAACCCTTCAGATTTTTCTGACATCAACATACTGCAGAGAAATAAGACTTGTAAAGCCCCTCTCAAGTCTTATTCATGTGGCTCTGAGATGGGCTGTGTGCTCCGGAAGCCGTCCAGACTCCCCGAGCGGACCTGTCCAGACTGAGATTTTCTCCATGCAATGGACTTGAGATGATCTGACAGGGTAAAAAACAAAAGCTGGAGATGAGGGAAGTATGTTCTCTCATTTTAGCGGGAATTCTAACAAGATTTATTTTAAACAAGGGAATTATCCTCATGCCACCACACAGGTATATTTAATTTTCTTTCCCAGGCCCCTCCCCCAGAACTGTCTAAGCATCTTGAGGACAGACACGCAGAGAACAGAGCAACTGTCCAACTGCCACGTCAAGCTTACTTCAAGTTGCCTAATAGAAGATTCTCTCTCCTGAATAAGGCGGAGGTCGTCCTCTGTAATTTCTTCATCCTGCACCTGCACCTGAGGCTGAGCTTGGCTAACAGACAGAACAGAATATGGGAAAGAAAAAAAAAAAAAGGAATGGTATTAAACTAATGGGACCTCTTTCTTTATTTAAGAAACATGAAATAGAATATCTTTTCCTCGAAGTCAGAGAATTCAATTTCTTATTTATATTCTTAAATGTAAAGATCATAAGGGAAATATTAATCAAGGTTTATTCATGTTTAGTTTGATTTTTTTTTTTAGTTTTATTTAATTATTGGAAGCTGTATTTGGCAACTGGGTGGTTCTTTTTGGTTGATTTAAACGTCACAGGAGGAAATACTCTCCATCAAATAATAATTAAATCAATCATATTTACTTGGGTAAATAATTACTTACAAAGTATTACTTCTATATTGGAATATTTTATATATTTATAGACTTTCTAAATAATTATTTTGAAAAGAATTCAAATTTATTGCTTTCTACTTATAAATAACTTAGGATAGTCATTATATAATTAGCTGAAAGCTTTCACTTTATTCCGGGCCACAATGTATAAAATACATTTGAGAAATTATCTTTTGATCTGTATGTTTTGTGTTTCTTACCTTTCCCAGGATACAAGATTCCTTTCCTTGGAGCTGTCCTCAGGAAAACCACCCTGAAAAATTGAGTAATAAAATAGATTGAGAAGGGGCAAAGAAAAAACATCAACACTCACATTTTCTCTATAATAATCTAAACTAATTTATGTACACATGTACGCGTGCACAGGGGTGTGTGTGTGTGTGTGTGTGTGTGTGTGTGTGTGTGTAGGGAGAAAGAAAAACATTTTTCTTCTCACTTTCTAGGTCAAGTGCTTCGAGTAACAATAAAATTGTATCCTAGGCTGACAAGAAAGGAATTCACTAAATATTCTCAAGGGCCAAATAATAAATATTATTTGATTAAAATGTACTATAGTCCCAGAACCTCTGCATTAAGGAACAAAGAAACAACTTGCAATAGTTTTGAAGGGAATTTAAAATTAGATAAACCCAAAATTCTACTTTAGGTTATCCTTCTTTAAATTTTTTCCAGGCTTATTTTCATCTTCCATCACCTTCAAATAAGCCAGGAGTAGAGTGTTCCCTATGTGAGCCCCTACACAAAGCGAAAGCCTCTAATACAAATCAGTGTGGGGAGATCACTTTGGGTCTGACACCTAGTCTTTTCTGACAAAATGCTTCCAAATTTTTATCTAATAATCTGCAATCTTTGGTTCCATGACATGGACAAAACAACCACAGCAAAAGTTATTATCATCCTTCTCAAAACTGAGCTGCAAAATCTGAAAATAAATATTCAAATACTGTTTTCCAAGACAGTCACAGATCCTTATGACTTAGAAAAATGCTAATGTAGTCTTTCAAGGGAACATCATTTCATTTCACTTTATAATGCCTTGTTAAATACTTACGGATACTCTGGAGCTGGCTCTTACTCGAGCAACAAACTCTTTCTCTTTCTCTGCAGTTTGCCTCTGGACCTTCTGAAAGTTTGTCAGTGATGTTGTGAATTCAGCCACTAAGCGATCCTTCTGTATTTTCCTTTGACGCTAGAGGAAAGGGGGAGAAACCTACTAGAATCAAGCTGTGAAGTTCGATAGAATTTGCAAAACTTGTTTCACCACTAGCTGGTTCCTCATTTTATTCTGAAATTCTCACTCAGTCTCCAATTACGGGGATCTACTGATTCAATCTCAATAACATTTTGACAACACCTTCAAATGCTATGTATATTTACTCTCCTGAGGCAAAAGGTCTATAATGTTAGATTTCTCACCCCAAATTTTCATCCTAAAAACTGGGCCATGATTTTGAAATTATGTAGAAGTAGTTCTTTTTGTTTACTTTTTAGGAAAATAAAACCTTGTGCTTTACCTAAGGAATAACTTCCGCTAAATAATAAGCAAGGAAATAAATATGTGCCCCTAAGAAACCTCACATCTTGAATGAGTGTGCATGTCGCATGGAGTCAGCCCTGGAAGGCCAGGAAACAATTACTCAGGAAGCATTTTCTGAGCACTTGCTTAATTATGGGTCAGGGCAACTGCATGGAAATAATTTTTGCTTTATTGAACCACAGGATACTACCTGGGCAATTAAATATAGTTTTGTGTTCTGTGAACTAATCTCAAATACAATTTTTCCCCCTTAATTTCCTTTCTAGAAAAACAGTTCAAAGACTCTACAATGCATGTGATTTCTTTCACATTCAATACATCAACAATGTGTCTTAAGGCCTGATACCTGTTCACTGGGGGTGGTGGGCAGAGATCCAAACTCTTTAATGTACTTATCCGTTTCCTTGGCAAGTTGGTTAGTATACTGCTGCTTCTGTTGCCTAAAGTGAGAAAACACATGTTATAGCAAAAGAACAAAAAGATTTCTTTAAGTTACAACACTGCCAGCTGATGAATAGTTTGATAAAAACCACTATTTTATAGACTAGTTCTGAATTTTTTTCTATGAAAACAAAAATTAGGACACCTGGCCAGCTCAGTCAGTAGAACATGTGACTCTTAATCTCGGGATAGTGAGTTCAAGCCCCATACTGCATGTGGAGCCTACTTTAAAAAAGAAAAAAAAAAATTTCCAGATTCTATTTCTTGATAAATATTGAGCAAATATTACATGGAAAGTTCTTTATTCACTCGGAGCAACCAAGCTTTGAGAAATCTCAGCAGCCATTTAAAACGGAAGAGGACTCTAGTGAAAGCCAACCCATGGGATGTCTGATGTTTTAGATATGGGGATAGGACGGTGCGAGCCTTCCTTCTGGATCCCACAATTGAGAGATCATTTGAATAAATGAAGAAGATTTGTCACCTGAGACTTCATCCAGTTCCCATAGCTTGGGTACCTGTTGCCTCTCCTCTTTCTCCATCTGGACATTTATAATCTTACAGATACTTAAAAAAAGGGGGGGTGAAGAGGTAATAAATAATAATGTGCATTCACTACTTTTTAAGTGTGCTGTGGAAAAAATAATAGCATTTCTCTGTAAAGAGAAAGAACACAATGTAAGTAAATTATATCAGTATCTGTATTTGTCTTGCTAGCTAGCTTATAAAATAAAAAGTCAGATTACTTTTTTCTAATTTATTTATTTGTCAGAGAGAAAGAGAGAGCATGTGCATAAGTAGGGGAGCAGCAGGCAGAGGGAGAAGCAGGCTTGTCACCAAGCAAGGAGTCTGATGCAGGACTCAATCCCAGGACTCTGGGATCATGACCAGAGCCAAAAGCAGAGGCCTAACCTGCTGAGGCACCCACGACATCCCCAAAAGTCAGATTTTTAACTAAGGAACTTTACTCTAAAAAAGGGCTTGTATTAATGTGATGCTTTACAAATTACAACATCAGTACCTCTCAAATATATTCTCTCTCATTTTAAATACCTATTAGTCATACTTGGGATCCTTTAAAATAATGAGCTATTGTACACGAGTATTTTTAAGTATAGATACCTGTATTTGACTGATAAAGAAGAATTGCAACCTACTTTTTTCTATTTTCCACCTATCCTACCTTTAATATACCTTTTAAAATCTTTAGAAAATGTAAGACAGCTAAATTTCTGAAAAGAAGACTTTATTGATATCTACCTGCTCACAATCTCCACTACTAACTTTAACAAAATATTATATCTATTTAGAATTATGTGTTTCTATTCTATTTTAGTTTTTTTTTTAAAGATTTACTTATTCGAGAGAGAAAAAGTGTGACAAGATTGGGGGGAAGCAAAAGAGGGGGAAAGAAGAAGACTCCACACTGAGTGGGAAGCCCAACATGGGACTCGATCTCACCACCCTGAGATCATGAACTGAACCAAAATCAAGAGTGAGATGCTTAACTGACTTAGCCACCCAGGTGCCCCCCATACCATTTCAGTTTAACAAATGATAGTTTATTATTTAGACCCGGGGCATTTTTACCACCTCAGTATCTCTCCACTGCAGAAAAAGTACAAATTAGATATAACTATAAATTCTTCAAAATGTACTCCATAGGAAACATGAATTCCCATCACCTATATTTTAATTTATTCCTCTTTATATTTTTTCCTTGTATAGCTAATATCCAATTATATATATTATTTTAAATGTGACTGTAATGGCACTGAATGATGATTTAAGATTCAGGTTCACAATGATGTGAGGCAAATCACCACACACACATAGAGAGACATATTTTCTCTATGAGTAAAATGAGAATAATTTTTTTTTTTTTTTAAAAGATTTTTAGTTACTTACTTATGAGAGAGCACAAGAGAGATCACACAAGGAGAGGCAGAGGGAAAGCAAACTACTGCTAACCAGGGGCGCCTGGGTGGCTCAGTTGGTTAAGCGACTGCCTTTAGCTCAGGTCATGATCCCGGAGATCTGGGATCGAGTCCCACATCGGGCTCCCTGCTCGGCAGGAGGCCTGCTTCTCCCTCTCACTCCCTCTGCTTGTGTTCCCTCTCTGGCTGTGTTTCCCTCTGTCAAATAAATAAAATCTTTAAAAAACAAAAACAAAAAAACTACCACTAACCAGGGAGCCTGATGCAAGGCTCGATCCCAGGACCCTGAGATCATGACCTGTGCTGAAGGCAGATGCCTAACAGACAGAGCTACCCCTGTGGCCCAAAAATAATTGTTTTGATCTACGTATTTTACTCCAGATAAGAAAGATTCAGATAAGAAAATGTGTAAAAACACTGTAAAATCTGTAACACCACAAGGTATTACTGCTATTCTTAGAATAGCAGAATATTATTTTCCTGAAACATGTACTATATAACTTCACTAGAACTTTCTTTTCTTAAACAAAGACTACTGCTTTCTGAAATTCAAGGCTTTAGGTATAATTTTTTTAAGGATAGCCATTCATATGGAATATGTACTGCATCTAAAGCAAACAAAAATCTAGTCACTGAAGCAACTGTTAGCTATGGGAAGTAAATCACATAAACAGAGAAGCTTAGAATATCATTTTTCAAAAGCCATCAAAACAACCTATTCTTGGGGCTCCTGGGTGGCTCAGTCAGTTAGGTGGCTGCCTTCAGCTCAGGTCATGATCCCAGGGTCCTGGGATCGAGCCCTACATCAGGCTCCCAATTCAACAGAGAGTCTACTTCTCCCTCTCCCTCTGCTTGCTGCTCTGTCTACTTGTGCTTGCTCTGTATCTCTCTGTCAAATAAATAAAATCTTTAAGAAACAAAAAACCAACTTATTCAATAAGTATAAGAAAGGCAACTAACAAAAATCTGCTTTGCTAGAGTAAGCCAGCTCTCTAAAATAAAGAAAAATATCTGTCTACCCAAAAAGGGAAAAACCTACACAAAAGCTTGGTACAAATAAATGACCTGAAGAATCTTATTAATTTTCCATTGTTCCTCCGGTAAACATAACACTACAGACCATCAAAGCAACATAACAGTGACTTTTTTTTCTTTTCTTTTTTTAGAATTATTAAATACTTACAGCTGTTGCCTCAGTTCAGGTGAATCTTGAGGCGTTCCAAGTTGATTCAGGCTCCTCTGTATTTCCGCAGCTATTATGATGAAAAGATAAATGTGTAATTGTTATATAAATGTTAGGGCAACAGAAATTAAGTTAGAAATTAATACAGGCAATTGGACAATTAGAAAAAAAAAGAGATGAATACAGAAAATGTTAACTGAGAAAAAAAATTAAGAATAAGTGGTTTATTTAAATCTAGTTACAATAATGAATTAATTTTCAAGAGAATTGAAATTGTGTGGTGATGTAAACATGTGGCACTTCACACTTATGATCCAAAAATGTTATTTTCTTCCCTAGCTCCTCAGAACATTTACAATGGCACATGAACCTTCATTTATCCACTGGCCTAAAAACTATGGGGAAAATAATTGTAACAGTTACATAAGTCAGTGGAATACAAAGTGAATGAATGATTGTTAACAAACAAGGGAGGAATAATAAAGATGAAATCCAAAATTATTTGTAATTTTCCATGTAATAATGGATCTAGGCAAGCATCATAAGAGGATGCTGAAACCACACAATATTCACACAATCTGAAATTATCGCCACATGGATGATTTTACTATAAGAATTGACTTCACCTTGGAAAAATTTGTTTCTTAAAACAAATGATCAGGGCACCGGGGTGGTTCTGTCAGTTAAGCGTTAGACTCTTGATTTCAGCTCCAGGTCAGGATCTCAGGGTCGTAAAATGGAGTCAGCTCAGAGTCTGTTCTCTCCCTCTGCCCCTCCCCCTGTGTGTACGTGTACTTGCTCACTCTCTCTAAAATAAATAAATAAATCTTAAAAGACTGACTTGATCTCACAACCCTGATCATGACCTGAGCCGAAGTCAAGAGTCCTTTGTTTTAACTAACTGAGCCACCCAGGCACCCCAGAACAAATCATCAAATTTAGCAGCATCAACAAGACAAACTGGCATGATGAGCTTCCTGACATGGTGCAATGAGTCACAATATGATCTACATTTTATTTTATTTTTTTTTGCTAAAACACTTAACCTGAATCTAATCATGAGGGAATGAAAAGCCAAACGAATCTAGAGGGCAGGATAATTACAAAACAACTGGTCTGGGCTTTTAAAAATGTCAATGTTATGAAAGGGGGGGGGGAAGACAAGACAGGGGAGCTTTCCAAATTAAAGAACTAAACCACCCAAATTACTAAAATACCTAAAAGCAATATAGGATTTTGGACTAGATTCTAAATCAGAAGGGAAAAAATGCTATAAAACAAACATGGGGCTACCAAAGACACTTGAATTTGATTTTGAAAATTGAATCTGGAGAGAGATACAAAGCAAAAATGGAAAAATGTCAACAACTGGTGAACCCTGGTGAAGGGTATAATAAAAAGTTCACTGCACTATACTTTTCTGTAGGTTTTAAATATTTAAAATTAAAAGTCAAGAGTTAAAATTCAGGCTAAGCTCACAATCCAAAGTCTAAAAACACTGCATTGTTTTTTAAAGATTTTATTTATTTGACAGAGAGAGAGCACAAGCAGGCAGAGCGGCAGGCAGAGGGAAAGGGAGAAGCAGGCTCTCGGATGAGCAGGGAGCCCGATACGAGGCTCAATCTCAGGACCCTGGGATCATCATCTGAGCTGACAGCAGCCGCTTAAATGACTAAGCCACCTAGGTGCCCCATAAACACTGTGATTTTTACAAAAAGGTTATTCTTCACAAATGGGGAGGTCCTGTAGCTGTGTCTGTGTGCAAATAAAATGTCAAGTAGAAGCTGAAATTCCACCTCCAAAGTAAAGAATATGCACATTTCTAAGAACTAGAGAAAAATGATCCAACTTACCCATTCTTTTCATTATAAATGAGTGGTTTATTTATACAGCTTAAATGTTTTTAAATAGTCATTACTTATTTATAGGATCAAGGGAATGATTATATCCCAAACGCAGAATAACTTCGGTTTAGTGAGGATGATGTAAAAACACTGCTTTCAAGTCAAGGCTGAAAAATATAAATACTGGAAAGGAATCATATAGCATATAGCAACTGTTAACCATTCAGCTACTTTCAGAAGAATTTCTTTTTGCCTTTTTTTTTGCCAGGGGGGTGGGTGTAGTAGATCTCTCTTTTGTAGGGTAGAGAAATCTTGTTTGCTGTGTTTAATTTATGGCCACTTGCCATAAATTAGTTATGTATTTCCTTCCAAATCTCAGCAGGTTTTCTTGGACTGCCTTACAAAAGGGTTCAAAACTTTTATTTTCAAAAATAAGTATGTTGATAAGACAAATTGTAGCGTGAGCATTTATCTCATCTCTAGAGGGTTCCTGTCATTTATTTTTTTAAGATTTTATTTATTTATTTGAGAGAGAGAGACAGAGTCAGGGAGAGCATGAGAGGGGAGAAGGTCAGAGGCAGAAGCAGATTCCCCACAGAGCTGGGAGCACGATGTAGGACTCAATCCCGGGACTCCTGGATCATGACCTGAGCCAAAGGCAGTGGCTTAACCAACTGAGCCACCCAGGTGCCCCGGTTCTTGTCATTTAAAAAAGTTGAGAAAAAACAGATTAATTTAATAAATGACATCAGGAAAACTGAATAATCACTTGAGATTAAAATGGAAAACTAGTGTACCTCTTACAGAAAAATAAATCAGCAATTATTAAGTTAAATACTAAAAGTTGAAACCATTAAACTGTGACATGAAACAATAAACAGATTTATCATTATGATCTTTTTATGATCTTGGAGTGAGGGATAAAATATTACTTAAGCATGATGTAAAACTAAAAACCATGGAGGAAAATATGTCAAATCTGACAACACAAATAATTTTTAATGCTACATGCAAATGTGTATCTGTATTACAAATATAAATTATGTGTGTGTGTGTGTGTGTGTGTGTGTGTGTGTATGTGAGAAAACATCAACAGCATATGATGAGCAAAGGGGTTAATAATGCTAATATAAGAAAAAGAAAACTCCTATAAATTGAGAAGAGAAATATAATTCAGTGCAAAAAGGATAAAAGATGTCATGGAATTTATAACAAGCAAATAAACATATGAGAAGTTCAACTTCACTGGTAACTTTCACATAACAGAATGGTACAACTTGAGAAATAAGCAAGTAAAGATACAATTACCATCAAAAGCCTTAAAAACAAAAGGCAGAGACATATCTAAGAAGGAGCAATAGCCATAATTGAAATGAAAAACTAGAAATAGTATTTCTAGTATGAAAAACTAGAAATAACTGAGAAAATTCAGACAAGCCAGTACAAAAATGGGCCAAGAAGAGGGACTTTAATATTATTCACTGAATAAATGAATAGCAAAATCAGCTTCAAAGTATGAATGTTACATAAAATTGTTCAGGCCTTAAAAACAATTATGTAGCATTGCTTCTAATAGGCCCAGTGGGAACCTAAATCCACCAAGTAGTCATCTCCCCAGCATTTTTAACAGACACACTCAGCAAGTCCAGCTTTCACCCTAACTCCCTGAATGAAGACTCTTATGGGGAAGAAGCAATCAGAAGGGGGCCTGCAGTCTAACAAGAGTAAACCAAAAGGAACATCCTATGGAAATGCTCAGAAATGCTCCCACAAGCTGAACTCTTCTCATTTAACTGGCCCACCTGGAGATGCAAATAGTCAAGAGAGCTTAGGGGAAGTTTATTCAGATGGTAACTCCAATTGTAATGATCTCTCCAAAACGTGATGTTTTTAGAACAGACCATCACAATCTGTGGCACCTTGTATACACCTGCAGATTTAGTAAATACTTCCTGCTCTATCTTAAAAACCGAGATCAGGGGGATGGGGGTGGGGGGATGGAGAGGTGGGAGGGTAGTGCCTGGGTGGCTCAGTTGGTTAAGGGACTGCCTTTGGCTCAGGTCATGATTCTGGAGTCCTGGGATTGAGCCCCGCATTGGGCTTCCTGCTCGGCGGGAAGCCTGCTTCTCCCTCTCTCACTCCCCCTGCTTGTGTTCCCTCTCTAGCTGTGTTTCTGTCAAATAAATAAATAAATAAAATCTTTAAAAAAAAAATAGAGACCATGGGAAGGGGTCACATTCAATTGGGTGGGACAGTAGTGAGACTTCATAGTCTTATCTCAGGGATATATATACACTTTTGCCTCTGTACTCTAATTTAGTTTTCAGATACTGGTCATCTCCTCCTACAGAACACTACATAGGTCCAATACACTGCTTATACTTGCTTTTAAGGACCTGAAGAGCAAAAAGTGACCATATTCTCTTAGGTGCCTAGGAAGGATGTTAAGTATACCAGCAGGCAGAAAATAAATTCCATGAAAGGATAAGGGCCTGCGTTCTCCTAGTCCATTCATCTGTATGGACTGTTGACATACCTCAGCAAAGTAAATGACAAACTGCTTTCTCTGCAGTCTCAAACACAAATGGGGAACAGTGCTTCAAGAGACTTTACGCTGCTCTCATTTTACTGAATGCCATAAAACTCCTTCAAAGGAAAGGCTACCTGGCTAGCTAGCTCAAGTGGGCTCTATGCTTGGTTTTAATGACTCAGTGGATCTAAAGGCAACTTCAGTGCCCGTGTTGTATCGGGATACTCTATGAGTTCCATGTCCCAACAAGAAAAAACAGAAGTGTCCTTTAGAATCCTGAAGCAAGATCATGCTCTCTGCAACAAGTATAATCATTTTGAGGACTAATTCTAGTCTTCCTACTGAGCCTTGTATAAAAAAGAAGCAATGGTGTACTAGATAGCCAAGTGACTTGAGTTGCCTACTAGATGGATTAGGTGTTATATTATCCTGTTGGTGTATCTCTTTCAGTATTTTGTTCTGTATGTCAGCCTATCCCTTCGCCCAACCCCTATAGCACTTGTTCAATAATACTAAACTAGGAATAAAAGCCACAGGCAGGATCACCAACATGGACTTCCCCTTACTGAGACTACCAGGATCACTAGCAATGCCATGTACTAATTTGCAGCAAAAGCAACCAAAAGTAAATACATGATATGGTACCATTATTGGGAGTACTAGCCAGCCACCAAGTGACAAGGTAATTTTGCTTCTTTGATCTTGAATGAAGCAGAATGTTACGTTCACTGAAATGTGATTACGGATTTTGTTATGCTTCCTCTTTTCCCTTCCCCCATGCTTCTACCAGCTTCCTAATCCATGCATTAGTCACAATCATGGTACTCCACACATCAGAGTTTCTGATGAAGATACCCACTTTACAGAGGAAAAAAATGGACAGATCTTCCATAGACAATGGAGTTCTCTGGTTTGCCAGTACTCCTTTATTTGGAGCTGCTGGACTTTCTAGAATGTTTATGGGCCCATTTTAGACTCAATTACAGTGTCACTTAGGGGACCGTATCTTGTGAAGGTAAAGCTCTGTCCTACAGGAGGATCTTTATGCTCTCCAAGAACAACTACCCCAGGATGCTGTTTTACCCAAAGCCAGGAAGGAAACTTAGATTTAGGAACTAAGTGGGGAAAGTGAAAAGGAACATTTCACATTTACACCTAACTATCCACTTGCAAATTTTCTTCCAGGCCTGGAGATTAACTTGAAGACAGTATTCAAGTGAAGGCTATAAACCATGATTCTACCTGAGCAGAAGCTGAGATTCCATGTAGCCATTTGGTGCCAGGAGAGTATAGTATCCGTGGAGATAACGGTTAAAGGAAGGTGAGCATGTGCCCACACTCAAGTGAGAAAGAGGAGTGGGAACATGTCCCTGGAGACTGGCTGGGGAGAACTTGCTAATGCTGCCATCTTTAATCAAGGAGCAAGGAAGCAGAAGCAACAAGGACCCAGGTTTGAGAGTCCGGGTTACTCCAAACTGACAAGGTGTAGAATGATGACAAAAGGAACGTGGAATGGCTACTAAAGGAGAGAAAATTATTAATGTGAACCGCGGCCGTGTTTCTGGCTGCAGAGGGGCAACTGTAGCACAATGTTTTCTTCTTTGCTCTGCAATGTACCTGTTTAGGTGTGTTAACTGTTTGTGTCCGTCCCAGCCCACACCCTCCCGGGTTTTATACAGGGTGTGGGGTGGTTACAGGTACTCTCTGGCCCGCAGTCTAAGGAGTACTGTGATTCAATCTTGCTGCAATAGAGGAATGGAATGGAAATCACCCTCAAGACTGGGCGCTGGATGCAGGAACTGAACAGACCTTGATTTTCCCCTTTGGTGGAAATGGGAGAGGACTTCTGGTGGTTTGAGACAGTAGCACAATGTTAGGCAGGGGAATTTTTTACATGCTAACGTACCAAAAAAAGAAAAAAATATGTCTACTGTAGGAAACAAAAGGCATGAAGTATAATGGGTATTTATTTTTGGCCACATGATACCTAGAATTCTTAATTACATCCAGATCTTCCTGGTTATAATACCATGACCACTGAGAAGGACCGTTACAGATCCAGTCTCAGGAGGGAAAAAAAAACTGGTTGTTAAAGCAACAGAACTATTCCAAGAGGCTCTACATTTTGCTTACCTCCACTAGGAGTAATACAGGCGATGAACAGTAAGAGGCCTAGCGGCAATCACAAAGAGAAAGGGAGACTCTTCAACATACTAGTTGTAAACAAAAGCTAGACTTAGTGCTGTTTAGACTGTATAGATGATGGAATTCTTCACAAGTGAAATCCTTTAGCTGATGACCCTTTCACTCTGAAACAATTCTTTTGATAACACAGTATCTTGCAGAATGATGTTACTAGGAATGTTCCCATTGTGTTATTGCCTAACCGATGCATTTAACTGAGTGTTAGATGCCTTTCATGAATGCTTCTTTATGAAAATATAAGTAAAATAAGCCTCCTTATATTTACCTAAAAAATAAAAGGAAAAGGAAGCATATCGCATAAACCCAAAGAGGAAACAGGACCATTAAGTGCTATAAAAATGCTTCCCATAAGGAGCATCATTGGTCTTCTACTGGAGGGCAATCCAGAAAGCCTAAATGGAGATGGAATTTGGAATAGTTTCAACGTAGAGGAAATAGGACACTTCAGCTTGGCAGGCCAAATCTCTAATACCATATTAGCATATAAGGTGAAATAACAAAATTATTTAGCTCCCTGACTTGAAAGTAAACTCCTTGGGGCACCTGGGTGGCTCAGTTGGTTGAGCGACTGCCTTCGGCTCAGGTCATGATCCCAGAGACCCGGGATCAAGTCCCACATTGGGCTCCCTGCTCGGCAGGAAGCTTCTCCCTCTCTCACTCCCCCTGCTTGTGTTCCCTCTCTGACTGTGTTTCTCTCTGTCAAATAAAATCTTAAAAAAAAAAAAAGAAAGTAAACTCCTTACACAGGCAAAAACTAGTCTTACTCATTTTTGTATCTCTAGAAGCCACCACATTGTTGACACTTAATGGATATTTTTAAAAGCTGAACCACAAAAGGGTATTCATTAGAAAGATCAAACCTTACATAAGATATGTATTCCCAACATAAAACACATATATAAGAATAGAGTTAAGAAAGGTAAGTGTGCTCAACTATTCATTCGTTCAGTCAATATTTACCGAGCATCCACTATGTATCCGGCACCATTGGAGAGGTTTTGTACATCAACACTGATTCAACTGTGTTCCTTTAATTTCTATAGCTCTAAACTTGGGGCTCATTTAAAGGTATCTAACACAGAGTCTATGAAAACATAAATCTGAAATTACTGAATCACCTTTAGAAGAAACATTATAAGACATCCATTCAATCCTATTTTATAAACAGAAGAGTTGAGAACCAGACAGAATAACTGACTTATCCAAGAAATTAATTACTTAGTAGAAGAGCTAAGATAAAAAAAAAAAAAGTAGATTTCTGAGTTTTCAAACCAATATTTTTCAGTGTACTATAAGGGCTAAAAGTAACAGACTTTTAAAAATTTATGTCTTTTTAAAAGATTTTATTTATTCATTTGAGAGAGAGAGTGAGACAGAGGGAGGACAAGCAAGGGGAGAGGCAGAGGCAGAGGGAGAAACTGACTCTCCACTAAGCTGGGAGCCTGATGGTGCCAGATCCCAGGACTTGGGGATCATGACCTGAGCAGAAGGCAGATCCTTATCCTTCTGAACTGTCCAGGCATCCAGTAACAGACTTTTTTAAGGATTATTGCATAATCTAGGTATAGCTTTTCCTAAAGCAAGTAAGAGACAAGTAAGTGTATGCTAACTTGGAATAAAGAACAGAGCTGTAAGTTTCATGGCCCACCTTACTGTGGATCACAAGTATCCTTGATCCTGGCTGAAACTGATCAGGAAAGAAATGTCTGTCCTTTCTTCAGACTTTATGAACTAGCAAGATTCCAGAGACATCATTTTACATGACTGGTGCTGCCCTTTTACAACAAGGTCAGCAAACTGTGGCATGTCTTGGATAGCCTTTCAGCTAAAAATGGGTATTAGATTTTCAAAGAATAAAGGAAAAAAAAAAGTAATATGCAAGAGACCAGATGTGACCACAAAGCCTAAAATATTTACTATTTGGCCCTTTACAGAAAAAGTTGGCCAAACCTTGTCCTAAATTAGTAAATATCACTGAAACTTTGTATTCACAAACTGTGACTCAGTGTTACTTCAGAATATGAAATACTATGTTTCTAAGCCTATGTGATACAATATTTAACAATGTTGCAAAATTTTCACCAGCCAGGCATGTATACAGAGTTGAATTTCTGCAATTTAAAGAAAAAATACATAATCAGTACATCACAGGTGCTGGCTCAATAGGTTATTTCAACTGCTGCTCTTTTCACCTTATTTAGAAACAGAATTACAGTTACAATAGACAAAAATGTCTATTGGCTGAGCATTTTTGTAGAGTAACTGCTGTATTGCTACCCCTCTATTATTTTATTACTCCCCAGTTTTTCATAATCTCTTATTTTTCTTCTGGTAGATAAGAACAGTGGGACAGTGGTCCACTGGACCTTTTGCCATACCCAAGTTGACCATTTTAAAAAATGCCGAGGAAAGATGAGCTAACAGAAAGAGAGAAACACAATAAGATCTCTAGGCAGGTAACAAGCAGGCTGGTGATGTGAAAAACTGATAAGCATTCCTAGTTTCTCCTAAGTCAGGTTCTTCATGGCTTCACTTCATTATCTAGCCTGGGATATTGTAAATTTATAGGATAGTCATATTCAATTCTAATTGGCATATTTTAACTTTAAAGAAAAAAAAACTCATGAAATATGAAAATTAAGGAAGAAATTATTTACATAACCATAAACAGAGTCCTGAAGAAAAATTCACCTAATACATGGAGGTAGGATTAAATCCAGTGAACAAATACAATGAACAAATTATTTTTACATTACCTGCAATTTTGAGTTATTTGCACCATTATATTTCTAGAGAGATGACTTTAAAGAATCCATCACATTTTGCATAACATAAAGAAAACACTATTTCCTATACACCCCAAATGGTGCATTATTATTTTCTCAAAAACCAAGCAGTCCTCTTTCCAGCTCTTACCTTCCTTCAGGAAGACCCATTCTATTGTATGGGGGTCTGCTGCCATCTAGTGGACTCCTTAAGGGACAAACGCTTCATGGCAAAGAATATTTTTTTGCCATAAAATCATAGGTAGTCAGCAGTAGGTATAGGGGCTCTGAGATGTTCCAACCTGTCACAGTTCACTGGGGGTATGAGGAGGATGCTGTCTGACCAGAGGGAGTGGCCAGTACTCAGGAGCACCTGGTGTTCCTACCAGGAACACAGAGCCTTCAAAGAATTATCTCAATAAACACACACACACACACACACCCCCCCAAACCAAAACTAAAACCAAAACCAAACAACAACAAAAAACAGGACAGAATACAACTATTCTCTAAACACTAAACATTTCTGTTGCTCATCCCAAAAAATAACTCAGAATTGTAATAACCAACCACAGAAAACAAAATGATAGAAAGCCCTTGGGCAGGTGATTGTGAGTCTCGGGCTCAGTGTCAGGCACATCACACCACAAAAGAAGTGTAAGTGCTGACCAGCAAAAGCAGTCTCACAACCAGACAGCCTGATTGGAAACCTGACCTCACTTCTTCCTCCCTGCTGACCTCTGGCAATTTACCTAATCTCTTCAAGCTATAACTGCCTCAGAGTCAAATGGAGAGAAAAGGACCTCTTTCTCAGTTATGAATTTTAACTGAGAACAATGTATATAAACACACCTTGTACTGGATATTCTAAGAAAGAGCTCAATAAATTCTAATTGGCATATTTTAGCTCCAATAAATGGGAGCTAATAGTGTGAAGTGGTTTATGTCTTTCTCCTGAAAGTCAGAAATGAACAGTAAGAATGGTTTTTTGTTTTGTTTTGTTTTTTAAGAGGGCGCAAATGTAAGAACAAGCAGAAGGAGGTTGCAGATGGAGAGAGAACCTTAAGCAGGCTCCTAGCTAATCACGGAGCCTGACATGGGGCTCAATCTCACGACCCTGAGACCATGACCTGAGCTGAAATCAAGAGTTAGGCACTTAACTGACTGCATCACCCAGGGACCTCAAAGAGTATTCTTATTAACGTATCTTAGCTAACTAATATGAACCAGGCACTGAAACTTCGTAATCTCGGATATAGTTACAAGAACTACAGAGATGATGATAAATATCAACTGACACAAAATAGTGATACTCTATAATCAGACGTGAAGAGTTAGCTGTTGCCAACACTGACAAGTACCTAGCCATTACGTACAAATAATACAATTGAAACTGAACTAGAAAACAATGAAATGTTAAAAGAAACAAATTCCATTTTAGCCTCCCCTCTTTTCTCATCTATCAACTAATCTCTATCTGTTTTAATGGTTTGGAGTATTACAGGGGATGACAGATATGAAGGTATTTTGAAAGGGCACAGACCTCCTTAAGAATGAAAGATGCTGTTACTGGTAAATTCACTATAATCTGAGTTAGAATCATTAGGTTAGGTTCATTACAGAGGACAAGGTGCACAGTATACAGTTAGAAAAATCTCATCAATGAGTTGAAAAAAGTATCAGCATCGCTTGGGTAGCTTAGAGGGTTAAGCCTCTGTCTTCCACTCAGGTCATGATCTCAGGGTCCTGGGATCGAGTCCCACATCCCTGCTGAGCAGAGAGCCTGCTTCCCCGTCTCTGCCTGTCTCTCTGCCTATTTGTGCCCTCTCTCTGTGTCAAATAAATAAATAAATAACATCTTTTTTAAAAAAAGTATAAAAAATTCAAGTGAAATTGGGCTATTTCATATATCAAGAAAAACCAAGAAAAGTGTATTATAATTCTAAAATGACTAGTCAGGAAAATCCCCAGAGAATCTGAAAGACAGCTACTAAAATAATTGTGGGCTTTTTTCCAATATGCTCCCTATCTCATGCTTTGTCTTGTGACCTGGGTAGGCAGCTTATCTTCTTTGTGAGTAAAGAACTGAAGCAAACTGTGGAGAGGAAAAGGGGTAAGAGCAAGATAAAGGATCTTCTAAAGGCTGAGTCTTGAGCTGAGACTCCACAAGGGAGTCTGTGCCTCCAGAGGCCACGCCCATGGGTTCACTGAGCTCTCCTTCCAGAACTAACCAGCAGGCCTGCAAGCAAAGCCTCTTCCACAAAGTGAAATCAAACACTGAACACATTTCATTTTAAGTTTCTCATTGGTTTTCTTCCCAGATATTTCAAAGGTAGGAAAGCATACAGATGAACAAAGTGGAAATGTAGGGCATTTTAAAGCTATTGTAGATTCATGAAGAGTTAAATCTAGGGGCGTGGTTCACAAAAATTTCAAGCCATTTAAAAACTATATGTAAACCATACTCTGGATTTCTAAGACGGCTGAAATATTATCAACTTTCTTGGCAAAGATATTCAGTGCTAACATTTTATCACATGGATCTGCTCTACTACTGGGAGGGAGTCTCAAATCAGAGGTAACGAAGGCCTGGAGGTGGACGCAGCCCCTTGAGAAGGTGATTTGTTCGAGCAGTAAACTCAGGCAAGGACTGACCAGTGGCCAAGCTGGGCCGCTCCAGCAATCCAGCCTTCCTGGTCCTCCTGGTCCACCTTCTTGACAAGCTGTCCTCCTGTCGTGCACCAAATGTCCCATTCATTCTCTTTCTGCTCCAAAAGCACCCGAGTGTTGTTAGCTATGTCATAAAGTTCACCTCTAGTTTCTATGGCAGCGATTTCCAAACCATTATCTCACTTCTGATTTCTGATCGCTTCCGTCTATCAAGACACTGCTACTCAAATGTTGCTAAAATGGACTGAAAATAGATTTCTGTTGCCTACAGGCATATGGTATAAGTCTGTTTCTGAATCTTCCTTCCTGAAGTCACAGAGAACAAAGAAGGGGGACAGGGAGAAAACATACAGAAGTTTCATTTTCAGAGAAATGAGGACAACAAAAACTTCTAAAAAATATATATACATGTGGCCAAAAGCAGCAGAAAAGAGCAGCTCCTGAGTGGGAAGCCATATAGGTAGGGTAGGAAATAAGGGGGGCTTGCAGAGCGGTAGAAGGGAGGCAGAGCTCCCAAATGTCGGCAGCAAGTATTCACTTCCAGAAGAGGATGATTAAACCCTGAGTGAGACTAAGAGCGGGGCTGAGAAGGAACTAGACACTCTCCTAGGGGACGAAGAAGAAGGAGATTGGGTCATGCCCCAGCCCCTAGGCTGCTCACTTCTAAAAGTACCATCTTTCTCTAATAGCAGGCAGATGCCTTACAAAAAGGCCACTGTGCATCTTGGGGCCAAAAGAATGATGGGGGGTTATGAGGACCGGACAGGGAGGACCTTTCACAGGGGACTAGGTTTTGAAAGGAAGAGGAGGAAAGAAACAATGCCTCAGGGCAAGACAGCCAGAAGAGTCTCTTAGCAGAGAGACTCGGCAATCCTCCCCTCACTGGACTCCCCTGCCAGGAAAACCAAACTCATTCTGTTGAATAACAGAAAAAGGACAGATAAAGCAACCACAGAAAAGACCGTAATAATTGTGGAAAAGAATGGCAAAATTCCCTTCGAAAAAACACAGCAGGAAAATATGTGGCCACAAAGTGGAGAGGGCGAAATTTATAGCTCAAAATAGCAGCACTTTTTTTTTTGTTTGTTTATGTGTTTTGTTTTTTTGACTCAATGAGACAACTGCAATTTTAAAGTTAGGGCACAAAAAACTTCACACATGAGCTGACTAGACAGTAGACACTGGGGAAGTGGAAACTTGAGGAACTCAGGAAAGAAAGAGAAAAGCAAATTCAGAAGGGAAGACCAGTGACAAGGAGCACAAACAAGAATGGACACACAGAAAGCCTCAACGACCCCATTAGCACTACCCATTACACCCGAGATCACTGTGTTCATCAGCCACTCTCCCTCACCTGATGATGGTTTTAGCTCTTGCCTCAGGGTCACTCCTGACTCCTGTCTCAATTCTCTGATTTCAATACACACGTTGATGATCTTTCCACCAATCTGGCCTCAGTTCTTTGCATGCTCCTCCCTCAAGATCTTGTCCTTCATCCACTTTAATCACACTCTTCAAGATCCTATCAAATGCTCGCTCAGTGCCAGTAACTGTAACTTCTCCATCACCTTACTCTCATGCACACTATTTACAACCCACCACACCTTCTATATGCCCTGCTCACTCCCATGGGGCCCCTGGCTCCAACAACAAGCCTCTGACCTACCAGAATCTTCCATCCTTTGCTCCTACTACTTTGCCACTGTCCCTTACACAGCCTCCCTGTCCTCGCCTCCCATGTCTTCAATCATCTCCTCACCCAACCTAAACTCTATGATCCATCATCATATTCACTCTCTAGCATATATCCTCCTCCAGCCCCTCTCTCCATTTATCTTAACCACTTGACAAATCCGGGAACTCTGCTGGTGCCCAACACTGTGCCTCCTCTATTAGATCAAAGTGCTGCACAGCATTTACTCTAATTCCAAGGCTATGTGTTTAAAAGTTGGGGAACTTACCACTTTTGCTGACTCCACAAATACATCCCTCTGAGCTCTCTACATAGATCAAATAAAGTATGATGCTGACTGCATGATAAAATTCTCAGATCTGTTGCCACACTCCATTTATTTAAGGCCCAAAACTTTCATTCTACCTAGAATAAAAGTCCAAGTCCTCACCAACCCAACCCCAGCTCCTATTCTCCCCACTCTGTGTTCTGTGCATACTGGCTTCCTCATCATTCCCCTAGTCCTGCTCCCACTGCAGAGCCCTTGTACTTGTTATTTCCCACCTAGAACATTCTTTCCCCAGATCCAGAAGATCTAGCAATGTAATTAATGAAGGCGGCTAAACTAAACAACGGATTTTCCATGGAGATGAAACAGCCTTATGTCAGAAAAAGATGCCATCTAGGACTTTCACAGCTCGAGAGAAGTCCATGCCTGGTTTCAAAGCTCCAAAGGACAGGCTGGCTCTCTTATTATAGGCCAATGCAGCTCCTGTTGAAACCAGTGCTCATTTACCACTCCAAAAATCTCAGGGCCTTTTAGAATTAATGCTAAATCTACTCTGCCTGTGCTCCAGAGACGAACAAAAAAGCCTGCATGACAGCCCATCTATTCACCACATAACCATGTGGGTATCTTAAACACACTGTTGAGACCTCCTCTTCAGAAAAAAAAAAAAGATTCCTTTCAAAATATTACTGCTCACTGGAGTGCCCGGTGGCTCAGTCAGTTAAGCCTCTGACTCTTGATTTCGGCTCAGGTCATGATCTCACGGTCGTGATATTGAGCCCCATATCAGGCTCTGAACTCAGTGCAGAGTCTGCCTGTCCTTCTCCCTCTGCTCCACACCACCCCTCAACTCGCACACTCTCACTATCTCTCTCTCAAATAAATAAAATCTTAAAAAAAAGATTATTGCTCATTGACAATGCACCTGGTCACCCAAAAACTCTGATGGAGATGTTCAATGACATTAATTTTGTTTTCATGTCTGATAACACAATATCCATTTTGCAGTCAATGGGAGTCATTTCCACTTTCAAGTCTTATTTAAGAAACACACTTCATAAGGTTATGGCTGTCTCTGATAGTGATTCCTCGGATGGGTCTGGGAAAAGTAAATTTAAAATCTCTGGAAAGGAGTCACTACTCTAGATGCCATTAAGAACATTCATGATTCATGAGAAGAGGACAAAACGTGAACATTCACAGAGGTTGGGAAGAAGTCAATCCAATCCTTATGGACGACTCTGAGAGACTCAAGACTCCAGTGGAGGAGGAAACTGCAGATGTGGCAGACAGACCAAGAGAA
Organism: Spilogale gracilis; assembly: GCA_004023965.1. Taxonomy (NCBI): domain Eukaryota; kingdom Metazoa; phylum Chordata; class Mammalia; order Carnivora; family Mephitidae; genus Spilogale; species Spilogale gracilis. The sequence continues at coordinate 93,228 of PITA01001508.1, read as the reverse complement.
CTGGAATTAAAAATGGAGCCTAAGATGTGACTGAATTGTTGCAATCTCAGGATCAGACTTTAGTGGCTGAGGAGTTGCTTCTTGAAGAAATTGGTTTCTTGGGATGGAATCTACTCCCAATAAAGCTGCTGTAAAGACTGCTGAAATGACCACAAAGGACATGGAATATCACATAAACTTAGTTGGGCAGGGTTTGAGAGGACTGACTCTAATTTTTAATGAAGTTCTGCTGTGAGTAAAATGCTAGGAAACAGCATCACATGCTACAGAGAAATTGTTCACAAAGGGAAGAGGCAACTGATGCAGTCCACTTCACTGCAGGTCTTATTTTAAGAAACGGCCACAGCCACCCCAACTTTCAGCAATCAGCACCCGGCTCGGTCAGTAGGCATCAACATCCAGGCAAGACCCTCCAGAAGCAAAAATATTATGACTCCCTGAAAGCTCAGATGATGGTCAGCATGGTTTAGCAATAAAGTATTTTTTAGTTAAAGCATGTACCTTGTTTCTTCGAACATAAAGCTACTGTACATTTAATAGGCTACAGTATAATATAAAGATAACTTTACATACACTGGGAAATGGAAAATTTAACTTACTTTATTGATTGGCAACCAAACCCACAATATCGCCAAGGTATGCCCAGAGTTCAAAGATACTAATTTACACACCATCCGGAGACTTCAATCAAGCAGGGTGTACTAGCAATACTACACAACTAAAATCACTGGATGTACTTGGGCCATCCTGCCCAGCTCTCCTCTCAAGCCCCAGTAGCAAGACAGTGTTCTGGGTATCCACAAATAAGCAGACTTCAGCTGGATTTTTAGCTAACAGTTTTCACAGTCCTCACTAAGAAAATAAGTCCGCATGCTAGGAAGGAATCTTGTTCATGTCTGTGGGCATTCTCTTGGGCTTTAAATGAGATAACGACCAAGAAATCCCAGCGAAGTCGCTGGCCATCTTCAGCATCAGTGACATGCTACCCCAACAATGGTTTCTTCTAATAATGACCAAGGTAATGACACTGCAACAAGAAAAGAGACTGGGAAAAATAAATGTACCAAAACTTACAGAACACCATTTTGTAAGACTTTTAGGCTCTTCCAAATAAATTAACAGGCAAATCAATTAATACTTGCTTTGAAAAAATCCGGTTTTCGAATGAGTATAAAAGGCAGTTACTTTTTAATGGAAAATACTGCTTGGTAACTGGTGAAAAACAACACAAGAGTCAAAGAGAGGAGGACAAGAATTAGTATAGTCAAATTGTCAAAACTATTACAGGAAACCCAAACTAAACAACCTAGCCTAACATCTGCTGTCTGGCTCCCACATCAGCATCAAGCAACTAAAATTTACAGACAGGCAGCACCACGAGGCCATTAAGAGGTCGTTACACAACCAACCACAAACTTCATTTTAATAAAAGAGAAGCTACTCTGTGATATAGAAGTACTAAGTATATTGAATATATTTACAGTGGAAAAACTAATAATAATTATAATGTTTTTATATAAATGGGTGTGGAGACATACATGAGAATTTTTATCATATAATCAACATCACACCTTACCTACATAGAATGCAGGAGGATTCATGTGTGGAGGCAGCATAAATGGTAAGTTCCTTGACTTTTAAACACACAATCTTAGGATAAAATGTCTGTTAATAAAGGTTTGGTTAAATGATGTGTGGCACACTCATATAATGGAAAATTACTCGGCCAATGGAGAAAAAAAAAAGCAAGCAGAAAAAAAAATGTATGGTATGATTTTGTTTTCATAAAAAATGAAAGAATATAATTATGTGTAAATGTTTCTGTAGCCATTAGATTCATGTTCCTTCATAAACTGCACTCATGTTTGGTCATGTAGAAAAAGCCACCAGAGAGAAAAAAAAAATTGTCACTCTCTGTAAAAATTCTCTTGGAGAAGGCATTAATTCCCACACCTATCTCTATGCTGTGTCAATACCCTGGCCATGAAGAAAATTACAGCAATGAGAGCAAAGCTACTGAAGTTTTTCTGCTCAGGGGAAAAGAATCCAACCAAATATTTTCAGATGTGTGATGTTAAAAGTAAATATATCAAACAGCATTTGGGGGGGCGGGAGCAACTTTTCATCTCCTTTCCTCCATAAACCACCTTTATATCCACCAATACCCACCAGACTGCTCCCCAGGAAATAAAGAAACTTCCCTAATTCCTGGGTAAATACACAACTCCAGTAAATTCATTAACTTCTCAGGACTAGAGCTCTTTTTTTTTAAAGAAGAGTTGGCCCTGGCACCAAAAAAGAGAAGTTGATGATACTGCTTCCCTTTTGTTTAGTCATGTGTTGAGATGCAAAAACAAGGGTCCCCTTCACCAGATTCTAATGAAAAGAACTGTATCCATTCTCGAAAATAACAAAAGGACTTACACATTGATACAGATTTTATATTTCATCTCAAAGTCCTAGAAACCTTATGAGGACAAGAGGCAAGCACTGATCCTTTTTAATAAATAAGGAAAGGACCTGTACAGAATGAAGAGCTATTTACAACACACAGAAACCAACTCTAAACAAGTCTGTGTTGAACTAATCTACAGGAGATAAATAATAAAAAATGAAACAGTGAAGATTCAACATAAATATTTTCTGGTCACCTTCTCCTCACCTTTACAACATAGGTTTAAGTTCACACATTTTATGCCTCCCTAGAAGGTTCTGCTTTCCCAAATCCTTTGGAATGAACACACATGCACCTATGACATGTTATGCATATTTTAGCAGACTACTACTGCACTCATAAATGTGGCTGAGTCATATTTTATGTTACCAATGGGTCTAATTTGTTCATTTCCCATAGGCTTTTAGCCACTGTTTCTCTTTTAGATTATTCTTTTTTAAAAAAAATACTCAAATGCCAGAATTCTCATTAGCATTGGTGGTAAGACTCACTATGTGTACTCATGGGAAAATTTTATTTCAATGACTAAGTTTCTTTCTTTCTTTTCTTTTTTTTTTTTTTTAAGACGGTATGTATGTATGTATGTATGTATTTATCAGAAAGCAAGAGAGTGCACAGGCAGGCAGAGCAGCAGGCAGAGGGAGAAGCAGGCTCTGCACTGAGCAGGGAGTCCAACATAGGACTCCATCTCAGGACCCTGGGATCATGACCCGAGCTGAAGGCAGCTGCTTAACCAGCTGAGCCATAGGGGCGCCCCATCAATGACTATGTTTCACCATCTGCTGCTGCTATTTCTACATATCAGTTTCCTTCAATCTTAATTGATTAACTTAATTAATGCAGACACAATTCACACCAGAATCCGTTGTGACTGCAACTCTCCCATCTTCTAATACTTAGAAATTATATCCAAATCTTAGCGGAACTCTAGCTGGTCTTGTGAAGACTATTTCAATTATGAAATTTTAAAAGTCTATGTTATGGATCCAGATATGGCGATTGGTCTCTTATAACAAAAAGATAGTGCATATTTTGGAAGAGCTTTCTAGATTCTGTAAAAGTTTAGGGACACCTGGGTGGCTCAGTCGGTTAAGCAGATGCCTTTGGCCCAGGTCATGATCTCAGGGTCCTGGGATCAAGTCCCACATCGGGCTCCCTGCTCAGCAGGATGCCTGCTTCTGCCTCTGCCTGCTGTTCTCCCTGCTTATGTTCGCTGTCACTGTCTTGATCTCTCTCTGACAAATAAATACCTAGTATCTTAAAAAAAAAAAAAAAAAAAAAGATTCTTGAAAACTTTGGTCACGATTATAGCTTGTTAAAGTTGAAAGAGGCCATAATCCAGCCCACAGAAAATATATGTAAGAAAATCACATCCTGGGAATGAAAGAATGTACTCAAGGTCACATTGCTACGAGGATCCGATTTCAGGAAGTGTGCACACACTCACAGCTTAATTAGAAATCTTTCCTACCATCTCGTTGATTTTCCTAACTCTGCGACATTCTAAAAAGTCTGATTCTAATCAGGGAATTACAATATAAATCACAATGAGATAGAACTATGGCTAACGGGGTGAAATTTAGGACTGTGAATACCACATGTTGGCAAAGATTTGGAGCAAAGTGAACTCTAATACACTGGCTGGTCGAGTATAACTTGGTACAATGACTTTCGGTAACCACTACAGCTAAACATATATATATATATATACCCTATAACTCAGCAACCTAACTCTGACATAAATGAGACAAAAGAACATGTAAAAATGTTCAGTATTATTCATAACAGCAAAACAGAAAAACAAAAACCCAGAGATATTCCAAATGTACATAAACAGTAGAAAGAATAAACAAATTGTGGAATATGGAATACTATATAATAACGAAAACAAATGACCTACAGCTACACACAACAACATGGATGAATTGCACAAACATAATGGGAGAAAGAAGCCTAACATAACATATAATACCTGACTCTGTTAAAGTTAAGAAACTGGGAATATTAATCAGTCATATTAGAGGTTTACCGTTACAGAGTATGGAGTGAGTAAAAAACATGAGAAGGGCTTCAGGGGGCTGGTAATGTTGTTCTTGGTATATGTGGTGTTGTAACAGACAATTTATTGACTTATGCCCTAATACTCTCTCTATATTATCATTTTATTTTTTAAAGATAAAAAAATCAAGTATGTGATGGATTTCAATATATTTATTCTGCTTCTTTCAAAAACATGAATTACTTCTGTGTATTCTGGGTATCCTAAATACATTTTTCTGGGTTTTTGTTTGTTTGTTTTGTTTTGTTTTGTTTTTTGTTACTTGCACAAAGATGAATGGTCCCAGTGAAAATATCCTACTCTGGTTTACCTTATATAATAGGTTCAGCTATTTCAAGCCACAAAGGCTTGTTCATCCTTGTACTACGCATCGCTGGTAGGAGTTTGTTTCAAAGAAAACACACACAGATAATAAAGCGTAATTGGGTGTATATCTCATTTCCAGATACTACTAGTAAGAACAGTGCTTGTAAACTTCTCAATCCAAAGCCTGAACGTTAAGTTCAAGCATTTCTTTGAAGCATCTTCTAGACCTGGGGTAACAAATGGTTTTATTTACATGCCAACTCCAGTCTATTGGGAATGGTTGCCTGGAGCACCGAGTTGAAAAAGACAGGATGCCATGGTGGGGCCATCAACAGAATACTGCCTATGCCACTGGCAAAGGATGGAGCAGCTGGGACACAAATACCCTGCTGACTCTGTGACAGAGTCACAGCAAAACACTTTCTCTCATAGAATTAAAATATTTTCTTAATCAAGATCACATCGAGGGGCATCTGGGTGCCCCTCAGTTGTTGAGCGTCTGCCTTCAGCTCAGGCCACGATCCCATAGTGCCGGGATCAAGCCCTGCATCGGGTTCCCTGCTAGGTGGGAAGCCTGCTTCTCCTTTCTCCGCCTCTCACTCCCCCTGCATGTCGTTCCCTCTCTAGCTGTGTTTTTCTCTGACAAATAAATAAATAAGATCTTAAGAAAAAAAAAAGTCACATTGGGATGTAAATAACTTTCCTCATTGCTTCCACCTCCACCCCTACCCTACACAATCTGTCAATAAAATTCCATATTCAGGAACATTTTCAAATAAACAGTTCCATTAAGACAAAAAATATATATTTTCTTAATTATTTTAAATGTTCTAGAAAAATCCCTAACAAAGTTCTAATCTGTTAAACTTATTAGTCATTCTTAAAAAGTTATGTTAATATAACTTATTTCTATTTTATATTTAAGAACTTATAATATTTAAATATTTTATCTAATATAAATTATATTATTGTTATAGGGTTTAAATAATTAAGCAGTAAAGCAAATTGATAAGACTACAGACTGTTTTTAACAAAAAGTATCTTAAAACCAAAAAAAAGCTTAAAAGTATCTTGTTTCATGACTATTCTACTCTTTGCAAAACAGAACTGCCAGAATATAATACTACCTAAAGAAAAAATTCTAATCTTAATAAATGGTATTCTTGGGTCCCTCCAACAATCAAAAATCTTTTTGATTACTATTTTCTTTTTTGGTATAAAATGAACCATACAAATTAGTATTTTATAAGTTTTCACTGATCTTAATCAAAATAATATCAAAATAAACTTTCCCCCCTGTAGTATTTAGGAAGACTTTAGCTTTAGTTGAACAGATGCACATATTCTAACAAGGGTAGTACCTTACTTACAGCATCTTCTCTTAAGATGTCTTTTGTACAACCAGGTAATTTGTACTGACACAAATTTAAAAGATGCAAATGTAGTGTGAAGAGAAACACCTCAATGTGGTGCAAAGTCCCTTCTTATTCAATCACATCCAGTATTATTAGCACTACCAGATGGGAAAAAAATGAACTGAAATTTCACACTTCTGCCTTTCACTTCCATGTACCTTCTTCAGATCCGTCCCAGTGATGCACACAGGGTAGGTCAGATCTTTAACAATAACAAACTCTACCTCATCTAAACTTGCCTTCATTCAGACACTGACTCTCAGAATTAGATAGAATACACAGTGAGGACTGGTTTCACTAAATTCATGATCCCAAATCTCAAATGAGTACTCAACATGCCAAACAACTCCTCATTCTGAGGTATGTCCATCCTTTCCATTGTCAAAATTACAAGTAATCACTTTCTCCTTTCAATAAACTTCCCATAGCCTTCCATCCCATTCTCTGTCCAACGCCTTTGCCTCCTATACCATTTAACAGCCCACTCAAACAGAACTCCTCCACCTTTGCCCAGCATGCTTACTGTCCGTGCCATACCATATTGGCTCTGCACAGTGGACCAAAGGCAAAATGGACACTAGTGGCCCATTTCCCTCCCCCTCTCACCTTCAGAGACCTGTTTTTGCAATTATACTCTCACTAGACTCTTATGTAGTGGAAAAAAAAAAAAAAAAAACCTTTCCTTTGATCCTCTTTCTACTTCAACGGTAGAATCTTCCAGTTGCTTATTACTAAATACTGATTTTTCCCCCTTCTTAAATGGAGCAAGCTCTAATTTTAGTAAGCATAGTGCAATCCAGCCTTCCTAGCAGCTAGGTGTAGCCATGTGACTATATATAATGTGACTATACATAAACTCTGGTCAATGATACAAGCAAAGGTGAGTAGGATTCTAGGAAGTCTCTTTAGCTGAGAAGTCCTTCTCCCTCCTTTTCTCCATCACACTCAGAACATGAATATGAGACCCACCCTTCCTTCTTCTCTTCCTTCCTTCCCTCCTTCCAGATTTTTATTTATTTGACAGACAGTGAAAGACGACAAGCAGGGCGAATGGCAGGCAGAGGGCAGAGGGAGAATTAGGCTCCCAATTGAAGCAGGACCCTGGGATCATGACCTGAGCCAAAGGTAGACACTGAACTGACTGAGCCATCCAGGCACCCGTGACATCATTCTTTTCGACATGAACAGTTTGCCCGATCCAATTCTCTACCTTTTAATCTCTTGGCAGCATGAGATACAGATGATGCCTCACTCAAACTGGAAATGCTTTTTTTGATTTCTGGAATCCACCAGATCCTGATTTTCTTACCTCACTGATCACTCTGATTTTTTATGCTTTCTCCCTGCCTTCCTGACTTCTACATTTTTTAATGCACCTGCTCTCTGCTCTTCTTCGTGATTATTTTAGAAGCATGGTTTCAAATACCATTTATTCTCTGATGACACTCTGATCTCCAAATTCATATGTCTAAACTAGATGTCTGACATCTCCACTTAGGTGTTTAAAAGACATCTCAAATTTTATTTGGCCAAAACAAGATTCTCTCTGCTTCTGAACTACAGTCCTTCCCACCTCAGTATATACTCATCACCATCTACTCGGTTGCTCAACACAAAAACCATGGAGTGACCCTAGACTTCCCTCTCTTTCAATCCACCAACATTCATCAACAAGTCTCACTGGCTCTGCCTCCAAAGAACATCCATCCATTCTCTCTCGGTCCCTACTGCCACCAAGCTGGTACAAGCCAACATCACTCACCAGACCCCTGTGATGGCCAACGAGTCCCCACCTCAAATTCCTCAATGCCTTTCTTGCCTATTTTCTGAACAGCCCAAGCTCTGAACTGCTTCAGGATTTTAATACCAGCTACTGGCTGCTTCTAAATTTTCCCATTGTACATCTTCTCACTCCCAGCCCCTTCTCGTCCTCACTCAGGGGACCATCTCGGCCAAGGCAGCTTCCCCCTCAGGCACCTGCTCTCATAGTACTCTCATTTGGTTCATTAATTTTTTTTTTTACTTTTTAAAAAGTTTAATTTAAATTCAATTAATTAATATATAGTATATTATTAGTTTCAGGGGTGGAGGTCAGTGATTCATCAGTTGTATATAACATCCAGTACTCATTACATCATGGGCCCTCCTTAATGCCCATCACCTGTTACCTCATCCCCATGAATTTTTTTTTTAACCATCGGTTTCTTCTTACACCATAAACTACATGAGAACAGGGCCTGGGGGATCTTGCGTACTGCTGGTTTTCTAGAGTCTGGTATCATGATTAGCAAGCAGTAGGTGCTTAATAAAATATTTGCTGAACAAACAGAGAGAGAATATCTTAATACAAGTCACTCAGTCTGAAACCTCTTGTGTTTAAACCTCTTACTAGCAGACCTGAGAAATAGTATCTGACTACCATATACCCATTACTTAACAGCGACTACACACCTCTTGAGCTTGGCAATTCTGAAATCCCTGAATAACCAGGATTATTCAAAAGCCTATCACTTCTAGAGCTCAAGTCTGGCTACTGTTGCTTCTATTCATTTGTGGAGACCTTCGTGATCATGCAGAATACCTTTCCTGTATTTTATAAAAGACAGGGTTTCCAATATTTGAAGGTGGTGACTATAGCTTCTCATGGATGAATATCCTAGTTTTCTTCTTCTTTTTTAAAGATTTTATTTATTGAGAGAGAGAGAGTGTGTGTGTGTATGTGTGTGAGCAAGGGGAAGCGCAGAGGGAGAGAAAGAAACTCAAGCACACTCCTCACTGAACGCAGAGCCTGACAAGGGCCTTAATCTCAAAATCCCAAGATCATGACCTGAGCAGAAATCAAGACTCAGGTGCTTAACCAACTGAGACAACCAGGCGCCCCAGTCCTAGTCTTCTTAATCCCTTTCCACAAGGCAGAGTGGTGGTTCTTCCCCCCCACCCCCAACACACACACATACTCCAAAGCTGCCTTGAATCACACAACGAAGTCACATACTTAGTTACCAGTTATGCCATGAATATGCAACTCTGGCCCAACGCATCACTTCTCATCTAGTTCTTTCTCAGGGGACATGACTTAACTCTTACCTCCTTCCAGTTCAAGCCCACACATGATCTCCAATCTGTGAATGTTTCATACCACTGGATGTTTATAATCTCAGTGCCTACCCTCATTCCTCTTCCTCTTCCCAGAATTCCTAACACGTTCGGCTTCCCCAGAACGAGAGATCTACCTATCCTCTGGAGGAAAGCTCCTGGCCTTTCTTACATAAAGGTCCTAATTCTCCCCACACATGTACATTAAAATTATAAGCTCTCTTAATTTTCACACCAGCTGAGGCAGACCAGAGCTACTTCTAAGAAAGAAAAAATAATCTGTTTTCTTTGTTTTTTATATTATACCACTGTGCACAGCAGCATTTTTTTAGAACCATCTATAATCTACTTTTACTCCCTTTGCCTCCCTAACAGGCTGACATCTCACTGAAATCATTTGGGTAGAGTAGTAACTTCTAGGAAGTTAATGATTACATAAGAAAACATGGTTTGGTCATCTGAAAACATTCTTTATTTTCACAGTGTGTTCACACATTTTAGTAAAGAAACAAGAGACGTACCAAGTAAGCTTAAGAATAATGCTGTTTTAACATACTCGAAAAAAAAAAAAAAGAGTTCAGGTGATACCCAAAGGGCCAAAATACTGACCACAAGGTGACTAGAATAATCCACATATGTAATTAGCTATGATTTGGAAACAAAATGTAAGACAAAAGAACTTTAGGCTCAAATCTGCTATAGTGATCTTTTAAACAACGTATCTATCTACCTACCTACCTATCTATCCATCCATCCATCCATCCATCCATCCATCCACCCAACTGTCCATCCCAAGGAGTAATAACTTCCAATAAAATGCTACATGGCTTGGTCTACTAGGATTGTTTTTGATAGGTGTAACACAGTTTGTGGGAATTCTGAGAATTATCTTCCAGATCTGTCTCAAAGGATTAAAATGTTGCCTCATTAGTTACTCCTCGTTCCTTAAAAATGGCTCATACATTTTTCCTTTTACAAAACTTTATTTTTAATAAATGAAACTCTTCTTGGTACTCCCCAGTTCCAATCCTATGGGATTTAATCAACAAGTCTCTTTAATCTCATCCAGAACCAGATGATTTTAAAGCAAATATAAGTATCTATCCTTTTAAATCTTTATTTCATTAATAAAATAGTGTATCATGTGCCTGGCACTCTACAGAAAGATGCAATAAGTATTATCTCCTCTAATGTAATTATTTTTCATATTCATTATAAAGAGTTCCAGTCTTCTTTTTTTTTTAAACTTTTTTAAATTTTAATTTTAAGAGTTTTAGCCTTCTAAAAGCTGTTAGAGGACTGCTTCTCTCTCGGTCACTGGAGTTGTCCTATTACAAACCCCTATGTTCTGTTAAGAATTGAAAACAGTGAAGTCTACTTAAATTTCAACTTACAACATTGTGTTATCTTCTGGATGTTAGAGGAGATACGCTGGGCCAGCAGGGCAGGGTCACCACCAACTCCTGGAGTGTACGACATAGTTGATTTGCTTATTCACTAATTTCATCAGATGTTGGCGGGCTGGGCAGTTTTCTAAGCAGTCACCTAAAACACAGAAAGTCACACAATTGTACTTTTAAAATTATGGGCCTACACTTTCCAAATTACCAGTTATTAATCTGGGAGGTTGATTACCTAACAGGGTTGAAATATATAGCAAAGGGACACATCAAACAGTAAAACTCGTATGGCTATCAAAACACTGGCCTTTCAAAGGACACAGGCATGTTAAACAATTAAAATATGGTTCAAATTGTACATTCCCTTTGAAAACTGTGATGTAAGAAAGAGTAACTAAGTCCCTTTCTGTGCACAATTTTAACTGTTTACATATTTTTCTCCTTAACTAAACTGCAAGTAACTATAAAGCAGGGCCCATAAGCAATGTATCTTTCTTTCTCCAACATTTAAACAATTCCTGACACAAAATGGGTATTTACACATTTACACTTTAGAGTGTCCCCAGAAATGTCACTGTATCTCATTTAACAGAGGAACAGCTTAGGAACATAGGACTAATGGGTCCCTAATTCTAATAGGAAAGGTCAATTTTGAGGGAGGCACAGCTGATAAGTGAGGAAAAGAAGGAATGCTCCATAAAACGCGCACCATACCTTGCCAATAAAGCAAGGAGAACACTCTCCTCTTCTAGAAGCTGGCATGAGGACAGGAAGCAAGGCTGGGGCACAGCCACAGGAAGGAAATGAGAGGGAGTTCTTTTCTTTCTCAAAGTACACCACACCACAATGTTGGGGTTTGGAAAGGACGGAAAGGGTGTCCCTCCATACAAGACTGGGCAAGGCAGGGACTCAACAACTCCACACCCATCTTTTCACTGACTGCACTGACTGCGGCAAAGCTATAGGCAGACAATGTGTGAACCAACTCTCTCCTGAGGAGAGTCCACTACGTGCCCGGCATCAAAGGAAGCACTAAGGAGTGGCAAACAAACAGGATGACAAGAATCTGCTCGATTCATGTTTGTCATTAAGAAGAGGGGAGAAACTTGGAAGAGTAAAACAAGAGCAACACAAATCAGCAAAAGGTCATGTGCCAGGCAAAGGCGAGAGGCTAGGAAAAAGAAATTTCACTATTGCCCTTATCTTGGAAGAAATTATGACACAGAAACAGAAGATGTGACTACCTGAGCACAACTGGTATGGAAAATGACGAAGGTAAAGATGTGAAGCCTGGACGGGTAGACCCAGAATACGTGTACAGGGCATTTGCAGTGTAGCATTTCTAAAAGGCAGAGGGAGTTCTAGTCTACTTGGGATAAGATGATTCATGGCTAGGACAAGTAGGAAACAACATGGAGAGAAATAACCCAACATTTATTGTCCATCTGTGAAATGGAATGCATTCCATTTCACATAGACTGTCTAATTTAATTTTTAAAGCCTCCCCTTTAAAGTAGTTAGTAGCAAATAAACTTTGTTTTAAGAACAAGCAAACTGTGGCTTATAAAGATGAAATAACCATGTGGAGGTGGGGTTCAACCCCAGGGTCTGGGTTCCAAAGCCACCCATGACTGCTACCATACAAAACTAATGTCATGGAGGAGAGAGCACCCTGAATGCTAGGTTTAGTTTTAATATGTTGCAATAAGAAACCAGTAGAACTTCCCAGTAGGGGAGAAGAGGGCAGTGCTGGCAGGAAGGACACCTGCAGAACTGTTGAGACAGGTAAACTGTACTGGCTCCACAGCGGAAACTCTGGTGCAATGTGGAATGCCTCTGGCCACCATGGAATTCCTGGCAACTTTTAGATGCTCTCCATTCATTCTTCATTGATATGCAGGCCCAATTTATCTATTCTGGGCCCTTCAGATCACACCTAGTCCTACAGATGGACCTAAATCTCAACTCCGACAGCAGAACTCCTTCAGCAAGGCGGCAGACAGCCTTATACTTGGGCCTGCAGCCACCTGAAGAGCTGGGGCCCAGATAGAATAAGACTGGACCTGGGCATTTAATGAGACCAACATTCCCACATGCCTCCCACAAACCAACAATCAGATCTTGAAATTCTGCATCTTCATTTTTCAATAAATGCTTGAGATGTAATTCACAACCACACGATTCACCCATTTAAGGTGTATAATCCTATATACTGAAACTAAGGTAACACTGTATGTTAACTATACTGAAATTCGAATTTTAAAGAACAATAAAAAGTGTACGATCCTATGGTCATTTTCCATGTCTCTGCAATCTCTCTCAATTTAGACAACCACTAATCTACTTTATGTCTTCATGATTTGCCTATTCTGTACATTTCCTCTGAATAAAATCACACAATGTGTTCTTTTGTGACTGGCCTCTTTTTCTTAGCAGATTGCCAAGGTCCATCCATAGCGTAGCATGGATCAGTAGGTCATTCCTTTTCGTTGCCAATTAATATTCCACCGATGGAAACAGGCAATTCTCTCCTGACTCACTGACACCCTTCTTTTTCCTTTTCCCCCCATCAAGTAGATCTCTAGAAAAATTGGCTCACTCCCAACACAAACATATAAATGAGGAAATGTTTCTCATTTACTATCTTCAGGAGGCTCAAGGCCCCTTTTTTCCCCTCTTCAGAGAATCAATCAATTAGCTTAAAACACTACCAGTTTTCCTCATCCCTTTACCCAAGCAAGTAAATTCTCGAAAGTTCCTGCTGTCTAGATAACTGGGTTTCCTTCATCCAAAAAGCTGCTGCTGCTGGACTGGCTGGAATCTCCTTAGAGAAGGGGAACAGTGGTTATCACTTGAGCTCTGTGTTGAATGAAGAATGAAAAGAAATTTGCAAATGATGGAAGAGAAAGATATATTAAAAGCCAAGAGAATTAACAATGGCTAACTTACATTTCCAAAGCACTGTGCTTAGCACTTTTAGATTTATTTTCTCAGTTGATTCTTACAACAGACCTCTAAGGTAGGTACACTTACTGTTCTGATTTTCCACATGAAAACACTAAAGCATAACAAGAATCAGTAATTTGCTTCCCGTAAGAGCTAAACTTTGAAACTAGAACTTACAGCCCATATTTTTAAAACACTAAACCATACTGCTTCATCATATAACAAAAACTCAGGACAGGCGAACCCACTCAATTAAAACAAAACAAAACAAATTTACCACCTTTCTGCAGAGTCTGCTCTTAGGATGAAGAACAGACTGGCACTATGGTCTTAGGAGGAGGAACACATAGTTACGGGAGTAGATCAAGGTAACACAGCGCAATAGCTTAGTCTTCTTCTCTCTTACTCTGCTAATAGTGCTATCTAGAAGACAACAATGGTTGGCCCTTCTGATGATGAAATATGAGAAATAAAGGAGCCAAATGACTAGCTTTACTGCAAAAACATATACACAGACAAACCACAGTTACAGCTAACTATAAAATGACTTAAAAGTTTATGATCTGTGCATACAGACTAGAATCAACTCAGTTATGCTGAGAGCTGCTGTCCACATCAGTCTCCAGCACTTAGCCCAGACCTAACAAGCACTAAAGAACTCTTGATGACTACTTTTGAAAGCTCATTCAAAATTTCTAGTTTTATTGCACAGAATAACAATAACTCTTTATCTATACCTGTTCTATCAAGTATTCAAATATCACATAGGAGGCCAGTGGCTTGTACAGCTCTTGTGTAGAACATTTTCATCACAGCACAAAGTTCTACTGAATAGTGCTTATGTAGACATCTCAACAATTACCTTTCTATGAAAATACATAGACTGTAAAGGGAAAGAAGGAAAGAGAGGATCAAACCAGGACACTCCTAATGAGGATATTCTCAAGACTTTCTGTAGAGCACAAATTAAAGAACAAAGGGAACTGTGAAAGCTTAAGTGTCAAACACTACCCCCCAGGTACTACTACCGGACACACTGCAGAATCCCAAGACTCCCCATAAGCATAAATCTCATGCTCTAGAAATCAAGCATGGACAGAGCAACAGAAATAGTTTCACTTTCTTACTTGGGAGTACTAACATAAAACACTGGACTTCCCTCCGCCCCGTGCCCCAGAATGTAAGCTCCCAGGAGGGCAAGTATTTGTCTGTTCTGTGTTTTATTCTAGTCTCAGTCTCTGCCTATATAATAGGTATTTAATAAATATTTGTAGATGAATGAATAAACGTACCTATTTCCTAAGAACATATAGCTAGTCTGAGGATAAATATTTACCCATTCTAAGACATTACATTCCAGTGTCTTCTTTCAGATCCTAAATGTACTGGGCTAATTATTGCCTTAGGGCCTTAGCGCTCAGTGTCATTTCCCATCCCTAGAAGGCTTTTCCCCTGATCTCCACGTGATGGATGACTTCTTTAACCCAGCAAAGTCTCACAGCCTGTTGTATCAGTCTCTGGCGATTACCTGTATCTTAAATGAGAAGTCACCACCCCTGCCACTCTCTGTTGATCTAACTTCCTTTATCATAGTGCTAATGACTATTCAAAATGATCTAGGTGGTATATTGCTTATTATTTATCCCTACCTCGGTGATATAAACACAAGACAACCTTGTCAGCCTTGCGGAATCGATAGTATCAGGTGCATGGTAGATGTTCTACAAATGTGAAGGCGATCATTCTAGAGATATGAGCATTCTCCAAACCAAATTAACTGAGTTCTTTAGCTCAGCATCTCCATCTGTTAAATTATACTATTTGGTTTTACTCACAATACCAAGGATTATTTTTCACCTTTTCCTACACCAAACTTTCAAGTTAAATAGAATCATGGTAAACGTTACTAGGACTTATTGCCGATGTTTTATATAATTTATTTTTCCACCCCCAGCACTTGGCTAAAGTTTGATATCCTAACCAAAATAAGGCTATGTTATCAGGAGCAGCAGAAGTAAAATAACTGAAAAACAATGATGCAGACATTAATGAGGTACTATGATATCAGATATCATATTAGCTTCTACAAAAAGTCTGAAGCAAGAGCACAATTCTCCATTAGTCACAGTCTGAGACAAACTCCTGAAAGTAGCCTTCAAAGCAGAGGCTGTCCTCATCACAAGACACCGTTGAACCTGCTAGAAGTCTCTGCAGGGGTGAGGCTAAGGCCGCTCCAGAAGAGTGCAACATTACTCAACAGCACAGCACTTCAGAATCATTTTCTTCCAGATTCTGCACAAGTTTTAAGTTATAGTCAAAATACACTGATCTGAATTAAATAAAAATTAATGTATGTATACAACAGCCAAGCAAATACAAGCAGTTTGAGAGGAGAAAAAAAATACAGTATTTGACCAGAAAGGGAAATGTTACTTTACTCTTTGTGTCTGGATTTTTAAAAAGAACCTAAAAAACAAGGGGCGGAGGGGAGGGGTCTGAAATATTTTATGTATTTTTTAAGGTCTTTATGTAAACCAATTATATGTACTGAAATCAAAGAAAGTTAGCCTGCCTTCAAGCCAGACAGAAAACCAACTACAATGAGCCTCCGATAAATGTATAGGGCTCCATTACTACGGCCATCTATTGCCAGTTTCCTCTGTATTCAGGAACAGAACTTTAAAGCGTGTTTTCTAACTCCACAAGTCGCAAAGAGGAAGAGATCACTCGGTGTCCCGCTCCAGGCAGAAGCTGGATTCCCGAGCTCCGCCCCAGCTGGCCCCAGCGCCGGCCCGGCCCGGGTGCGCGCCGCCCGCCGGTGCACCGGAGCCAGCGCCCCCGCGGAGCTGATGTGTCGCGCGGCGGGCGCGGGGTGGCGGGGCCGGCGGGGCCGGCCGAGCCGGCCTGACCGGGGGCGTGGGCGGCGGTGGTGCTCCGCGGCTGGGGCACCGCCAGCCCTCCGCCTCCCGACCACAGCCGCAAAGCACAAGGCGGCGGCCACCTGACAAGGCGCACAAACAAGGAGGCGCGGCAACCGCGGGGACTTCGCGCCTCAAGGGTACCGGGCCTGGAACCCCCCCCTTCTCCCAAGCTGCGCTTACCCCAACCTCCTCGGCTTCCTCCTCCTCCTCCTCTGGCCACGGACACCCAGGGGCCCCCGAGCCCCCAGCTACGGTTCTCAGCTGATGGGCGGTGGCACTGGGGCTCCCAGTGCGCATGCCCGCAATACAGCTCTGGGAAGGAGGCGGGGCTCGCTCCCCTCTCGTGGGCGGGCGGGATTGAGTGACTGCCATTGTGCCCCGCCCCCTCTGTGTCTAAACTAAGGAATAAGGTACCAAGAAAATTGCAACGGAGGTGTTTTTGAGGCCGCGCCTTGTCGGCGGCAAACGTCTTAGCCTGCGTCCGAGAAACAAGAGGAGGGAGCGAAGAATGTCCGTCCTTATCGGGAGATGGCGGCCTCCCCTAGACTCGTATCTTCAGCCAGCCCCATCAGTTCCTGCCCATCTTGTCCTTACTCTGCAGCAGAACGTATTCAGGGCTCCATTTAAAAATGCTAACGCAAATATGCAATCCTAGCAGGAACAATGACAAAATAAGTGAAGAGTCACCTTCCTGTGCCCATTTAGTACACAAATTTTCATAGCCATACAGGTCGCTCTAAGCATCCTTGAAGGGTAGGAAGTAGTTTTAACAGGGTTTGAAAAGAATAGAGAATGTTCTGATGGTAAATACTCGAACAATGTAATTGTTTGATAAAAGCATTGATTGCTTTGGGTGAAAGAAATACTCAAAATTAATTAGAAGAAGAATGGCTTGGCCTTTGCCTGTATTAAGGCAACACCATTTTTCTGAAAGCATCATCAGGACATGAAAGGTCGAGATGCACTTAGGTGCAAAAAGAACAAAATTAGAATATTTTGAATTGGAACCTCTTGAGCAAATTCTAGGTTGTTTAGTATTATACATACATATGTACCTGAGTGAATGAGGCCAGACAGGAATAAGAAACACAAGGGTGTCTCAGTTTATTTTTAATTGTCCTGCTTTTAACAGAAAAATGGGAACAAGATGTATTTCCTATTTCACATCTTTTCTGAAGAAAACTACAGTTCAAGTGTTTTAATAAACAACAACTTATATTCTGCCTCTAAAAAGGGGGCAATAGAGTGGGCAGCTGGCCAAGCAGAAGGAATTCATCCCATCTAAAGTTGGCATGATTCAGTTAGTGCTGACTGCACTTTTAAGAAATTCAGATTTTTATGTGAAATCCTTTTTCCCCCTGTATTTTTAAACTTTTATAAAACATTCTGTGATCAAATAAAGTAGGTATTTCAACTTCTATAATAGGCAATAGTTTCAACCATAGAGTATAAAAAACAAACAAACAAAAAGCTGGAGGTGGGCCTTACAGAAAATCCAGCTCTAATCCCTCATTTAGGAAGTAAGTAAGGAAACTAAAAGCTAAAGAAACTTCATCAAAAATACACAAATAATTATGAGCAGCATAGGTCCAGATGACTTAATTCAGAATCTTTAGTTCTTCTTGCCATATCATGTACTCAGCAAATATTCACTGAGAAACTGCCATGTGCCTGCTACTATTCGAGGAGCTGCAGGTATCAAGATTTGTAGGGTATATAGTATTTTCCCTCAAGGAACTCAAGAAGTGAGATCCTTCCCAGGACACTGTAAGAAGTACTGGGATAAAGATTTGTACATAGCAAGGCAGGAGCCTAGGGATAAGGATGACTTAGTGTGTGTTCAGGGACTATTCCAAGGGGGGAGTATTAACAGCATCTTGAAAGATGTGTAAGAGTTCCCTGGGAAGACAAGATGGGAAAGCGCATTCCAGTCATAAGGAAGAGCACATAAAAATTCACAGGCTGGCACAAACTCTTGGGGATCTCTACATAATTCTATTTAGATGAAGCACAATGCATGGATCAGAAGGACATAAGATTGGAAAGGAAGTGGAGTTTATATAATGAAAAATCCTTTCTCTATCATGTTAAATGAAGATCTAAGAGTTAAACTATTAAAGGATTTAAAACAAAAGTGTGATGTGCTCATAATTCTATGCTATGAAGAAAACTGGAGAAATGGGGGATATTCAAAGGAAATAACCCTGAGACTGGAGAGAGACTGCAACCATTTAGAAGGCCATTGTAATAGTAGACATCTCCAATTTAGAATCTCCCCAATATCAGAGATGCTGAAGGATGGTCCTAAGGCAAATGCACTGGGAGAGAAAAGGGAAGGCCTGCTTTGAGAAGTATTAGGAAGACTTGGAAATTAATTGGGTATGAAGACTAGAAGAGATGACTACTATTTTCAGGATGAGATCTGAACGTGATGTAGCTATCTGAGATCTAAGATCTCTAAAATAGTAATTGTAGTAGAAGATGATGGTGCTGGAATGCGGGAGCAAAGCTGCATTAAGTTAAGCTTTGAATGTGTTGTAGTAGTTAAGACTCTGGGGAAGTGATACCCAGTTTGAGACGTCCTCCAGGTACTTTGAAAATGTGAGCTGGAGTTCAAGGTAGAGTTCTGGCATGAGCTATGGGAAGAGATGAGGACATTAAACTCTAAGGATGGAATGTTATGGACGTCTGTGTTTCAGGGAGGGCTGAGAAAGAAAAATCCTGAAAAGGAGTAATCAGAGAGCTGTGAAATACACTGGGAAAAGGTATAGGAGAGAATGAAGGAAAATATTTCAAAAAGAGGAAATGCTCTGTGATATCACACGTCACAGAAAGTTCAAGTAAATTAAGAACCAAAAGTTGTGCTTTGGACTTGAGAATTAGGAAGTGGTTGGTGAACAGGAAAGGGAATTTCAATGATTCAAGGAACTATCATGAAAAGAACTCATTATCTGCATAAGGCCTATTGCATTTTTCAAACATCCTTTCCTGTTTCCTTTGAGAGGACCCAGGGCTCTGGGAGGGAAAGTACAATGCAACAGAAAATCCGAGGCTCAGTGGCCTCTTTGTGTTCCCCTGCTAGTTACTGACTGAACCAGGACCAAGGCTCAGCTATCTGAATACTCCTCCTAGGCTCTTGCCATTTATTTTCATGTTTAAAATACGTTATAAATGGATTCCTTTCAGGTCCTTTGAATACTAAGTTGCCACCCCTTTGTATTCAAATGGGAAAAAATACGTAGGCTGTAGGTAACCCCGCAAAATTTAGAGTCACAGAGGGCAAATGAATTCCAAAAGCATTCCTGACATTTGTAGCATCCCATCTGAGCCTCTGCTTGTGACTTAGGGACATTCAGTCGGGGGGCCTTGAATCCAGTAGCACTCCAAATTCTGCCCATTTAATCAGTAATCATTTCACTTTTCAAACAAATCCTTTAACTTACAGGTGTTACTTATATGTAATTTGGATTTTTCTAGAGCTAGTAATTTTGGGGATTTGGGCCTCTTGGAAAGACTTTCAAGGGCAATTAGAAGTCCCTAATTGGGAATGGTATCAGCACACTTATTGTGTCCTTATTAATATAAATTCCACCTCTGTCCTGTAGGATGGGGAACTCTCACACTGCTCTAGCTCCAGTGCTTGGAAGAACAATTCCAGTGAATGGAAGGGAATCATTACCTGTTCATTCAGTAGTCTATGAACTCAAATTAATTTTTAAAAGATCACCATGTGATCTTGTGGGAGAGCCAGAGAAGTAAGAGATACAAAAAGAAAAATATAACAAGACAAGGAATTTATTGATAAATAAGGGGTACAAGTTGACTTATTAAAGTGTATTTTTGATTTATAACACAATAGAAAAACCACAGCCAGTCTAAGAAATCTGTACTACTTTAAAAGGCAGCTTAAATGAATATCTAACAAATAAAAGTTTGTTTTATTTTGCCTTATTTTGAAATATCTCCAACTCCCTCTGCCATGTGCTTGTTTTCTAAAACCACACGAGTGCCTAGTGATCTGTCAAGCGCAGAACAGATTCTGCTCTGGCTTTTAAACACACGTAATAAACAGGCATCCCATAGAAATCTTACAGGAACAATTACAGTAGAATGACTGGTATGTTCAATGCTTGTTTCACCCCCTACATATCGTTGATATATCCCTTTGCGTCTCAATCCATGGCAGCAGCCTCCTCATCAGTGTCTCTATATCCAGCTCTACTCAAGTTCATTATCGTCAAAGCCACACTTGACTATTGGAAGCATGGATCTGAACACATCATACAGGCTTTATGCCATCCCTGTGATTACGGCATGACCCCAGATTACTCCTAAAAAATGAAAATGCTTGGGGTTGGCAGGGCTGGGAGGTTGTGTAGATTGGAGAAAGGAACCAGAGAAGGGCATGGATGGGAAATTATACTACAAAACAATCTTGAAGATTCACAGCACACATTTGCAAATAAAAGGCTTAAAGATGTGGTTCGGCAAAGTAACAAGTGGAACTTTCTTTAACTCAGTTTTTTTTCTGAATGTTTTCAATGGTAGAATTTTATATTTAATGGCCACGAAGACTTCAAAATACACATGTGGAAAACAATATTCTCAAAATCAAGTCCAAACCCTTCTCATGGTATATAAATAGGGCGATTGATCATATGTCCAGTTTGCCTAGGACAGTTCCCATTTATATTTGTCGTCCCAGTCTTTTGTGTGCTAAGCAACCCTTCTATTCTCAAAAATGTCCCAGTTCAGATGGTACATTATATGGTCATCTTATATGGTCACCTTATATGTAAGCACCTATGTGATCTGGACCCTGCCTTTCCCTGCATCAAAATTTATGCCTTGGAATATGCCAACTTAAAGAACTTCTCCATTTTTTCCTGCCCCCACGTCCCTCCCACTAGCTCTCCAACCACACACCAGAGGTTTTCTTATTTTATGCTTTGCTCAGGCAGTTCCATTTAATTAGAATAAGTTCTCTCTTCCTCCTCGTTTTTTAAGTGAACTTTTTATTTTAGAATAACTGCAGACTTACAGAAGAGTTGCAAAAGATAGTTCAGAGTTCCATATATACGGTGCCCAGATTTTCCTAACATGAACATCTTCCATATTGACCGTGCATTTGTCAACTAAGAAATTAATGTTGGTATAGTAATAGCAACCAAAGTATGGACTTGATTGACTTTACTAGTTTTTCACGGATGTCCATTTTCTCTTCCAAGATCCAACCTGGTACACCACAGTTTATTTACAGAGCATGTTCCCATGGTCTCCTCCATTCTATGACCCCTTGTCTTTCCATTTTTGTCATGACATTGAAGCCTTCTAAAAATACTGGTCAGTTGGGGTGCCTGGGTGGCACAGTTGGTTAAGCATCCAACTCTTGGTTTTGGCTCAGGTTGTGATCTCAGGGTCAGATCGTGGGATCAAACTGGGAGTCAGGCTGTGTGCTCAATACTTCCTATACATAAGATTCTCTCTCTCCCTCTACCCCCCACGTCCCCTCCTCACACCCTGTGCTCTCTTTCTATCTCTTTAAAATAAAAATAGGGACACCTGGGTGGCTCAGTTAAGTATTTGCCTTCGGCTAAACAGCTGCCCTTGGTTTAGGTCATAATCCTGGGGTCCTAGGATTGAGTCCACTTCAGGCTCCTTGCCCAGTGGGGGGTCTGACTCTCCCTCTGCCTTCTTGTGCTCTCTTTTTCTGTGTCAAGTAAATAAAATATTTTTCAAAAATAAAATAAAAAATAAACCTTAAATATATATAAAATACTGCTCAGGCGTTTTGTAGAATGCGCTGCAGTTTAGGTCTGCCTAATGATTAGACTGGGCTAGAGATTATTGGAAGGAATACCATGGAGGTGGAATGTTCTCCTCATATCATTTTGTGGGGTACATGGTATCAGCATGGTCTGTTACTGGTGATGTTAACCTTGATTACTTGTTTAAGGGGATGTCTGTGAGTTTTCTCCAAATTGAAGTTGCTATTTTTACATTTCTATACTATATTCATTAAAAAAGAATCACCAAGTCCAGTTCACAATCAAGAGGAGAACTGAGTTCCACCTCCAGAGGGAAGAAATAATAAAAATTTATGGACATATATTGAAACTGCCACAATAATTAGTCACTATTTGGAAAGAGATATTTTTGTGACTAAGTGCATATCTAATTTTTCCTTAATGTTTTACCCACTGATTTTAGCATTCATCAGTATTTTTGTCTACAACAGTTACTGCTATTGTGTTCTAAAGGTGGTTTTCTATTTCTTCCGTAATGAATATTTATCACTTCTCCCAAGTCGGTTTATTTTTTCAATCATTTGTTTATATCAATGTGCGAATTTATGCATATTTATTTTATTCTTTAGGTTATAATTAAGTTAGCCTTTCACCATTAGGAATAATTTTAGGTTAGCTCCTGTGTCTAGTTTCTTTTTTCCTAGCACTTTCTTACTTGATACAATAAGGTGCTCTAGGCTCAGTCATTTTACTTGGAGCCATTGTTCCTTTTAGAGAAAAATTATATTTAGAAACCAAGATTTGAGTGCTAGTCTTCTCATTATATGGGAGTGTCATTGCTTCTATGCCCTCACAGTGGATGGAGCTAGAAAATCTATGTATATTAACTCTTGTATACACATGTAACTATCCACTATTATGTGGATCTATCTATCAATCAGCCAGAGTTCACATAGATATTTCCCACTCTAATCTGACATCACAAGGGTATTTCTACCCTTCCCTGCTTCCTTATTGCTAACATGTTTCTCTAACAGTGAGGAACCTGCTCTTCTTATCTGTAATTCAATACTTGCTTATACAACATAGTTTCAGAATTCTTTTTTTTTTTTTTTTAAGAGAGGGGGCGGAGTGGGGGGGGTTAGGGAGCAGAGGGAGAAGGAGAGAGAGAGAATCTTAAACAGGCTCCATGCCCAGTGCAGAGCCCAATGCTGGGCTCAATCTCACAACCCTGAGACCATGACTGGAGCCGAAATCAAGAGTCGGACATGTTATCGACTGAGGCACCCAGGAACCCCATAGTTTCAGAATTCTTAATCCATACTTCCATGAGAGAAAAAACTTGAGTACAAGAATTATGAAAAGTCTTGTTGTCTTTAGCCTTACTCTATTGAGTCAAAACAATATTTTCCAAAATTACCAAGATCAGTTTGTTCTCCCCACTCCCGTCCCTGAAGTTATACTGTATTTGTGTTACAATTAGATTCATTTGTCACATGTCTGCTTCCATTTGGGATTCACAAACTGGTTGATTTTTTTTTATTTTAAATTTGATTCAAGTTTCCTCTCTGTGATATGCAGTTAAACAGATTTTTGACAAGTGAGTGGAGTCATGTATCTATCACCCCAGTACCCTGAGAACAGTTTTGTCTCCTTAAAATTCCCTTTTGTTATAAGTAAGTGAAACCATGTGATACTTGACTTTCTCTACTTGGCTTATTTCACTCAGCATAATCTCTTCCAATCCAGTCATAAGGGGTAATATAGAAGAGAGTAGGAGAAGGAAAGTAAATGGGAAGAAGGGTAATTCAGGGAAAGAAATGAAACAAGAGAGACTTTGGACGCAGAAACAAACTGAGGGACTTGGAGGGAGGGGGTGGGGGGATGGGAGAGCCTGGTGGTGGGTACTGGGGACACCTAAAGCATGGAGCACTGGGTGTGGGGAATGGGGAATGAATCTTGGAACACTGAAAAAAAATTAAAATTAAAATTAAAATTAAAAAAAATTCCCTTTGCTATAACTTTTAGTCAACTCCTCTCTAACGTTTGTCAACTGCTTATGTTTTCTGTCCCTTTAGTTCTGTGTTTTCCAAAATATAAACTGAATCGCACAATTATGTAGTCTCTTGAGTCTGACATTTTTCACTTAGTAGAATTCTTTTATTTTTAAATTACTTAAAAATTTTTCTTTTTAGGGCACCTAGGTGGCTCAGAGGGTTAAGCCTTTGCCTTTGGCTCAGGTCATGATCTCAGGGTCCTGGGATCCAGGCGCACATCTGGCTATCTGCTCAGGAGGGAGCCTGCTTCCTCCTCTCTTCTGCCTGCCTTTCTGCTTACTTGTGATCTCTCTGTCAAATAAATAAATAAAATTTAAAAAAAATTTTCTTTTTAAAAAGGCAGACTGCCATCTGCAGGGCTTTATTTAGTTAGATGTATCTGGAGACTTAGAAGCTTGACTATCCTACTTTTTCCTACAGACAGACATTGAAAGCTTGTATGGAAGTTCTAGTAGAGGAGGGAAGCTACTTGTATACCTCTGACCAAAACCAGTCTTCCTTTGTTCCAGATGGTCAGATTCTTCAACCCAGAGGGCTGCTTAAAAAGAGGTGAACATGGAACTGTAAGGGAGAAAGGGGACACACGCCAAGCCGTCCAGATCCGCCGAACCAGCCCTGGTGATCATTGGAGTGACAGAAGTTGCACAACCTACCAGCATTCTTTTAAATACATCCACATTGTTGTATAAATCAATAGTTTGTTCTTTTCCAAGGCTGAGTGGTATTTCCTTGTTTGGGTATAATGCTGTTTATTCATTCATTTACTGGTTGTTTTCAACTTTTGGCAATTATTAATAAAGCTTCTATGAATATCTCCATACAGGTGTTGATAAAAAATATACAAGTTTTCGGGGTACCTGGATGCTCAGTTGTTAAAGTGTCTGCCTTTGGCTCAGGTCATGATGCTGGAGTCCAGGGATCAAGGCTTCCATGGGGCTCCCTGCTCAGCGGGAAACCCGCTTCTCCCTCGCTCACTCCCACTGCTGTGTTCCCTCTCTCGCTGTGCTTCTCTCTGTCAAATAAATAAAATCTTTAAAAAAAATATGCAAGTTTTCACTTCACTTGGATAAATACCTAGAAGTAAGACTGTTAGGTTGTGTAAGTATAACTTTAATTTTATAAGAAACTGCCAAATTGTTTTTCAAAGTGACTATATCATTTTGCATTCCCACCAGCGATGAATGAGGATCTTTGTAGCTCCAAATCCTTGTCACCATATGATATTGTTAGATTAAATCTAATTTAATTTCAATTTACATTCTAATAGGTTGTAGTAGCATCTTGTTGTGGTTTTAATTTCATTTCCATAATGATATTGATTATCTTTTTATATGCATATTTGAAATCCATATTTAATTTTTAGTGAGGTATCTATTGAGATCCTTTGCCTATTTTTTGTTATTGTTGAGTTTTCTTCCTACTGTTGAATTTTAAAAGTTCTTTATATGTTTTGGTGCTTTACCAAATATGTCACTTGCAAGTGCTTCCTCCCATTTTACAGCTTGTCTCTTTGTTTTTTGCAGTGTCTTTCACAGATAAAACTTTTAATTTTGATAAAGTCCAATTAGCCAGATTTTCCTTTTGTAGATCATGCTTTTTTTACTGTTCAGTCTTTTATCACCAAACCCAGAGTTAGATTTTTCTTTTATATTTTCTTAAAGTTTTATACTTTTACATTTCACACTTAAGTTTATAATCCATTTTGAATTAATTTTTGTGTAATGTCTGAGGGTTGTACCAAAGTTTGTTTTTATTTATTTTTTTCCTGTGGCTATCTAATTATTCTAACATCATTTATACAAACAAATTATCCTTTCTCCATTGAATTGCCTTTGCATTTTTTTTCAAAAATCAGTTGCCAATGTTTGTGTGAATCTATTTCTGTTCTCTCATTCTATTTCATTGATCTATGTGTCTACCTCTTCCTCAACATCATCCTGTTTTAATTACTAAAACTTAAGTTTTGAAATTGAATGATGTTACTCTCTAAGATATTTTTTTTTCCTGGAGTCATTGTGACTGTTTCAATTCTTTGGATTTTCTACACAAATTTTAGAAGCAGCTAATCAATACCTATAAAATCTTGCTGAACCTTTGGTGGGGACTGCATTGAATTTATAGAATACATTGAGGAGAACTGATGATAATGAGACTTCCAATTCATGAACTCAGAATATTTCTTTACTTATTTATATTTACTTTTATTTTTTATCAGTGTTTTATAATTTTCAGTATAATGATCCTACAAATATTTTGTGAGTCATCTGTAATTTCTTCATTTGTTGCTATCATAAACATATTTTCTTTAATTTTAAGTCCACTCGATCTTAACTGATATGTAGAGGTTATTCACCTTTAAAGTTATTATTGCTATGTTTGAATTAAAAACTACCAGTTTTCTAATCATTGTTTGTTTGTTCCATTTGTTATCTTCCTTCTTCCCTGGGTTTAGAATTTTGAAATAATTCTGTTTTGTCTCCTTTATTGACTTATTATTTTTTTTTAAGATTTTATTAATTTATTTGATAGAAACACAGTGAGAGAGGGAGAAGCAAGCTTCCCGGCGAGCAGGCAGCCCGATGCGGGGCTCCACCCCGGGTCTCCGGGATCATGACCTGAGCAGAAAGTAGTTGCTTAACCAACTGAGCCACCCAGGTGTCCCTATTGACTTTTTATTTTTGCCGTTTTAAAGAAATAATGTATACCTCTTTTAAAAATTGATTTGAATTTATCTTCCAGTAATATGTTTCTGACGACACTGTAACAGTGTATTCCCAGGTCCTCCTTCTCTTTTCTTATGTTACTATTGTCATGCATTTTACTTTTACATATGTTATAAAAACATAATGCATTTTTCTATTCTTGATATAAAGTCATCCATCTTTTAAATCAGCTTAGTATAAGAGAAAAACATTTTATCTTTATAAATTTTATTTCTGAATCTCTTTATTTCTTTGTGTAACTCCAAGTTTATAACCTATATCATATCCTTTTCACCTGAATGATTGTTTTTCATCTTGGAGTGAAAAAGACAAGGAAAGCAGAAAACTTAGAGAATAATTTATATTTATGATGCATGTAGGGGAGGAGAAAAAAAGGTTTTCCTCTACTCTCTTAAGTTCAGTATCTGACGCTTGTAAATTAATCAAAAAAAGACAGATTAGCTGGACAAAAACGTTGATTTTGCATGCATACAGGAGCCAACGAAAAAAGTAGCTGGCTTGTCAAAGGGTTGGAGATGAAGGCTTAGATACCTAACTTAGTAGGGGAAAGTACAAAGAAGAAAAAGTCTTCTTATGAGGAAAAAAAAAGGTTAAGTTGTTAAAAACAAATAGATTTTTAGGAGAACAGACTGGAGACAAGAAAGTTTGTGATAATGTTCATCTAGACAGGTCTGGGCAGCCTTAAAACTCCCCTGGAGAAAGGATATGGGGTAGGTTATATTCCTGTTCTCCTTTTCATGACAGTCTAATTTCCCAGAAGTTGTTGTGGCTAGTCAGATAAGAGAAGTTCTGAAAAGGACTCCTCCTCCCTTTTTTTCATCCGTTAAATCTCAAATATCTTCAGCTTAAAATAATCTTGATGCCAAAGTGGTATATTTTGGAGTGGCATATTCTGACTCTCTGCACACAAAATTGCGTAATTTCTTCATTAAAATCATTAAACAAAGTGGAAGAGAATGACAAATGAAGAGAAAATATTTGCAGGTCTAATATAAATGGTTTACACCCTGTTATCATTTGTAAGAAAGACAAATCTCCTGCAGTAGAGGCTATGGACCTCCCCCCGCCAGCCATATTATTTTACCTGCCCTGGTAACCAAACATTAGGTGCACTATCACTCAAAAACAAAAAACAAACAAACAAACAAAAAAACAAAACAAAATCACAGCTGCCTTCTCCAGAGAATTGCCTTTGGGGGATGGGAAGCTGCCCCACTCAGGAGGCCCACAGACTCTGGCAAAAACTGATCGACACTAACTCCTGGGCTTGTGGTAGGACTGATTCTTGTGCTCCTGATCTTCCCCAGCCAAGGGACTGAAACTAGTCTCCGGTGGAGACCACATCCCTAGCTTTCTCCTTGCTCATCTGACTTTCCTAATTCCCCTCTCCTTTGAGCGTTCTTCCCAACTCTCCTGTTCCCCACTTCAGCTTCTGTGCTTAGGAAACAGCCTAACACATCACACTAGAAAGATGACCAAAAGTTCAGAATAGACAATTCACAGAAATATCCTAGATCATTTTCCTAAAAAACAGAGCCTAAGGCAAATTTTACATACTAAAGCTTTTTTTTAATTGAAATATATTTGAAATGTAACATTGTGTAAGTTTGAGGTGTGCAACATGTTAATTTCATACATTTTTATATTGTAATATGATTACCATTGTATTGTTAGCTAACACCTGGATTATGTCACATAACTACCATTTTTTTGTGGGGGGCAGTAAGGAAGATCTTGGGTCTCAACAATGTTGAAATAAATTTCTAAGCCCAGCGTTAAGCCACCCCTATCCAGAACGCCCTATCAAGCGAAACTTACATTAAGTTTTGTGCCCTTGTATAGGATCTTCTTGACCAGGAAGGCAGTGTTTATAGTCAGCCAATCCCCAAAAGCCTGTTCTCTGGGCTTCCTCACTCCAAACGAGGCTGACTCTGTGGCTCCAGCAATCAGATATTGTCTGTTTTTCTTTTCGTTGTTCTTTACTCTTCATTTTATGAAAGTTTTCTGTCTTCTACTCCATTTTATAGTTCTCTGAAAGGACACCATTTCACGAAGTGATAAACAAAGGGTGTTTGTATCACTTAAATTGTCTTCTTAAATGGTCATTTCTTAATAGCAAGTTTGATTTTTATAATACAGTATTGTGTCTATTAACAATATACTGTGCATTAGATCTCCTGGGCTTACTTATCTACTAGTTGCAAGTTTGTCCCTTTAATTAGTTTTTTTAAAAAAAGATTTTATTTATTTATTTGACAGAGAGAGAGATCACAAGTATGCAGGGAGGCAGGCAGAGAGAGAGGAGGAATCAGACTCCCTCCTGAGCTGAGAGCCAGCCATGGGCCTCAATCCCAGGACCCTGAGATCATGACCTGAGCCAAAGGCAGAGGCTTTAACCCACTGAGCCACCCAGGCACCCAAATTTGTCCCTTTAAACATCTCTCCTACACCCCGCATCCCGTACAAGATGAAAGGGGAAGCCAGGTGGGAAAGGAGGGAGAACAAATACAAAGTGGCATATCACCAAGAAAGCATGGCTTAGTCAGTTATGTATATTTAAAGATTTATTTATTTATTTGAGGGAGAGAGAAGAAGAGAGGGGGAGAGTATAAGTGGGAGAGGCAGAGGGAAAGGGAGAGGGAATCTTAAGCAGAATCCCCGCTGAGTGAGTAGCCCCATGTGGGGCTTGATGCTGGGCTCGATCTCATGACTGTGAGCTCATAACCTGAGCCAAAATCGAGTCAGACACCCAACAGACTGTGCCACCCAGGCACCCCATGCTTAGTCAGTTGGGACCAATGACTTGGGACATCTTCCAGACTGGCTGTGCAGATGGGCCTTCCGGATAACCACTGTGCCCTGACACAAAATCTGGAGCAATGCAAGGGAAGAGGGCGAAGGGCGGGGGATACTTACTTTTGCTTCCCTTCCTCCTCTTGCTTCTCATGGATCAAAGTTCACCCCCTACACTTTCAGGTGGTATTACTCAGGTTCTAGAAAGTCAGATCCAAAAACCTAAAACGGTACATTGTTTCAAGGAGAAAGGGGAAGGCAAGCCACAGTGTCCGTGGATTGGACTGGCTCAGCGTTGTGGACTGGAGCTGCTGCAGCTGGCTCAGGGCATGTGGGGAAGCCGTTGCAGAAACCCACACTCACAGTAAGCATGGGAGAGACCCAGCAGTGTGGAACTGTCTCCAGTGGCTGGATCTCCTGGGGACAAATGGCTTAGTCACCATTTGTCCTGAGCAAATCTGGGGAAGATGTATAAACTGTATGAGAAGCCACCAAAATAAATAGCCAATAATCACACTTGAAAAGCAAACAAAATTACATCAAGAAAAGTGAAATAAAATAAACTGTTTGGTTGTTATTGTTTCAACCTGCTGAATAAAAAGCAAATCTGGGTTTAGGAAGGAGACACTTAACTTAAAAGTTACTGCGATGAGGGAAAGAGACTCTTGTGATGGGGAGAACCCTCTGACCATAAGATCTGAAAACGTCTCAGGAGTTAGGCTATAGTGGCTATTTGAACTGGACAGGAAAGATGAAATCAGAAAATGTTTTACCCTGAAGCCGGTCCCTTTTCCACAGAGACTGTCAAGGAGGAGGGGCTGGCAGTCTGCTGGCTCGGGCTGAGGGTGGACCAAAGTTCAGGCACCTGGGAAAGCAGAGTCTTAAGCAAAGTTTGGTTAAGAAGCATTTTGTTTCAACTGATCTGTAGAGACCAGTAGTTCAGCTAATCATTTATAAGGCAAAGAATGGGGATTTGACCTTTTCTTTCTGGCCTTGTCTTACATAAACAGGGGGGAAATTGGTGAGCCTTATCTGTGTTCTGTGGAGGATGAGTGGTGATTGCAATAAGTCGTTTCCCAGAACACAAAAGGTGTAAGGACCTTAGCAATCACTGTTTTTTAAGATCACGGAACTCAGGTCAAGTCCAGCATTGTTAGACCGAACAGGCTGGCAATTTGAGAGAGAATGGTGATACAGAGTGCTGTCAGGTGTAGGATATGGGGGAACGGACACCCTGACAGAGTGCCGACTGGACGGAAGGACACAACCTTCCTGCAAATGTTTAAATGCAGCATACTAATTCTTCAGCCCATCAAGCCCAACTTTAGAGATTACACTGAGGAAATGCTTGGATAACTAGAATGAAATGACATATTACAACATTATTTAAGGTACCAAACTGGAACGACCTAAGTACCTGTCAAGGGGACTTGTGATGGATATTCGCACACACATAACAATGTGGCATTAACAAAGATAACAAAGAAGCAGAACATGGGGTGGTGAGTAAAGGTCTGCTCTCTGGATTCAAGCTGCCTGGGTTCAAACCTCAGTGCCAACACTTACAGATATGTGATCTTGGGCAAGTCACTCTCTGTGCCCCAGGTTTCTTACTTGGAAATACAGATGTATTTACCTTGTAGGCTTATTGGGAAAACTACGTGAGTTAATACCTGATAGCATGTTGCAATATAAATATATCTGTATAGTTAGTAGTACCAGATTCATACTACTGACTCCAACATGTTTGTCATGTGTGAAAATCTAGTTAAGAATGAAGCATGTGGGGCGCCTGGGTGGCTCAGTTGGTTAAGCGACTGCCTTTGGCTCAGGTCATGATCTCGGAGACCCGGGATCGAGCCCCACATCGAGCCCCACATTGGGCTCCACTCCTCAGTGGGAAGCCAGTTTCTCCCTCTCTCAATCCCCCTGCTTGTGTTCCCTCTCTCACTGTGTTTCTCTCTGTCAAATAAATAAATAAAACCTTTAAAAAAAAAAAATGAAGCATGTGCGGGGCGCCTGGGTGGCTCAGTTGGTTGGGCGACTGCCTTCGGCTCAGGTCATGATTCTGGAGACCCAGGATCGAGCCCCACATCGGGTTCCCTGCTCGGCGGGAAGCCTGCTTGTCCCTCTCTAAGTCCCCTTGCTTGTGTTCCCTCTCTAGCTGTGTTTCTCTTTGTCAAATAAATAAAATCTTTAGAAAAAAAAAATGAAGCATGTGCTATGAAACCACTTTTGAAATATATAGATACAGAAGAAGGGAGAGAGAAACAAAAATATCTGGAAAAATACACATAGGCAGACTTTTAAGTTTTTAACTTCTTTATTTAGACACTTCTAAATAATTTTTTCCTTTTAACATAATATATGATAAAAAATAAAATATCTCCTCTTTGAAAATAAATAAGAGTATGTGGATAGTTAGGGAACAGGGTAGTGTGGAGATACCATGGATTGGGGTTATATTTGATGGGTAATAACTCTTTGGTCTTTGGAGTTAAAGAGAGAATGATTTCCAGACATTCAGGTTTGTGGTAAGATGACTCTAAAATACAGTCTTTAAAAGTGAAAACATCCGAGTATATGACAAAACTATAGTAATCAAAGCAGTATGGTATTGTCATAAAGCCAGACACCTAGATCAGTGGAACAGAATACAAAGCCCAGAAATAAACCCATGTATATATGAACAGTTAACTGGTGACAAAAGGTCCAAGAATATACAATAGGGGAAAAAATAGCTTCTTCAATAAATTGTCTTGAAGAAATGAGCAATCACATGCAGAAAGATAGAACATAAGATCCCAAACCATAAAACTTATAGAAGAAAACTTAGGCAATAAACTCTTTGGTATCAGTCCTGGCAATGACTTTTTGGGTTGGATGCCAAAAAAAAAAAAAAAACAAAATAAAAATAATCAAGTGGGACTGCATCAAACTAAAAAGCTTCTGAATTGCAAACAATATCATCAATAAGATGTAAAGGCCACCTATGGAATGGGAGAAAGTACTTGCAAATCATATATTTGACAAGGAATTGTTATGAAAATATACAAAGGACTAATATGACAATAGCAAAAAAAAAAAAAGATCTAATTAAAAAATGTGTAGAGGATCTGAATATACATTTTCCCAAAGAAGACCAAGACACAGGTACAGGAAGTGCTGAATATTGCTAATCGTCAGGGAAATGCAAATGAAAACCACAATGACATATCACATCGCTCCTGTTAAGATGGCCATTATCAAAAATCAAGAAATAATACGTGTTGGTGAGGATGTGGAGAAAGATACCTTCATGCACCATTGATGGGAATGTAAATTGGTGCAGCTACTATGAAAAATGGTATGGAGATTCCTTAAAAAATTAAACAAAATCACTATGTGATCCGCAGTGATATATACAACAGAATATTATTTAACCATAAAAAGAAGGAAATTCTGCCATTTGCAACATGGCTGGGACTTGAGGGCAGTACGCTAAATGAAATAAATCATATAGAGAAAGGCAAGAACTGTACGATGTCACTTATATGTAGAATTCAAAATAATTTCATAGATACAGAGAACAAACTGGTGGTTGCAGAGGCAGGGGGGAGGAAGTGGGCAACATGGGTGAAGGTGGTCAGAAGTTATAAACTTCTAGTTATAAAATAAATAAGTCCAGGGAAGCATGGTGACTATAGCTAACAGTGCTGTATTATATATTTGAAAGTTGCTAAGAGAGTGCATGTTAAAAGTTCTCATCACCGTTACATTGTATACCTAAAATTAATACAATATTAATGTCAATTATATCTCAACTAAAAAAATATGGTGTTAAGGATCAGAATGAAAGATTACTGAAAATTATTTTTGAAAAGTATAAATGTTAAAAAATAGTAAAGATCTTCCTGCAACAGTGAGTCAGCTTAGGCACAGTTGAGGAGATAATCAGCTGAGACTTGGCTTTGGATATTTCCAGTTACAGTTCCAAAGACCTCAAAACTTGCTAAACCACCTTTCCTCCAACTTCCTTTTTTTCCTCTTGAAGTCATCAATATAATTTTTGTGCCTCAGTTTTCACAAGCCACTGAATTGAGGAAGATAGTGGTAAAAGGGTACTGAAAAGCCTTTGACTTCATGTAACTTACAGAAAGAGTAGAAATCAAAGACAAGGGTTCATTCAAATCCTACCTCCGCCCCTTACTCTCTGTGGATTCGGGGAAGTTACTCAAAGGCTGTTCCTCAGGTTCCGGATGTCAGGTAGAAATGATGTTACCTTCTAGAGTTATGTTGGTTAAATGAGTGAATGCCATTAAGCTATCTTTGTGATTGTACCTTGCACTGTGTTAGTGCTCAGCGAGCATTAGTTCTCATTATTGCCGGAATTGTGGGCCAGAAAAAACAGCGTGCATTGGTGGTGATCTTGCCTTAGGAGGGACCTCAAGAGGAGGTATTGGCGGTACTGGGTACACTTGCAAACACTGTAATCTGTTAAGCACGCTGTCAAGAAAAAGTGACAAACAGGGCATCTGGATGGCTCAGTGGGTTAAGCCTCTACCTTCGGCTCAGGTCATGATCTCAGGGTCCTGAGACTCTGCCTGGAGAGCTTTCTAAGGTAAATGCCATCAAGGAGGCTCTCCCCAGGGCACTCCATCCACCCCTCCTCCACTCTCTTGGAGTACTTATCTTCCCTCTTTCCACAGTTTTTATCTCAGAGCACTGTGTTTACTGGGCCTCACCCAAACTGAACTATGAACTTATAGGCTAGGGACTGTGGCTTTTACCTGCATTCTTAGCACCTAGCATGGCTAAGCATTGCTAAGCTTCATGCTTAGCAAGTATGAGTGGAATGACCAGATTTGAATTTTCTTTTTTTCTTTCCTTTTTTTTTTTAAGATTATTTATTTATTTGTCAGAGACAGAAAGTGAGAGCACAAACAGGGGGAGCAACAGGCAGAGGGAGAAGCAGGCTCCTCCAGGCTGAGCAAAAAGCCCAATGCATGACTCCATCTAGGGACCCTGGGATCATAACCTGAGCTGAAGGCAGACTCTTTTTTTTTTTTTTTTTTAAAGATTTTATTTATTTGACAGAGAGAAACACAGCCAGAGAGGGAACACAAGCAGGGGAGTGAGAAAGGGAGAAGCAGGCTTCCCGCTGAGCAGGGAGCCCTATGTGGGACTCTATCCTGGGTCTCTGGGATCATGACCTGAGCTGAAGGCAGTCGCTTAACCAACTGAGCCACTCAGGCCGCCCCTGAAGGCAGACTCTTAACTGATTGAGCCACTCAAGCATTTCAGACCTGAATTTTCTGACTCAAGTTTAGAGTTCCGTCCTTGGTAACTGCGTTAACTCCCCTGGAGCAGTTTTGTTTTTTGTTTTTTTGTTTGTTTGTTTGTTTTCAAAAAAGGAGCCTATAGAAGAATTACAGAATCAAATGGTATGCTTGGTTAAAAAAGCATATTTCAGGTTTCACTTTAGCACTAGAGATGAGAACTGGGCAGAAAGCCTGAAGTTCTTTTTTTTTTTTTTAAAGCCTCAGGTGATTCTAATGAATACAAAAGTTTGAAAAAATTTTTTTGTTTCTATGGAGAGGTGGCTTGGAAGGGAGAGAGCAGATAGCCACCTAACTGACATGCTTTCAAAGTGTTTGGGGCTCATGTAGGAGGGGAGGAGGCTAATTTTATGGGGAGAAGGAGCTCATCTTTAAACTTCCCTTTTTGGCATTTACCTACTTTCCTTTTGTTTGGTCAGCCCGTATTGTTCAGAGTGACCACTAAGGGGCAGCAGAGTATGGGTAAAAATGAGAAGGTCATAAAAGAAGGAAACATTACCTTTAAAATAGTTCCCTAAGAAAGACATTCCTGATAGATTCCTGTCTCACATTGAGGTCTTTCATCCATTTTAAGTTTATCTTTGTGTGTGGCATAAGAGAATGGTCTAGTTTCATTCTTCTATACGTAGCTATCCAATTTTCCCAGCACCATTTATTGAAGAGACTTTTTTCCAATGGATATTTGTTCCTGCTTTGTCAAAGATTATTTGACCATAGACTTGCGGGTTCATATCTGGACTCTCTACTCGGTTCCATTGGTTTATATGTCTTTGTGCCAGTACCATGCTGTCTTGGTGATCACAGTTTTGTAATAAAGCTTGAAATCAGGTAACGTGTTGCCCCTAGCTTTATTTTTCTTTTTTAACATTTTGTCAGCAATTCGGGGTCTTTTTTGGTTCCATATAAATTTTAGGATTGTTTGTTCCAGCACTTTGAAAGTGTTGGTGGAATTTTGATCGGGATGGCATTGAAAGTATAGATTGCTCTGGGCAGTACAGACATTTTAACAATGTTTATTCTTCTGATCCATGAGCATGGAATGCTCTTCCATCTTTTTGTGTCTTCTTCAATTTCTTTCATGAGTGTTCTGTAGTTTCTCGAGTATAGATCCTTAACTTCTTTGGTTAGGTTTATTCCTAGGTATCTTATGGTTTTTGGTGCTATAGTAAATGGAATCGATTCTCTGATTTCCCTTTCTATATCTCCAAAAGCAAAGGAAACAAAAGTGAAAATGAACTTTTGGGATTTCATCAAAATAAAAAGCTTCTGCACAGCAAAGGAAACAGTCAACAAAACAAAGAGGCAACCCACAGAACGGGAGAGGATATTTGCAAATGACACTACAGACAAAGGGCTGCTATCCAAGATCTATAAAGAACTCCTCAAACTCAACACCCAAAATAAAGATCACCACATAAAAAAAATGGGCAGGAGACATGAAGAGGCACTTCTTCATAGAAGACATACAAATGGCTAACAGACACATGAAAAAATGTTCGTCATCACTAGCTATCAAAGAAATTCAAATCAAAACCACACTGAGATACCACCTTACACCAGTCAGAATGGCCAAAATTAACAGGACAGGAAACAACAAGTATTGGAGAGGCTGTGGAGAAAGGGGAACCCTTTCACACTATTGGTGGGAATGCAAGTTGGTGCAGCCACTTTGGAAAACAGTACAGAAATTTCTTTAAAAATTAAAAATAGAGCTGTCCTATGACCCTGCAATTGCACTACTGGGTATTTAACCCAAAGATGCAGTTGTAGTGAAAACAAGGGCCATGTGTACCTCAATGTTCCTTGCAGCAATGGCCACAATTGCCAAACTGTGGAAAGAGCCAAGGTGCCCTTCAACAGATGAATGGATAAAGAAGATGTGGTACATATATACAATGGAATACTATGCCTCCATCAGAAAGGATGAATACCCAACTTTAGTAGCAACATGGACTGGAGTAGAGGAGATTATGCTGAGTGAAATAAGCCAAGCAGAGAAAGTCAAGTATCATATGGTTTCACTTACTTGTGTAGCATAAGGAGTAATATGGAGGACAGTAGGGGAAGGAAAGGAAATGGGAAGTGGGGTAAATCGGGGAGGAAGAGGAAACATGAGAGAGTTTGGACTCAGAAAAAAACTGAGGGTCTTGGAGGGGAGTGGGTGGGGGGATGGGTGAGCCTGGTGGTGGGTATTGAGGGCACGTATTGCATGGAGCACTGGGTGTGGTGCATAAACAATAAATCTTGGAACACTGAAAAAAGAAAAAAGAAAAAGAAAGACATGCCTGGAGGGGATGATGCTAAGTGAAATAAGTCAAGCAGAGAAAGTCAATTATCATGTGGTTTCACTTATATGTGAAACATAAGGAATAGCATGAAGGACATTAGGAGAAGAAAAGGAAAAATGAAGGGGGGGGGGAATCAGAGCGGGAGGGGAACTATGAAAGACTATGGACTCCAAGAAACAAACAGGATTTTGGGGGTGGAGTTGGGGGTGGGGGGGATGGGTTAGCCTCTTGCTGGGTGTTAAGAAGGGCATCTATTGCAATGAGCACTGGGTATTAGATGCAAATAATGAACATGAGACACTACATCAAAAACTAATAAACTATTGTATAGTGATTAACAATTTGAAAATATAATAAAGTTATTCTTAAGGCATACCAAGAAAAAGAAAAAGAAAGAAAGATATGTCAAAAGATAATGAGTTAATATGCCCCTTCCCTTTCATACTTTTACCTATTATTTTGTGGATCTTATATTCAAGCATAGTATAAATTATATTATATTATATTCATTATATTATTGTTAAGTGTATGATTTCTAAACTATAAAGTAAGTTCTCTCAAAACCAAGAAAATACTGTTTAGAAACAGTTTTTTCTTAAAATCAAAGAAACTATCCCAACTGAAAGTATGTTTAGCACTGATAAGTCAAGAAAGAGAAATTTGTAAAATTGTTGAATAAAACCTATAATATTATTTGAACCATGTGATGGTAAATATTGAATAAGTAAGGTTTTGGTCAAGAAAGAATATAATAACAGAAAGTTCAGAACTATTATTATACCTAATTTGTTTGATGCTCTCTAAAATAAATCCACCATCTTGGAGAACTTTATTCAGGCCGTACACAAAATTGTCAAGTCATTCACAGACTTGCAGTTTTACTGTGTTACAGTGATACTTAGTAGATGCCTGACACACAGTCAATACATAATAAATAATCATTCCTTTAGCACGTTAATTCCCTCAGTGATTGATTATAATACATGGCGATCCCCAAAAACACTTTCTAGTGTTTTGCTTCTACACAGATCTAACCATTTGTCCACTGGACAGTTCCCAGTTTGACTGCCCATAGGCATCTCAACTTCAACAAGCCCCACCTGAAAATCCTCACCTGAAAATCCTCTCCCTACCTCACCCCCTACCCAGCTGGGTCCTGCACCGGGTTATATAGGCCCCAAAGCAGGGAATCATCATGGAATTCTCGTTTTTTCTCATTCATAATGTTGAAGCCATTTTTAAATGGTT
Organism: Spilogale gracilis; assembly: GCA_004023965.1. Classification (NCBI taxonomy): domain Eukaryota; kingdom Metazoa; phylum Chordata; class Mammalia; order Carnivora; family Mephitidae; genus Spilogale; species Spilogale gracilis. The sequence continues at coordinate 54,456 of PITA01001508.1, read as the reverse complement.
TCATGCATAAAGTTAGCTCATTAGAAAGGATTAGGGTAGAAGCCCACATCTCCAGGAAGGTAGGAGGACGAGGTTCAGAGAGGAACCAAAGGAAAATTCCACAACAGGAACTGGCATCCTCAGCTGACCTCTGCTGACTCGAACCTAGGACAACCACCACCACTCTTCTGACACCACTGCTGCTGCCGCGAAGACTGTCACCCGAGTTCTGAGTGGAAACGTGCATTCACACTTCAACTGGTGGTGTTGGGAGAGGGTCAACATGGGTCTCGATTGCTCTTTGCTTTGTATCTTCGCAGTAGGAAGAATATTTGAATACCGAGCACTCAAATATGTCCTCTAGAGTCAACATTCTCCTTTCCCCATACTTACATTTCAAAGTGCTTCTTTTTGTCTTCACATAATATCCCTTGTATAACCCAACACACATGTACCTCTTACCCAAGTGACAACTCAGTCCTCCCGATTATTGCTTCCAGCTCCAAGTTCACGATTTCTAGATGACATACGATCCTCTCTCAAGTCAGTAACTTACAGACTAAATTATAATTAAACACCACTAATACACCCTATAAAAAGTAGTGAAATCAAGGGATATAAAATAAATGAAAAAAGTAATTACAGGGGCACCTGGGAGGTTCAGTTGGTTAAGCATCTGCCTTTGGCTCAAGTCATGACTTCAGGACCTTGGGATCGAGTCCCAGCATCCAGCTTCCTGCTACTTGGGGAGCCTGCTTTTCCCTCTCCCTCTGCCTGCTAATTCCTGTTCTCTCAAGTACAGGTTTTCGCTCTCTGTCTGTCAAATAAATAAATAAGATATTTTTTTAAAAAAGTAATTATACAACACATTTTAAAAATAGGAAGCTGATGGGGCGCCTGGGTGGCTCAGTTGTTAAGTGTCTGCCTTCAGCTCAGTTCATGATCCTGGAGTCCTTGGACTGTGCCCCACATCGGGCTCCCTGCTCAGTGGGAAGCCTGCTTCTCCCTCTCTCACTCCCCCTGCTTGTGTTCCCTCTCTAGCTGTGTTTCTCTGTCAAATAAATAAATGAAACCTTTACAAAAAATAAAATAAAATAAAATTAGGAAACTGGGAAAATCAGGTTAAGTATAATAATCCCCTTTTCTACATTTGGTCACAGGGATGTGGCTGATATTTGTATTTTCTTTCTTTCCCACCACTCATTCCATCTTCTTTTGCCTTCAGCCATGACCTTAGCTGGTTAGGTTTCTCTACTCGGTAGTGGTGCTTCATTTCTGAGAAAATAGAACCTTTAGAAATCCTACCTTTATTGGATGACGTCCAATAACATTTGATTTAACATTTGCCACTGGCTTAATGGTTCTAGCCATAACCTCTACTGTACTCACTGCCCAGCACAGCCCTAGGGGATTCCTGCAGCAGTAAATATCCTACCTCATTCAATGCCTGATTGCATTAGGAGCCCAATATGAGGAGTGCCTGGGTGGCTCACTTGGTTAAGTGTCTGCCTTCAGCTCAGGTCATGATCCCAGGACCCTGGGATCAAGCCCTGCATTGGGGTCCCTGCTCAGTGGGGAGTCTGCTTCTCCCTCTCCCTCTCTCCCTCCTCCTGTGCCCATTCTTTCTCTCGCTCTCAAAAATAAATAAAATCTCAAAAAAAGAAAAGATCGCAATATAATCAGATAACAATCTTGCTTCGAATTCAATGAAATGATTGCTCAATTTGTTGAAATTAATAGGAAAGCTTTCTTCTATTGGATAATACACCTCTAAACCCTCAGAGACCATAGTTATTATTAACAGGAAGAAATAATTTTTAAGAGGATCGTCATGGGAAGCACTTCTCACATCGGGTGCTTGATAATAAAATGGACATGTAGGTTCAAGTTTACCTAGTTTCTTAGGTAGAAACTAAGAAACTGTTGTGATTTTTTTTCCCTCAACTACATGTGTATAATTAACTTTGCTTTTTTAATTTTGAACTCTTTGTCTAAAGGAAGATCCTGCCCATGAATGTTCCATCTAGCTCTTTCCATCTTTGAACATCAATTCTGCCTTCTTCATGTAGTCTTTCCTGGTAATGTCTCAATTTTTACAGATATTACAATGACATTTGGGGTTTTTTTTGGCAATTGCTAATGGATTTTGCTATATGTCTCTGAATATACTCACAATGCCTGGTTCCTTACATGAGATTCTGGTTCTGTAGGTGTAGGATTATATTCTGGGCACCCACAAAACCACTTCTCAGTTAATTTTGGGTGGACGCCCAATTCCTACTTTCCTTTCTCTGGCTTCCTAAGTTCCTCCATGATTCATAGCCAAGCTTCTCAGATGGGACTAACTATTTTCCCCTATTCAACAACTGTAGCCACTTGGGAGGACTGTAATTTCATGTTCTTTATTATTTCCAGAGAAATCATGAAATTACCAGATATAAGAACGGAGATAGGAAGTGTTATGCTTTGGGGGTCAGTGGTAATATTTTATTAAAATGACACACATCTCAAGGCTTTCTGCATTTACAGGGGTGGTGGGGAGAGGAGCAGTGAGGTAACTCAGACAGGGAACTTGAACTGCTGCCGCTGGGGAGGTGGTGGGTTTGAGAGTGGCTTGCCCAGGATGATAATTAAAAAGGAAGATACAGGGCCTCCTGGGTAGCTCAGTGGGTTAAGCATCTGCCTCTGGCTCAGCTCATCACCTCAGGGTCCTGGATGGAGCTCCACATTGGGCTCCCTGCTCAGCAGGGAGTCCCCTTCTCCCTCTCCACCTCCTTCTGTCTTCTCTCTATATATTTTATCAAATAAATAGATAAAATCTTTAAAAGAAATAAAAATGAATAAAAATGAAGATATTAAATGTCCAATTTTTCAAAATTGCCTTTTGTAAAAGAAAGATTTTTTCTGGAAATCATTTTAAACTCACAGAAAAACTGTGCAAAGTTGTATGAACCACACTTAGGTACCCTTTACCTGGGTTCACCTATTAAACTTTTGTGCGATTTGCTTTGGCATGTGTTCTCTTTCTCCAACTTTATTAATGCATGTGTGTAATTTTTTTTCTTGAACCATCTGAGAGTATGTTGTATACATCATGGCCCTTTAGCCCTTATTATTTTGGTAATTTAATACTGATGCAATACTTTTACCATCTAGCATTCATATTCCAGTTTTGTCACCTGGCCCACTAATACCTTCCATTCTAAGATCACATATTTCTTTCGATTGTCTTGCTCTTCTATCCCTTTTATTCTGGAAAGGTTCTTCAGTCTTCTATTACATAAACATTTTTTGAAAAATATAACTTTCCTCCTTTCCACCTTTTTAAAATAAAATGTTTCTCAGCTTGGGTTTGTCTGGAATTTCTTCATTAGATCCAGTTACACATTCTTGGCTAGAATACTAGACACATTTTATTGTGTGTTACTTGGAGCATTCCTCCAGAGGCATATGTGGCCCTGACCTCTTCACAGATGATGTTAATTTGAAGCCAAGTCAAGGTTTGATTTCTCCACTGGAGAACTACTACGTTTTGCTTTTGCAGCTAGTAAGCAATCACTAGAGGATGACATTTCTTTTGCCATATAAATACCTGACTCTCATCCAAATTCCCCTCTCCTGTTATAAGATTTAGCATCAATTGATGATTCTTGCTTTTTTTTTTTTTTTAATTTATTTGACAGAGAGAAACACAGCCAGAGAGGGAACACAAGCAGGGGGAGTGAGAGAGGGAGAAGCAGGCTTCCCACTGAGCAGGGAGCCTGATGTGGGACTCGATCCCGGGTCTCCAGGATCATGACCTGAGCCGAAGGCAGTCACTTAACCAACTGAGCCACCCAGGCGCCCCAGATGATTCTTGCTTTAATCAATATTAATGTGATGCTTCAAAATTATGATGTTCCAGCTCTAACACTTTTCTCTCTATATAATATCAGTTATGCTTCATATTCTACTCTACAGAAGAGCCCTCTTTCATCTATCTATCATCTATCTATCTATCTATCATCTATCTATCTATCTATCTATCTATCTATCATCATCATCATCTATCTATCTCATCTATCTCTCATCTATCTAGCTAGCTAGCTGTCATCTATCATTAGTATGGCCCTTATGGATTCTGCTCCCCGCCCCACTATATAACCTTTTATTCTCTCTCATTATTTTCGGCACTCAGATTATCCCAAATTTGGCTAGTGGGAGTCTATTCAAGTTAGCAACAGTGTCCTTGTAAAATGTTAACATTTTTTTTAAAACTTCTTAGTTTCTGATATAAAAATATATTCCAGTTTCTTCCTGTACTTTTCTTGTCCCATTGTTTGGATGAAAGATTTCTTTGAGAAGCTTTTGTTCATTTTACTGGTGAAAAGTATTGAACACCAAGATGTGGGTCTTAGGAGTGCTCATTACTTCTCAAGTGTCTTTGCTTCTAGGGAAGGACACATTTTAGGACCTTCTGAAGTCTGCTGTTGTAAAGCCCAAGTGTGAAGACCAGAGGAAGGGCTCCAGCAGCGTTACTTGGGCGCCAATGAAATGAGATGTGCTAAAGGTTGGGAGACAGTATCCCTTATATAGACACTCCAACCTTCAGGCTGGGCACCTTCTATGGTGGCAGTGATGAGATTCCCTAAGTCAGACTGAGAATAAAATAAGAGATATGGTAGACTTTATCAGGAGAGCTGAGGCCAAAGAAGAAAATACGGGGCTTATGGGGCACCTGGGTGGCTCAGTGGGTTAAGCGTCTGCCTTAGTCATGATCCCTGGGTCATGATCCCTGGGTCTGGGATTAAGCCCCACATTCGGCTCCCGACTCGGGGGAGAGCCTGCTTCTCCCTCTCCCTCTGCCTGCCACTCCCCCTGCTGGCTCTCTTTCTCTCTCTGTCAAATAAATAAATAAAATATTAAAAAGGAAAATACAGGGCTTATCAAATGGTGATTTTGTTGGGTAGACTGACCTGTGAGCACATGGATGCACCCATATGGGGAATCCCAGGAGTAAACATGAGACATAGATTTATGCCATCAAACCTGGGAGGGCCTATAAAAGCATGAAACTGGGAAATAAAAGGAAAAATGAATTGGCTTAAAACTCATGGAATAAAAAAAAAACCCCAAAACTCATGGAATAGCAAATCCGGAAAAGGCCATGGATGCGTACTCATCCACCACACACACACTTACCCCCACGTAAACATTTAAAATGCACAGACTAGTGAAATCTACTACCTAGGGAATATCCACACCTCTGTGTATTCATACAGCTTTCTCCAGGATTCCGCATTTTCAACAAAGGTCAGACCCAGATGTCCATTGACAGACGAATGGATAAAGAAGGTGTGGTATATATATACAGTGGAATAGTACTCAGCCATCAGAAATGAAATCTTGCCATTTGTAATGACGTGGATGGAAGTAGAGGGTACTATGCTAAGAAAAATAAGTCAATCAGGGAAAGAATTATCATATGATCTCATTCATATGTGGAATTTAAGAAACAAAACAGAGGATCATAGGGGAAAAGAAGAAAACAATAGAAGAAGACAAAATTAGAGAGGGAGATAAACCATAAGAGACTTAATCATAGGAAACAGAGTGTTGCTGGAGGGAAGGGAAGTGGAGGAATGGGCTAACTGGGTGATGGATATTAAGGAGGACATTTGATATAATGAGCAGTGGGTATTATATAAGACTGATAAATCACTGACCTCTACCTCTGAAACCAATAATACATTATATGTTACTTAATTGAATTTACATTTTAAAAAATGGAGGAAAAAAAAAAGATAGTGTGCCCTAGGAGAAAAGGAATAACCCTCAAATAACTAGAGAAACAAACTTACTCTCATTTGAACTTTGGGCGATTTAGAATGAATCCATTCCTTTCATGATCAATATAGAAATACTCTTCCAATGTACCCAGAGGGTACCTACTTCTCTGTGCTAGGTTTAAAACTGTGCTATTTTTTAAGGATGGGGAGGTGAAGGCTTAGGGGCATTATTGCTTGTTTTAATCAGTCTTATTGATTTTAGACATCTGAAAGTGGCCGTTAGCCTGGAAAATACTTACACACAAATTATATTATTATCACTTTGTAAGAGTAGTTCTCCAAGTCACCTCAAACTGTCCAAACCATGGGTAAATAAAAAGGCGGGGGGCCCAAATTCTGAAAATATAAGGAATAGAAGAACTGTATTACCCAAATAAGTTTAGCAAGCTGCTATGAGCAAATCTTTCCTTGGTCTTCACATGCTATCCTATAGGGATTTTCAGGTCATATATTGAAGGGGATGTAATTTATTTTTTCCTTCCTGAAAAAAATGAAGAAGAGTGTTTTTTTACTGCTGAAGAAGCCACTCAGGGGAGATAACTTCATAAATATAACTCAACCACTGGTAGTCCAATTATTTTTCAACTCAGGTGATTACAGGTGAGATTTCAAAGGTAAAGTAACACAAAAAAGGATTCTCTAGTGATGAATCAATTACATTCTAATATATATTAATCTATTATTATCTAATATCTTATATGTATATATATCATTGGACAAAATGCATTGGCAGTTATTTATTTTGTACAAAATGTGACTATAATTTTAATGGCTTTCTGGAACAAGTTCCCATTCTAAATATATTAAAAATTTGGGGATAGAGATCAAGAAGTTATAGTTAATATGACAAAAAAAATTGGTGGAAAAATTACTAGTTTTCATTTTAACTGGAGATTCCCGCCCCCCCCCCCCAGAGGCTACTGAAATTAACATCTCTTTGTTTTAAATTGCTGACATAGGGAATCTGACAATTTTAAAATACTTCCAACAAGAGCGTAATGGTGAACAGTCTTTCCCCACCAGCCGCGGTGGAGCTCTGCTATGAGAACGTGAATGGATCCTGTGTTAAAACTGCATACTCGCCGGGTCCCCGAGCCATTCTGTACACAGTCCTCGGTTTGGGGGCTGTGCTGGCCGTGTTTGGAAACTTACTGGTCATTATCGCTATCCTTCACTTCAAGCAGCTGCACACACCGACAAACTTTCTGATCGCGTCCCTGGCCTGCGCTGACTTCCTGGTGGGGGTGACCGTCATGCCCTTCAGCACAGTGAGGTCTGTGGAGAGCTGCTGGTACTTCGGGGACAGCTACTGTAAATTCCATACATGTTTCGATACTTCCTTCTGTTTTGCTTCTTTATTTCATTTATGTTGTATCTCTGTTGATAGATACATTGCAGTTACGGATCCTCTGACCTATCCCACCAAGTTTACTGTCTCCGTGTCAGGCATATGCATTGTTCTCTCTTGGTTCTTTTCGGTCACGTATAGTTTTTCCATCTTTTACACTGGGGCCAATGAGGAGGGAATCGAGGACTTAGTAGTTGCTCTCACCTGTGTGGGAGGCTGTCAGGCGCCACTGAATCAAAATTGGGTTCTACTTTGTTTCCTTCTGTTCTTTATACCCACTGTCGCCATGGTGTTTATATACGGCAGGATCTTTTTGGTGGCCAGACACCAGGCTAGGAAGATAGAAAGTTCAGCCAGCCAAGCTCAGTTGTCTTCAGAGAGTTACAGGGAACGAGTAGCAAAGAGAGAGAAAAAGGCTGCGAAAACACTGGGCATTGCCGTGGCAGCATTTCTTGTCTCCTGGCTGCCCTACATTATCGATGCCGTAATTGATGCTTACATGAATTTTATAACTCCTCCTTATGTGTATGAGATTTTAGTGTGGTGTGTTTATTATAATTCAGCTATGAATCCCTTAATATATGCTTTCTTTTACCCGTGGTTTCGGAAGGCAATAAAACTTATCATAAGTGGTAAAGTCTTAGGGAGGGATTCATCAACAACTAACTTGTTTTCTGAGGATGCAGATATAGATTGATAAGGTGACTGCAGGGATTTCAAAACTAACATGGAATTAAGGTCAAACGAGAAATGAAATGTTTGGATCTACAGAGGCAAGTGGACTCATCTGCAACCAGGAGGATTCAAAGTCAGTAGTTGTTCTAAAGCCTTTGTGCTTTATGTATTTCAGCATTTTTTAGAATTTAGTGATAGACAAAAAAAAATTGCTGATTGCTTCCTAGTTACTATTTCTACTATTCTTCTGTGGTTTTCTAATTTCTTTGTTAATTTCCAATAACTGCTATGAATTTTCTACTTGTTTCTTCAATTTGAAGCTTTGTAGTTTCTCCCACATTCATTGCCAATGTTCAGTTGTCCAAAATACCTGAGGGGGGGGAGAGTTTCTGCCTAGCTTGTGAGTTAGATTCTTTGGGGACAAAATTATTTAAAAAAATGCATTTTGTTTAAGAAGTAAATATAAGATTAAAATTTCTTATAGAGAATTAAAATGTGAAACTTCCTAGTGAATGAAGATTGTGCAAAACACTCTGGAACTCTTACATTTTCCAAACCCTGACAATACTTCCTTTCCATTTTACAGAAGCTGTGTTCACAAAAAACATATGCAAAGGTGATGTGATTAACACACTACATCTTGCTTTTGGAGAGCATAATTTATTATGTCAACTAAGCATTTGAACAAAAAAAATGATTTCTATACTTTTTTTTTAGTAATCTGAAGTAAAATAATTTTATAAAAAAGCCACTTCAAATTAACATTTTGTTACTTTTGACTTCTTTCTTTGTACAGGACACTGTATTTGACATCGGAAATAAAAAGCTGAGTGATCCAAATATAACCAAGGATTGAAAGAGCAAATACCCAAACTGGCATTATATACCTTAGGAAGAGCTTCCGTTTTATCAATTGATATCATGTCTTTGCCACATGAATTTTAATTCATTTTAACTAAAAATATATGTTGGCTATTTTAAGATAAAGAATTTGAAAGAAAGTAATAATAGGGTGATTTGCTTTCTTAAGTCTTTGAGTCACAGTCTTACGTTTTTGCTTAGGTAGCTGATTTTTATAGACCATTCTGTACAAATCTGTTTTATGAAATGTAAAGAAGAGATATTAAGTAAATAGAGGTTTATGAACATTATACATATTTTATAAATAAACCAGTTTGGAAATGTAAAATTAAGCTGCTTCATATTTGTTCCTCAATATTTTTCAGGTAGAGCTCAGAGAATTTGGTAGAGGCTGGGGGAGTAAAAAGTAAAAGAGGATGAAAGGGATATGAAGGTCTTTGTTGCGTAATTCCTGCTTGTAATTGAGATGATAATACCAAGGAACAGGTCTATGGATTCCCTTTCAAAAGGCTCACAGTTAAGGACTTCCTGCACTCCCTCCTTAACAAGAGTGCAAAGCTTGTGTCCCTTTGATGGTGAGTTGGGAATGTTGTCTTCATAGAGACATGTGTCCTCTCAATTGCAAGTGTAAAATTACATTGACACTCATAAATAATAATGGAAATCATTTGGGGAGACATATCATATGTGTGTGTGTGTGTGTGTGTGTGTGTGTGTGTGTGTGTTGTATAATTTATACTAGACTTTTGTTTTTTTAGACAAAATTGCAGAAATATTGTCCAGTGATGTCTAAAAACTCTTGTACATATAAGTGGAGAACACATTTCAAATCTCCTCTTCTTTGTTCATCTACTCTCCTTACACCCCTTTATAAAGGAAGTCTTTTGATTTAAAAAAAATGGTTTATTTCCCACCAAACTAACTAGACTATTACTATAACATCACTCCCCTCATCTACCTCTCAATTATTTACACAAGTAAGCTCCTAAATTCTTGGCTGACTGCATACCAAATTGTAGCAGGGCTGTGGCTTCATTTGGAACAGGACACAGTGGTGATGGAAACAGGCTTTATTCTGCAAGACTGTCTGCAAAGCAAAACCTGGCCTTGAAACATATTGCTGAGCCTTGTCTCTTAATTCTGGTAAATTTTGGTTCCCAAGTTGTCTGCTTCAGCCAGTGAGAGGCAGCAGAAGTTTTGCAAGGAATTGAAACACTTATACCCCAGGTTGTAGACAGCATAATTACGTTGTCTCTCATATATATGTATGCTTTCTTAAAATACATGTTATTTGTAATACATGTAAATACATCACTGAATTCATAATAGCTTTTGTCCACATGTATTTTTCTAAATTTAATAGATCCTAAATGTATAACTGCTACATTGTATAGGGTTTTGTATAATATTTAAAAAAGTTAAAATGGAGAGTCCAGACACAGAAAGTCACTGAACAGGTGCTGTAGTTCAGGTGAGCATCAATTACGACATTAGTCATAAATGAAGAAATGGTGTTAGAGTGAAACCCAGTTTTACTGGTAGCTCTCTGAAAGGACCTAGCTCGTAAGGATGGTCTACTCTACCTTTTCAATTTATTTTTGATAGATTATTCACAGCCGTGCCACTAATCAATAAAGTTGTTCTAAACTCAATCAACATATTATTTTATGATTAGAAATCAGTGTTCAGGAAGAGCTACAGGGTCTGTGGAAAGAGCCACTTAGCTGGTTCAGAAAATTACATAAGGTCAAAAGTACAACCTTCATGGAGAATAAGTCTAAGTCTGTTCCTAAGAATAAAGGATGGTTTACTACCATTGGGAACCAGCCAGAAAAGGCATAAGTATTTCTCAGAAATGAAAAGGGATAAACTAACTTTCCAGGCATTACATAGAAGCTGACATATTTTATTCTATTCAAACACACACACACACACAAACACAGACACACACAGACACATACAGACAGAGAAATACACACACATACACATGACAAATATAAAGATAAGCCCTTGACTGTGTCTAATTTCATCACCTTCTAAGGTCAGTACTAAGCTAAGCAGTGTAGACTATTTCCAAGGTGAGTATGGATAAGGTCCCTGTTATGACTCATCCTAGTTACATTTTTTTTTCATCCTAGTTACATTTATGAGGAAATCAAAATCCACTTGAGTCCCCAACCTGCCCTGTTTCTACTTTCTACCCTCTCCTAGGAGCTCCCTTGTATCGCTGGCTATGATCAACTTATTTGTGCTGTGTCCTCTCCCACCAGTAATATGAGCTGCTAAACAATAACCATTGGCTAAATTAATAAAGTTGTTCATATTGCAGCAATCACAATAAAACATATTATCTTCAGAGTTTCCTTTTTGAGTGGGTAGTGGATGAAGTCCCAAAAGATACTTTAGGGGACATTCTGGGAGAAGTACTTTAGAGAAAGAATAAAACGCTAAGGCTGAAGTTCAAGAATGGATTTATTCAGGTAGAATAACTTTCTGGTGTCCCTCAATTGATACTATTAGTCAAAAAAAAAAAGTCTTCCTATTGAGAAGATTTTCCCTCTCCACTGTCATTCAAGGCCAACACAAGTTTGTAATGCAACTGCTGTCCATTTTTGGTTTGCACCCCTATACTGATTCAGTTTATAAACCAAGGCAGATCTTTCCTCCTCTTCAGTTTGCTGAAACGTGAGATGGAAGGATCCTGGTGCAACTGTGTTGGGGAACATAGGCCCTGGGCTCATGCTTTCTGGCTTTGCTCAGGCTTGGTCCCAGGTGTATCATTTCCATTTCCCAAAAAATTTTCTGAACCCATCCTACATTATGACTGAAAATTCAAGAGGACCTACGTCATCATGGGCAGTTAGATACACATGCTTACTTGGTATCACCTCATCAAGTGTTCACTCACCATCTGGGCTCAGAGAGCCATCTTTCAAAAGGTGTTTTATCTTCCACTGTAAATAGTATGACCTTGCTTCAGAAGTCCGAGGACAGCATTCTATTTCTCTTACGGAAGCCTTCCACAAATCTAAACTGCATTATTTCTGCCATATTAACATCTGTAACACCACCAGGTCACTAAATTGCATGACAAAGACACTGCAGCCCAGACTTCAAGCCCCACCAAAACTGGCAGACTTCTGGGTTACTCAGTGTGTGGACCAGAGCAGTATTCTGAAGTGTGGAACACATTGTTTTTGGATCCTGAGGAGGCCTGCTAGCCCTTGTGCTTCCTTCTTTGCTATAGAAGATACAAGATGTAGTCAGCTCTACTTGGGAGGAGACAGTATTGACTGCTTTAGTGTAGAAGGCCCTTGACTCTTCCTAGGGCTCATCTACAAACTTCTCGGAGTACCTTCCCAAGGCTAGGTACTAGGTATGCAGAGTGCTAGGTACTGCCTGCTCCTCCTGCCAGATCGTGTAATATTGCCAATGTAATGAATCAGTGTCATCTTTTGTAAGACACTCAGATGATCCAGATTCTTGTTTTGAAGGGCAATCTGAACAGTGTCACTCTGGGTTTGCATAAAGACACAGTAAATAACAAGGATATTGTTTTGGCAGTGATAATAAGTCATATCAAGGTAGACAACAGATTTTGGTTGGAAATACAGAAGACTTGCTATAAATGTTGTTCCAAACCTGACGGGCCATCAGACGAGTTTTCCCGACCGGTGTCCCATGACAGTGTGCTGAAAAGGGTCATAACTGTGCCTAGAGATACTGATCAGTTCAGTGTTCAGGGTGGTCCGATAGCCACATGGTGGCCAGTAGGCTCGGGACATAAGCAGCTTCACTCATTCTCTTCTGATGGTCATCTCAACTGTATGACGGGATGCTGCCCTTTCCACAGGTAGCAAGCAAAGCAAGCAATGTCCAGCACATGCTGTATTTCCACGTCTCACTAAGAAAGGCTTATTCCTTAATATTTTCTGTAGTTGATACAATATTTGAAACCTGTCCCTCATGCCCCTTACTCTGTAACTTTGAAGTGCTTCCCCTAGGAGGCAAAGTGAGAACAGAAGTGACAGGATGTCAGTTCTAAGTGTGGACCTTAAGAAGGCCTTCTTGTTTCAGCTTGCTACCTTGAACTCCTACCATCATCACAAGAACCTGCTCTGGTAGCCCACTATTCCAAAGGTGAGAAGTAAACTGTCTCATATTTTCATGACAGGCTGCAGCTTTACGCATTGGTACCCTTTAAAATTATGCTCCTACTCTTCCACAGAAACTGAGAGATAGGTGTGCTATTTTCCTTGATGACTGCATTTCAAAGGGATGGCTCTCAGCTACTTGGGGAAGACAGTCCTGGGTTATAAAACTGGCAAGAAGACTTTAAAAAGATTCATATCTCAAAGGGGCAGAGAAAGAACTTACAATGACAAGCCTTCTGAAACAAATCCTCTAAGAAAAAGGAAGTCATAGGCCTAGAGTCAGGAAGAAGCATACCTATAGTTTATTCAAGCTGAGGGGAACATTAAGGCCATCTTGCTCAGTTATAAAATTACCTTTCATTGAGGTGCTCTACTGACATCCTCCATCACCTCAGTTTATCCTCTTGTGAAGTACATATGTGTCTCGGTCAGCTCAGGCTGCTATTAAAATGACCAGTCACCAGGTATTCTATTAACCATAGGAGTTTATTTCTCACATTTCTGGAAGTTGGGAAGACCAAGATCAAGGTTCTTGCAGACTCAAGTCTGGTGAGGACCCACTTCATAAGTGACTAGCTCATAAGTGAATCTTTCTGCTGTGTGCTAATATGGAGGCAGGGACAAGGGATCTCTCAGGGACCTCTCCTATAAGGGCACCAGTCTTACTCATGAGGGTTCCACCCTCATGACATAACCACCACCTAAAGTTCCCACCTCCAAATAACATCACATTAGAGATGAGGTTTCAACCCATGAATTTTGAGGGGACACACATATTCAGTCTATAACAATGCATTACCATGTATAATGAAGTGAAAAAGATTAGGGAGCATAGACTCGAACCTAGGTGGGAATAAATTCCCAGAAGGAAGCAGCAGCCTCTGGCTGCAGCAATGTCCTTCCTTTCCACAGTGATTCAAAAGCTTGCTCTCTTGAGCACTTGAGGAGGCTGGTGGTAGAGTTTATGCCTCTCACAGCAATCGGCATGGCTGACTGAACTTTTCATAGCAACAAACTGTCGCTTATATATTTGTTAATCTCTGGCCATAATTTGCTGCAGGAACTGAAGTTAGGAAGTGATTTAGAAAGAAGATGGTACACAATAAGAGAAAAGGCAAATAAAGCAGAAGATCATCTACCAGATCCTACCTTATTAAATGTTTATTTATAGCCTCCTATGCATTTTGTATAGAATCGAATATTCTAATAGGAGACACAAAAGAGGGAAAGTGACGCTTCTGGTAGTGTCATCTGCTTACTAGCACCTGTATCTCTTACAGGCACTTCTTAGAAACCAATTCCAAGCTTCCTTCCAAGAGCTCCCAATTGCCATCTGTCAAGACACACGCATTTGAGCAAAAGATTTGAATAGAAACACCACTAATGTTGTACTTGTCTTTCTCAAACAGTTCTGTGAGATTAACTTCATCTGGAATATTTGTTTCAGTTGTTGATTTCATCGACTATATTTTAGAATCATATCTTGTCAAAGGCTTTGGATTTTTGTTGTGCTTTTTTATTTCAGATGAGCGGTTTTGTTAGGTTTCGTAATACTTTTATTCTCCCCTAACCCAAACACACTTGAAGTGCTTGGTAATTCTGAAGTTGTCTCCATTCAGCCCTAAAGACCCCAAATACAATCATGGTCTAATGCTTTTGGCTCCTGCTCTTTTGTCATATTGGAAATGTGACTAATCAAGCAATCAGTCATGGGGGAGCTCAGCCCAGTTCCTAGTTGTGAATCTGTTTGTGTTCTTATTTCTCCCTACATCTGCAGCTTTCTAAAAACCAAAGTCCCAGGTGGAATTGGGCAAAGTCACTTGTTTCAACATCCTTGCTCATGTGCCATGAAGTGAGAAGGCTCTGGCCAGCTCCAGGCTTTGAGCAGTGAGTTGTGCACTATGTCCTGTGTGCCGGGGAGCACTTTTAGACCCTTTCACAGGAGTCAAAATCCTGGATCCCATAGATGCTTCCAGACATGGGAACCACCAGGTTCTCATTGTCAGCCATAATCACATTTGATCTTCCTGTTTCTTGGATGCAGAGAAGATGATTTCATTTATGAACATTCCTACAACTTCTCCCCTCCTCCCTCCACCAAAATGTTTCTATGCCTGCCCTCTCCATGTACTTGAAACACAAGAGCTGATAAAGGAACTAATTCAGACTTTTTGGTTGAACACACTCATGAAATCTTTATCTCATTGGGGAAGGAAATGTGGAAGAGAAAAAGAACTTGTTTTATCTCACTCCTATATTTTCTGATCTTTCTTGTTTCTCTTGATCAAGGTTTTTGGCCTTAAGACATAAGAATTTAGAGGCTTTTCTTTCCAGCTTCTTTCTGGACAATGGCAGTTCTTCCTTCTAAGTTTATGGATCCAACTGGGTGCAACAACCTAGAGACAGGCACCTTATAGAAGTGGCAAGAGGAGTAGGTACCAACACCCAGGGCTCACACTTGACCTCACAGCAGAAATAGATTGATACCTGTGGGGGGCAGAAAAGTGACCCCTCTCTTCACCTCCCATGATGTCCGTGTGCTAATCACCAGATCAGTAACTATGTTACCTTCTATGGCAAAGAAGGACTTCGCAGATGTGATCAAATTAAGGATTCTGAAATGAAGAGATTATTCTGGATTATCCAGGGGACCCGATGTAATCATAAGGATCATTAAAAGTGAAAGAAGAAAAGGAAAGAGTCAATGTCAGAATCATTGGGACTACAAGCCAGGAATGCAGATGGTCTCTGGAAGTGGGAGAAGGCAGGAAGCCAATTCTCCTCTAGAGCCTCCAGAAGGAAAACAGCACCAGTAACACTTTGATTGTAGTCCATGAGAACTGTTTCAGATTTCTAACATCTAGAACAATAAGATAATATGCATGTATTGCTTTCAGCCACTAAACTTGTGGTAATTTATTACAGGAGCAATAGGAAACTAATAGAATGGCATAATCCTGAGGCACGCACTCCATGTATGTCTGTGGACACCCTCAGTCAGCCCAGTGGTTACCTAGTGAATGAACATAGATATCACCATCCAATCAGCGGTACTCGGAGACTTTGCTTTCCGGGTATAAAGCAACTCAAGGCCCTCTGGCCATAAGAAACATTACCTGATTCTACTCCCTCAAACTGACTCGCTCACAGCCTAGATCTGTGCTTTCTTATTTTCCTGCTTGACAGTAAAACTTTTCCAAACAGAGCTCAGTCTTTGGTCTCATATTCCTATTGGTCTTTCTTTATAACTAACAAAATCAAAACAAAACAAGAATGGCAGCATGAATACTCTCTGAGTCCATGTCCTCTCCTATCTACTACAGGTCTTTCTCTTCCTCTTGATAGTTGACTTATTAAAATGTCAGTCACTGCTCATGGTCCCACTTGCCTTCCCTACTCATTCCCACTCATTCTCAAACCACCGCGATCTGGACTCTGTCTTCACCGTTCCACCAGAAGAAGTGGAATCAATAAGTCAATCGGAGAGGGACAATTATTATATGATCTCACTGATATGAGGAATTTGAGAAACAAGACAGAGGATCATAAGGGAAGGGCGGGAAAAATGAAACAAGATGAAACCAGAGAGGGAGATAAAGAATAAGAGACTCTTAATCTCAGGAAACAAACTGAGGGTTGGTGGAGGGTAGGGGAGTGGGAGGGATGGAGTGGCTAAGGGATGGACATTGGGGAGGGTATGCGCTATAGTGAGTGCTGTGAATTGTGTCAGACTGATCAATCACAGACCTATACCCCTATAAAAATAATACATTATATGTTAATTAAAAAAAGAGGTGGAATCACACTTATCCATGGTCTGGTTGTTAATGTCAACAAACGATTTTCAACTTTTATTAAACTTGACCCATTGTCAAAGTTTGACACTCTCGATATTTCCTTCTTCATAAACCTTTCTCATCCCATGGGGTCAGTGGATCCATTTTTTTCCATTTTCCCACCTGTTATTTCTGGCTAGTCTTTCTTTTGCAGGCATAGCTTTAAAGCAGATGTAACTTCAGTTCCTTCTATTTTCTATTTTCTTTTTTTTTTAAAGGTTTTATTTATTTGACAGAGAGAAACACAGCCAGAGAGGGAACACAAGCAGGGGAAGTGAGAGAGGGAGAAGCAGGCCTCCCGCAGAGCAGGGAGCTTGATGTGGGACTCGATCCCGGGTCTCGGGGATCATGACCTGAGCCGAAGGCAGTCACTTAACCAACTGAGCCACCCAGGAGCCCCTCCTTCTATTTTCATTGTATACACTTAATTCGGTCAATGATTACAGTATCTGATATGCGGTAGGCGTCATGGCAGGTGTGCACCAGGCAGTCATTTACTCCTGTGGCCTCA
The DNA here is from genome assembly GCA_004023965.1 of Spilogale gracilis. Lineage (NCBI taxonomy): Eukaryota > Metazoa > Chordata > Mammalia > Carnivora > Mephitidae > Spilogale > Spilogale gracilis. The sequence goes on along the minus strand of PITA01001508.1, from coordinate 37,264 downwards.
AAAACACTAGCATGCTGAGGAATCCCAAATGATAATGAGTTCTTCAGTCAGTGCTTTCCTGAGCCAGAAACTTAGAGGCTAAACCACTGACTGAAGAACTCATTTTATGTACCTCTGACCAAACAAAACAAACCCATTGTCTTTCCTTACCAAATGTAGTCTTTCTTGTACACAGCATATCTATCCTCTTGGCAAGTTACAAGTCTGGGAATCACCCATGATTCCTGCCTCCATCATACAGCCCTAAACCCCTATATTCTTTCAGTCTTTTGTGTATTTCATATTTTCAGAAAACAGGGAGGCAAAGCTACTCAAGAAGCTTGGGGTGGAATCAAGTCAGCTTTGAGAATTTAAAGAGAAGGTAAGATAGCATGACCAAGAAGAATCTGGTAAATGATTGCCTGAATAAGTGTTTGCCTGTCACACCTTTAATATCTGTTTTACTCTTATTCCAATGTATTTTTCATATCTGTATCCTAAGTAATAGATCAAGTTTCTGTTTTCAAGTCATATATATATTGCTGTAGAGGAAAAAAGTCTTCAGCACTTCCTATTTGCTTTATAGGATCAAAGGTAGCTATTTTCTTCCACCCTGAAATATTTTTAATGTAGATTTTGGTATCTTTAATTTCCTCTTGGACTTCCTAAATTCTTGTTAATACTGCAAGGGCAATGTCTGTGTTAGGAATCAGAACTCCCTGGCACTTAGCTTCTACACCTTCCCATCTGGCAGTTTTGCACTTGATTTTATTGAGTTTTCTTTGCTTCATCATGTGATTGCTTTTGCAAAGAGATAATTTAATCTCTGGAATGGAACAAGGTGGGACACTTCTGTGGGCTCATGAGCAGCCCAGAGGCACAGAACCTTGCTCTTGGGACTCGATGTCAGTTGTTGTGGTCCTGCAATATTTTTCAAAAATTTTATTTATTTTTTTGACAGAGAGAGACACAGCAAGAGAGGGAACACAAGCAGTGGGAGTGGGAGAGGGAGAAGCAGGCTCCCCGCTAAGCAGGGAGCCTGATGAGGGGCTCCATCCCAAGACCTTGGGATCATGACCTGAGCTGAAGGCAGATGTTAATGACTGAGCCACCCAGGTGCCTCTGGTCTTAAATTCTTAAAATTTTTATCTTTGAATTTGTGTTTTATATGTGAAGTTCTGAGGGACAACAGAGCATGCCTGGGGAATTTGGAGCCTCAAGTTGCATTACATGTGATTTCCTGCGTTACACCACTTCCCCTTCTCCCTTGGACTAGTTCTTGGCCACTTCCACCATGGTTGCCACCCACTTGCCCCTCTCAGAGCCCTCCTTCCCCATACCTTCAGTGTGGTCCCGCCACCTTCTCCTCACTCGAACCTACTAAGACTGCCATGTTGGATGACTGGATTACAGGGAAGGGAGGGTTGAGGCAAGGTAGTACTCTGTGATCTCAGGGTAAGTCATACCAGGTTAGAAGAGCCATAGCACATTCAAAGGACAACTTAGCAGGGCCAACCCTCTTACCCACTCTCAGTCCATGCATTGAGTAGATCAGCAATCCCTAGGGAGTCAACTATCTGCCTTTGGCTGAGGTGACAGTCCCAAGAGAAGGACAGATGTCTTACTCATCTTCCTAGACCCTCAAAATGGGCATGCATATTATTACAGCACCTGTAGGGGGAGGGGAAAACTGGAAGTGGTGGGTAAAGCATGCTGAGTTCTAGTGCAGGCTCTCCAGGCAACTGTGAGGATCTGCAACACTTCTATGCCCAAGGAAATGGGATGCTATAAATAAAATTAAACACGATAGCAGGTCAGGACAGACTGCAGAAAAAAGGAAAAAGCTTTATACACAAGAGCACTTTTTACATATTTTTGGAAAAAAGATCTCCATATTTTTATTTTGCCCTGGGCTTTACAAATTAGAGTCAGTCTTGTAGATAGGTAATATGACTGTCAAATACAGGATGAGGCTATTTCAGGACAGTTGAACTTAAAGAAATCTCTTGGTTAAGAAAATCACAAGACTTTCTGCAATGTAATGGAGCATTGAGCAATACATTTCGTTACTAATTATAATTAATCAAAAGCTTCCTTTCCAGATTCGCACCTTACACTATAGGGATTCCTTGTGAGGAATTCATAAGGAGTGAAATTAATTGGCCAGCTACCTAAAACATTCTAGGTGCTAACTTCTCAGACAACGTGAAGATGGAAGTCTATTAAAAGGTGACTTTTCAAATATGTAATTATATTATATGTAAGTATTATTTGCAAGGTAGAACTCCAGAGGTGTAAAGAAGTGGTGTTTAAATTACATTTCTTCAATTATTCAGATAATACGAATTCTGGCTTGATGAAAATTCATAATATGTTAGCTTGGAATTAACTATCTGTAAAGTTTAGATGTAATTATAGAAATAATTGGATGCATTAAAGTTAGAAAGGATACATTTCTAACTTTTTAAAATTCTCTTGACTTCTTTTTATGATTAAAATGGGAAAAAGGGATGGAGTCTAAGGCAATACTTGAAAGCAATTGCTCAAATATGCGGTTTGATTCTTTTTTTAAATCTCAGAATTGGAAACACTTTATTTCCCACCAAAAAGAAGGGCAGAAAGACAGGAAGCATCAAATTGCATAACCATGAGCAGCAATCTTTCCCACCCTGCAGTCCTGCAGCTTTGCTATGAGAGTGTGAATGGATCTTGTGTTAAAACTCCCTACTCGCTTGGATCCAGGGTGATCCTGTACTCAGCATTCGGCATTGCTTCTTTGCTGGCTGTGTTTGGAAACCTCCTGGTGATGACTTCAGTTTTGCATTTCAAGCAGCTGCACTCGCCTGCCAATTTCTTGATCGCCTCTCTGGCCTGTGCTGACTTCCTGGTGGGGGTGACCGTCATGCCCTTCAGCATGGTCAGGTCCGTAGAGAGCTGCTGGTATTTTGGATCCAGATTTTGTACCCTGCACAGTTGCTTTGATGTGGCCTTTTGTTATTCTTCTCTCTTCCACTTGTGCTTCATCTCCATCGACAGGTACATTGCTGTTACTGATCCTCTGGTTTATCCTAGCAAGTTCACAGTGTCTGTGTCGGGGATGTGCGTCGGTGTCTCCTGGACCCTGCCCATGTTATACAGCGGCGCTGTGTTCTACACAGGTGTCAATGATGATGGGATGGAGGACTTAGTAAGTGCTCTCAACTGTGTAGGTGGTTGTCAAATTGTTGTAAATCAAAACTGGGTTTTGATAGATTTTCTGTTATTCTTCATACCTACCCTTGTTATGATAATTCTTTACTGTAAAATTTTTCTAATAGCTAAACAACAAGCTATAAAAATTGAAAATACTGGTAGCAAAGCAGAATCCTCCTCAGACAGTTACAAATCCAGAGTGGCCAAGAGAGAGCGAAAAGCCGCTAAAACCCTGGGTATCACAGTGATAGCATTTATGATTTCATGGTTACCGTATACAGTTGATACGTTAGTTGATGCCTATATGGGCTTCATAACCCCTGCCTATATTTATGAGATTTGCTGTTGGGGTGCTTATTATAACTCAGCCATTAACCCTTTGATTTATGCTTTATTTTATCCTTGGTTTAGAAAAGCCATAAAAACTATTTTAAGTGGAGAATTTTTAAAGGATGGGTCATCAACCATTAGATTATTTGCAGAATAAATATAAACACAAAGTTGAGAAATTTAAAAATATTTTTAAAATTATAAATTCATGACAAAATTAGATTTAAGAGATGAACAAAGCATTTCAAGATTGGAGAAATATGTTATGTTTTTCAAATTAGCCAAAAACCTAATCACAAGAAGTTGCCTCCAATAAATCATTGCAAAGATATTTACTGAACTAAATGGTAAATAATGAAGTGGTTCACACTAATCTGTCTGAGTGCTCTGTACACATCTTTGCCATATGTACTTGTTTCTTCCAATTTCATGGAATTTGGAATCTCATTTTTGGTTGTGATATCTCTAATTATTTTCTCTTTTATGGTCAACTCTCATTTATCTTTTCTTCCTTGTCATTTGCAATATTTTACTTATTAAGGTTATCATAACGAAGTACCACAAACTAGGTAACTTAAACAACAAAAATTTATTCAGTTTCTTGTGATTTTGGAGGCCAAAATTCCAAAATCAAGGTGTCAGCAAGGTGGGCTTCTTCCGAGGACCCCCTTCTTTGGCTTGCAGGTGGCTCACTTCTCTCTGCATCATCACGTGGTTTATGCCATGGATATGTGTGTCCTACTCTCTTCTTATAAGACCACCAATCATATCAGCTTGGGGATCCTCTTAAAAACTCACTTTAACTTAATTACCTTTTAAAAGACCTTATCTCAATATATGGTTACATTCTAAAGTACCAGGAAGTAGAATGTCAACATATGAATTTGGGGGACACCATTCAGTCCATAACAGGCTAGGACTGTTGATACTCCTCAAGAGTCTGTTTGCTGCTCATTTGTGATAATGTCTGTACCTTTCAACAGCTTTTGGGATAGCAGGTAATACTTTCCTATTTAATGGCAGGACAGATTCTTGGAATGTTCACCTGCAATATTGTGGGATCTGTCATTTGGCCTTGGAATCAAGTATTAACTACAGACATTGTCTAAAAGTGGAAAATCGCAAGTGGAAAAATGTGCCACAAAAAAGTTGGCATGACAATCTTTAGTACATGGATATCTGCAAGTGAAAGAATGATCAATTATTGGGGTGTCTGTGTGGCACATTCAGTGAAGTGTCTGACTCCTGGTTTTGGCTCAGGTCATGATCTTGTGGTCATGAGACTGAGCCTTGTGTAGGGCTCCACACTCAGTGCAGAGTCTGCTTCAGATCTCTCTTCCAACCCTTCTGTCTCTCTGCCTACTCATGCTCTCTTCCTTTCTCCAAAATAAATAAATAAATAAATAAAATCTCTAAAAAAAGGAATAATCAGTTATTACTAACAGTGATACCAACGTTCATCACCTGAATATATTGCATGTTGTGGGGTCAAAGAAGTGTATGCTGATGCTAAAAAAACTTCCATTAAAAAGAATATAAAAAATGATGTGCAATTTTACATTTTGCTGTCTGGAATAGTTTACATTGTAGTTACAATAAAAGTTTTTTGTGATGTATATCCAGAGTATTTTGTATAATGAATCTAAATTCATAATAGAGTATGGGTCTATAAATCATTTTTTTTTCTTTTTGGATTTTCTATGGAATCACTCGATTAAAATAATTGAAATATTTTTTCTCATTGGTTTCCCTGAGATTTTTCATTGTTCTCAAGAAATATTGGACATAAATTATATGTGAGTACCTGTGCTAGAAAGAGCTAATAATAAAAAATGTGTTTTATATAGTATTTTCTTAAGGAATATAATTTTGCAGATAATATAGACAACATGTTTTAAATTATATTATTGAGAGCCAGAAAATTATCAGAGATGCTAAGTCCTATGGGCAGAGGACTAATTGTCACTAATTGTCACAAGGCTGGTACTTGGCATTGGGCATGTCTAAAACATTGTCTCTCACTGACATGTGGTCTCATGACCTGAAGGATTAAAAAATTGTTAAAGGCTTTATTTTTTTAGTAGAGGGGCCTTTTGAAGAGTCTTCAAGCATTAGACTTGTGTAGGCAGACAGAGATATGGACTTTTTATGACAGGAGGGTTAATTTCTATAAACGGAGGATTGGCTTGGCAAACTCTAAGGTGACGGCTAGACTATAATAATGAAAACAACTAGTTTATGCTATCAATGATTATACTCAGCAGATCAGATTAACAGTATCAGACTTAAAAAAGGATTTCATACTTCCTATTTTTAGAGTATAGAAGACAAACAGAAGAAAGTGAGAAAGTATAATAGTCCTATTTAATAAATGTCTCATAGAATGACATTGTTGCCAAATTATAGCTAATGAATAGGACATAAATTCAAAGTAAATTAAAGATTTTTGAAATTTACCCTATGGGCAAGCAAAATATATTGTTATAAATGCTACCAAAACCTCCAATACAATTCTAAATATGGAATTTCTTTTAACAGGTCATGGAACTTCACAAGGGAGAGAAGAGAAAAAAATTAAATTCTTCCATATAATTCATAACATTCTTTCTTAAGAATGACTACTCCAGATATGGATTTAAAAGTTCAGCTATGAATTTCCTTTTTTTTAATTTAAGATTTTATTTATTTATTTGATAGAGAGAGACACAGCGAGAGAGGGAACATAGGCAGGGTGAGCGAGAGAGGGAGAAGCAGGCTTACGCTGAGCAGGGAGCTCGATGCAGGGTTCCATGCTGGGCTCATTCCCAGGACCCAGGGATCTTGACCTGAGCCTAAGGCAGAGGCTGGAGAACTGAGCCCCCCAGGCACTCCTCTGCTGTCAATTTCTTGCTTTATTTTATTCTGGGTTTAAGAGTGAATTAAAACAACATAACTGGTCAAGAACTAAAGGACAGTCTATCAACATAAATGTGTTTCCAGGATAAGACTAAATTAAAATCAAGGAAATTGTGAAATATTGGGAATTTGTCATGTATTATGACATGGAATATGGTGTCTGAATATGATATCAAATTTGAAATAAGGTGTTCCTCAGATTTAATTAAACATTGCTTCAAGTGAGCTTCTCCAAGCATCTGCTACAGATAGACTTACTGCCCTAATGAAGTGAAGTTCAATACTGCTGATTCTGCCCACTCCTCTGCGTTGTCACTTTTCCACCGCTCTGTCTTCTGGAGGGAACTTCTTGCTATTTTCACCTCTCATGCTCACCACCCTGTTACTTTTTTATTTTATTTTATTTTATCATTTTATTTTATTTTATTTTATCTTATTTTATTTTATTTTTTAGTACTTATTTATTAGAGAGAGAGTGAGAGCAGGGGAAGGGGGAGAAGAAGAGGGAGAGATGCAGTCTCCCTCCCGCCCCATGCTGAGCAGTGAACCTGAAGGTGGGGCTCAATCCAGGACTCTAAGATCATGACCTGAGCTGACATCAAGAGTTGGTTCCTTAACAGACTGAACCACACTGGCACCCCTGTCCTGTTACTTTTCATGCTCAATTTCTTCTTCCTATTCTCTAATTATGCCATTTGTTCTTGGTCTTCCCCTAGGCTCTGGTTCTCTTGACTGTCATTCCAATATCTGCTTTTGCTGGAGTTATTTTCTTCAGTCTCCTCAGACCCTCTGCTTCATGTTCTCACAAGAAGTTTAGTTCCTCTTATTCACTAGTGTTCTTCCAACAGCAAGGGAATCAGATGTCAAATTCAGTTCTGGCCCAAGACCAAGATTTGATGTTTAGAGGATATTCTCTTATAGTGGAATTAACCATGACAAAGTGCTATATTTACCACAATAATGGTCTCTTCAACATAATTACTTTCATGTGGTATGTCCCTTCACTTCTTCAACATGACATGGAAATAATTAGTTACCTGTCATGGCATATTATAAATATCATCTAACACTGTCACTCTTGATCATAATGCAAACTTAAGATGTCACATATTTATGGGGGAAGATGATACATTCAAGAAATCACCTTTAAACATCTAGGTATCTATTTGGGAAAAAGTGTTCTGATTCTCACTCTTTCCCTATACACACATGTGCACTTAGACATATTGTTCAGGACAGATCTTAGTGTAAAATATAAAGCCATGAAACTCTAGAAGAAAATATTGGAGAATATTTTCATAGTTTCTCATGGAAAAGTTGACAGATTAACTATAAAAGTAATATTTCTACATGATAAAAAATCAAAATCTAAAAAAAGATAAACTTGAAAAACTCTTTAGGATATTTATTCTATTCTAATTGCTTTAGTTGAAAATGGAGAAGAAAAAGATTTTTTGAGTTTTTTGTTGTTGTTGTTTTTTCCCTAGCACTTGAGTCTCAAAAGTCTAGGCCCTGTTAGAAAGGAAGAAGAGCTTATATTGAACAGATTTGGTGAAGTGAGTGCAATAGAAAATCTTTCCTACAGCCCAGAACAAGGGTAGAATGTTGGGAGCCGCCTGGGTCTAGCAAGCTGACGGAGTCACTGTGGGGAAGATGGCAGTAGAAGCACAGCTCTGCCTCATGGGGAAACTCACTGACTCCCATAAGTCTCAGTGAGAAGGTAGCAGGAGAAGCACAGCTCCTGCTGCCCTAAAATAACCCCACTAGGCCTGACATGGTCACAGCAAGGAAAAGGGCAATCTGAGCCTCACTCCTGCTGATGGTGTGAAACCGGCATCTCCTCTTTCTACGGATTGGTCCTTATCCTAAAAGTAAAGCACATTACTCTTGACAGGGCCTCAGGATGCTCCAGGCCAAACCCAGACTCCCTTACAGTCCTTAAGAGTGTACTTTTTGTACTTTCCCTTTAAGTTTCCTACCGCTCTGTGGAGGAGACTGTCAAGGCTCTTGAATGGTTAAATAAAGGGCTTGATATAAGAAATAAAACTGTACTAAATAGAACATTGCCACACACACAAAGGATTCATAAATAAAGAGTTCTGCACCCAGTCATAGAAAAGAGGCTTGAGCAAGAGCTTTTACCTTTGCAAAATATGTTATCTTTCTCTTTGATGCCAGCCAAACTTCTGGCCATTGAACTAATAAGGTAGCTTAAACTATATATAACTCATCTAAGCTTTTTAATTGCTTTCTATTCTGGAAGACCTGCCTAAAAAACACCATATGATTAATCTACTCTTTATCGGGGTGCCTGGGTGGCTCAGTGGTTAAGCCTCTGCCTTCGGCTCAGATCATGATCCCAGAGTCCCGGGATCGAGCCCCACGTCCGGCTGCCTGCTCGGCGGGAAGCCTGCTTCTCCCTCTCTCACTCCTGTTGCTTGTGTTCCCTCTCTGGCTGTGTTCTCTCTGTCAAATAAATAAATTCTTAAAAAAAAAATCTACCCTTTATCATCTAGGAACCAGATGTAAGAAATCGTAGAAAACCTTCCTAATTAACATGTCCCTGTTTTGGTTGAGGGAGTTGACTCTAAACTGTAGATATGTGCACCTGCAAAAACATATTTCACTGATCAAAGCACTATGTTTCATCAAAGTACTATGTTTCACTGATAAAGACAGTGTAGTCAAAAATCATTCTCTGTAAAAAAAAAATTTCCTTCATGAGAATTTTTAACTTGTTGCCTATAACTTGTTGCCTATTAAAAAAAAAAAGCCAGCAAGTCAGAGATGCCTGGCAGGTAATCAAAAAGAATCTCCAGGGCTCTCTCATTCTCCAACACCGTCCTTCCTTTAGGGACTCCTGGTTTAGCCGGAGCTGGCCTCCAGTAGTAGAGAGGATGACTGGAGTACAAAAATAAGTGAGAAAGCTGCAAAGATCTATGAGGGAGGAGAACCCCACCTCCCCAGATACTGCCTGGTTTGAGAGAAGGCTAATAACTGATATGCCAATGCAGTTAGTTGAATAAAAGTTCAACAAAGAGATCCACATCTAAACCCTAGAACCTATAAATATTAAAAATTATTTGGAGAACAAATCTCTTTGAAGATGTGATTAAGTTAAGCATCTTGAGATGGGGAAATTATCCGGGAATATCTGGGTGCTTCCCAAATGCCATCCCGAGTATCCTTATAGAAAAGAGATATAGGGAGATGACACACACAGAACAGAAGGCAGTGTGATCACACAGGCAGAGATTGGAGGGATGGGTTCAGAAGCCAAAGCATGCTGGCAGCCAGCAGAAGCAGGAAGCGGCTAGAATGGATTCTCCAAGATCCTTCTGAGGGAGTGAATAACTCCAAGTGTTAGCACTTTGAGTTTGGATTTCATACTTTTGGCCTCCAGAACTCTGGAAGAATCAATTTCTGTTATTTTAAGCCACCAAGTGAATGCTGATTTGTTACAGCAGTGACAGAAACTAATAAGAAAATCCAAGTGCAGGCGAAGCTCATTCTCCTTTCCCTGGACAGAGCTCAATGGCATGAAGACCACAGGGCAGAGATGGTGGCATAGGTTGTCTGAGCCCATAGCCTGAGACAGCCTCACAGAGCACCTCACTTCTCTGCACAGTGCAAAGACAATAAATGATTCCTGAGCCACTCAGGGTGCCATGGAGTCATGATGGGTCCTAGAAACCCCACCAAATGTTCCATGAGCTATGATGCCATGGTATAGCTACACTCTTCTGAGAAGCATGTTAGAACTGGCTGATAAAAGTAAGAGCCAAGAGAGCCTTACTGGCCGGTACAAGAGATGACTGCTCTATGACAGGACTGGACCAAAGTCCAGAGAACAGGCAGGGCATCTCATTGGGGTTGGATGGTCACCACACTAGATCTTCAATCCACATCACCTGGTTCACCCACAGTGGGAGGTAGAGAAAACCCAGAGAACTGGAGAGGAAATTTCTATTACCTGGAGGTCAGGGGCATGGCACAGCTATAGAGCATAGAGGAGCAGCACACAAAATCTGGAGCTAAATTGCTGGGATGCCAATCCCTACTTAACCATTTACTACACCTCAACCCTGGACAAGTGACTAACATCCAGTGTTTCAGTAAAACAGGGATAATAATCATGCAGACTTCATGGGAGTTTTCTGTGTGTGACTATTTTAGAACTTCCTACATGTAAAACATCTAGATAGAGCAGGTGTTCAGCAGCTTTGGCTACCATTAAAATGGCAGCTGCCTTTACAATAAAGTAACCTGTTTGTACACCTGAATCTGTGCCCTGTGAATCACCGAAGATATTTGTGGGTCTTTCCAGAATTTCCACCATGCTTTAGGAAGTACTTATGTATCATAGACTGTTAAAAGTCCTAAGATAAGAGCTATCACCCAAATTTTAAGAAAATTGGCGTGAAGGTGTAAGATGTAGATTCTCTGAAGTTATGTTGGGTTCAGACACCTTGGAATATCTGTGATGAGACAGAGTTTGAGAGAGAACTTCAGAATGTTTCCAGGTTCCTGGGCAGACACAGGATCATTAGCTGAGGCTAAGGGGAGGGGAGGAATGGAACGAGAGAGAGAAAACTGGGAAGAACGTGAAAGCCGGCTCTCACAGAACTCAAATCTCTGAGTCTTAGCTGAAGACACTGGAGAGGAAGTGGCTTGAAACATAGAATTAAGAGCCCCAGTGACTCTCCCAATTTCAATAAAAGTGGAATATCTTCCTGGAGGTATAGGAGAGAGGTGGTACACTGGCTGTGAATCTGAAAAAGGCAGAGCAGCATGCCCCCCACTGAGCCACACTGGGATGGGCTGGGGCACCTGTGACAGATTGCCAGGTGCACAGTCTAGAGGGGGGCATTGGTAAGCATATCATCCCGAGTTTAGGGTCCTGTGAACATCCTTTCTTCTGTGATGAGATAGATAGCCACTTATCCTAGAAGACACCCACAAAGACAATCCCAATCTATTCCTGTGGAAGCAAGGCTGACTCCATAGCCCCTTGAAATTTAGATGCAACCCTGGGAGAGGAGAGTGAGAACCCCACATTTACTGAACTGAAGTTTATTGCACCCCATGACAGGGGGCTTATGGGGGAATTAAAGGTCTGTTAAAGAAAAATCAAGAAAATTGCCTTCTGTGGTAGTTTATCTTTACCTGCTAATAAGTGTGTTTTCTCTACCTCCATGCATGAGTCATAGGATAAAATCCAAAATGATTATTGGGATGTATACAACTATGTACAATTTTTGAAATTTTTTCCTGTTCTTGACCTTACTATCTTCCAATTCATCCTTTAAAACCTGGCCCTAAATTTATATCCTCAGTGAATTCTTGTGATTCATCTCAGTTATATTGTTTGTTGATGTCGTTTCTCACTTTACACTTTTTAAATGTGTTAATTTTAGCTTGAAGCACAGTGAATTGTTATGTTGTTTTATGTCTGTCTCTGATATTAACATGAAGACTTCCCTTAAGGGAGGAAGATATTTAGTGTTTATTCTTGTTATGTTGAAGACCTTGCACAAATAGATGCTTAATAAACAAACATAAATAATGCACATGTGACTAAACGAACTTCAGGTGGTCCAACTATGATATCTTATGTCCCCTGAATCCTTTACTAAAGCATTTATACCTTTTTACTCATCTTAAAGAGAATACGCTCAAATTTCACTCTCGAGTATATCCTATGTAATAGGCTCTTTTTGTCTAGAACTCTATAGGTATAAGAGATCTCTTATTTTTTTAGTTGGCTAAGAATTTTTCTCTTTAGTAATGTATAAATTTTTAAATTTATCAAATGATTTTTATCATTTTATCAGATGACTGTAAAATTTTAATGTTACAAAGGTGAGTTGTAATAATTGATTTTCTAACTTTATTTTTAATTAATTAATTGATTAACTAATTAATTAATTAATTTGACAGAGAGAAACACAGCTAGAGAGGGAACACAACCAGGGGGAGTGAGAGAGGGAGAAGCAGGCTTCCTGCTGAGCAGGATGTGGAGGCAGGGCTCAATCCTGGGATTCCAAGATCATGACCCCGATACTCAACAACTGAGCCACGCAGGGGCCCCTGATTTTCTAAATTTATTTTTATTTTAGTTTTTTTAAAGATTTTATTATTAATTTGACAGAGAGAATCACAGCAAGAGAGAGAACACAAGCAGGGGAGTGAAAGAGGGAGAAGCAGGCTTCCCGTGGAGCAGGGAGTCTGATGCGGGGCTCGATCCCAGAACTCCAAGATCATGACCTGAGCCAAAGGCAGACTCTTAACGACTGCCACCCAGGTGCCCTGATTTTGTAACTTTAAAGCAAACTTTCACACTTGAAATAGACTCTAATCATGGTATATCGTCCTTTTTTATTTGTCTGGGTTTAGTTTGTAAAAATTTGTTTAGGATTTTTGTATCTTCATTTATGAGTGAGAGTATTTTCTAATTTTCCTTTTTTAAATCATCTATGTGGGTATAGAAGCTACATCAAAATATAAATGTTAGGAGGAGATAATTAAGTGTAAGTATCTCCTCCCTGTTCATATGCACACTCAGAGATTCCACATTAGACGATTTGGGGTATGGGATTTGGTCATGCTTCCTGGGGATTTTATCATTAGTCGTCAGACCATGTTGGGTAAATGTAATAAAAGGTAACCAATAAAAAAACAAATCACACTAACTTCGACAAAGAAGAATATCTCTGTATCAAGACCAGGTAATAAAAGATTATTGATAAATTGTAAGGCAAGACGAAATCTTTGGCATTAGCAAATTTTCAAAAGATATACTTGAAATTAAATGACTGGATTTAGAAAATTGTTTCCCAGTACATTCTAAAGTATAAAAAAATAATGGCAATGATGAATTAGAGCTAAGATTTGTAAAGCATTTAAATCAAATATGTTATTTTATAAGTTCAGAAATTAAAATTAGTCTGAGTATGCAACAGGCCATGGAGATCTTATCTGATAACTGTAACAAAGACCTATTCTCTTCCTTCTGGAAATCTGAAAACTGCTCTGTTTGGCATGATTGACCAAGGGCCGAACTTCTCTCTGTTTACGTGCTGTTTGCCGCAGCACCCTGAGCACGAACTCGTCCCCCCCCACCTGCTATATGCTTTTACAAAATGTAACGTTACATATAATGGAAAGCGTGCATGTGGGGTGGGGGTGGGAAAATTTTCCTTGTAATTTATTTTTTTATCACTTTAATGCTTGAAATGAAATAAATATGTTAAATAGATATTATAAAAATAAATAAAATCAAATAATGTTATCAATACACATCTCTACTCTTATCTGACCGTTGAGGATACGTTTGTCTGTATATTTGCTTATTGTATTTTCGGGGAATATCTTTTTTTAAAAAATATTTTTTAAAAGAATTTATTTATTTATTTAAGACACAGAGAGGAGGGAGAGGGGAGAGAGAGAGCATGAGTGGTGGGGAGGGGCAGAAGCTGGCTCCTGGGCAGTGTGGGGCTCCATTCCAGGACCCTGGCATCATGCTTAAGGGACTGAGCCACCCAGATGCCTTCAGGAGAGTATCTTTTGAGTATATGTCTCTGCTCTATTTTTTCTTACCTAAGGAAATGAAGTTGTACTGGGATTGGTATATTTCAGGGACTACATCCTAGAGTGATTAAATTATCTTATGAATGACATCTGAATGTTAAGTATTTTTAATTTTTTTTTGCAGTCTATCTCTAAGTTTCTCTGACTCTTCCCCTCTAATATTAATCCCGTGCTATAAATCATGTGTTGTGGAAGCTAGCAACGGTCACTTCTCCATCTTTTATATGTGTTTCATTTCTATTCTTTAGGTGCACTCTGGAAAAGTGAAAACAGCAACAGTGGGTGTGGTCAGTCCAGGCACTTGCTTTGAGAGGAGACTTAAGTTCCCAGCAGGGCCAGAAGGGGCAGCTCTCTTCCTGGAGGGGATGCTGTGAAGTCTGTTCCTTCTAGGCAGGGAAACACATTCCTTACAGACAGGCTTCAAAGAACAACCACAGATGTTGTTGTGGAGGCCCCTGGAGCTTGGATGCCACGCTGATGCAAAAGGAGCAGAATACCTAAATTTACTGGGAACTTTGTTCCTGATGGGATATGAGCCTCTAAACAAGCTTCAAGGGTATTGCAGAAAGAATGAAATCTTTGCATTTGCAGTGGCGTGGATGGAAATAGAGGGTATTGTGCTAAGTGAGGGTATGCTAGAGGGTATTATGCTAAGTCATTCAGAGAAAGACAGATACCCTATGATTTCACTCATATGTGGAATTTAAGAAACAAAACAGATGAACATAGGGGAAGGGAAGGAAAAATAAAATAAGATGAAAACAGAGAGGGAGATAAACCATAAGAGACTCTTAATTCTAGGAAACAAACTGAGGGCTGCTGGAGAGGAGGTTGGTGGGGGGATGGGGTAACTGTGTGACGAGCATTAAGGGGGGCACTTGATTGAATGAGCACTGGCTGTTACACACAAGTGGTGAATCACTGCACTTTACCTCTGAAACGAATAATACATGCTATGTTAATTAAATTGAATTTAAATTAAAACATTTAAAAAAGGGTATTGCAGAAAAATAAATTGCATTGTAGCATGCCTGAGTAAGAGGTAGCTAAGATTTGTGTCCCTCACCATGTACATATTATGTCCTTTCCCCTCCCACACACTGACCTCTGCACAAATCCATACTGCTTGGCAAAAATCATCTTAATCCCGTGTCTGTTTCTCCCACATCTCATGCTGCTCCCCACACAGCACCTGTCCCACAGCCACACTCCTGATCCCTGCTGGTCCCTCGCCCTCCCCGTCTCCATGCCTTAGCACACTTTGCCCTCTCTGCCTGGATATCTTTTCTCTGTTTTTACCCTAAATCTGTCTTTAACCCACTCGGCCCATCTTTAAAGTTACTTCCTTGGTAAACCTACCCCAAAGGTGCACGGATAAAAGACATTGCCTCATGATGTTGTTTTTCCGTTGGACTCTATATATGTGTATATTGTGGCAATCAACTCATTGCATTGTCATTATTGATTCGCATGGTGGTTTCTCATAAGGAAGTTAAAGAAGTAAAATAAAATCTAATGGGTGGAATTTTCTTTATTCACAATTATTATTAAGAGATAGGCAATCTACTAGGACCAAAGAAAAGAAAGAACAACTTAGTTTGAGTTGCCCGAGAAGCTGACTCTGAGACAAAAGTGTCAATGGCTAAATTTGAGGGGTGGAGTTAATCCCAGCATGAGTGTGGAAAATAAGACAGGAAGGGGGAAGCACCCAAGAAAAGTGCTACCATGAGAAGTGACCAGAGACTGGTAACCAGTGTGAACACACCCCTCCAAGTAATCCCCCCTTCAAAGCAAGGAAGCTGGAGAGTTTGCATAGCAACTCCTGTCAACTATTCTTTCAGGGTTTCTGCCAAGAAACATTGATTCTCAAGATCTCCCACCTACTATGTGGGTATAAAGTGGGGTCTAGAGGCAAGAGAAAGGCTTCAGTGGAAAAGAGTATGGTGCTGGCATTTTTGGAAGTCAAGCCAACAGAAGCAGTGTGGGTAGGGCACTGACAGTTTATGTTACCCACGATGAGGGGATTAAGTAATCTAATGAACCATATTGAGACTATCAACAAAAGGGGATGGGGAGCGTAACAGTGCAAGGCACCAGAAGACAGAAGCAGAATTTGGCAAAGACCCCAGGAGTGAGGGATACTGGAGTTAGGTGCCTTGCAAATTCCTATCCTGAGGATCCATCAGGCTTCACTATGTTTTCTATGAGCTAGCCTTCAAGAACCAATCTTTTCCCTTGTCTGCTCTATTTTGAACAAGCAATGTTCTTGTTAATTTGCTTACCAGTTATTCTTTTTGTGGTAAGGAATATTTGGAAATTATGGACAATGACCTGAAAACTTCAAGAAAACTATAGGTAAATGATACCACAATAAAATTAGGAACTAGGATGCTTCCTGGATTTTTTATTTCTTTAGTCAACTCACACAGGATTCTTCTCAAACTCAAAATGATGACTTTGGCACCCAGAGTTTACTTTTACCTGGCCAATACTCATCAATGTTAAATATTATAAGCTCTGCTTTTTTAATAAAATTTGTTTTATAACTCAATTCCGATTTTAATTGTATGTAAGTCTAGAAACATCACCTACAAAATTTAAAAAAAATCACTAAAAAGCTAAGGCAGTATTTGTAGCATGTGAAAAGGCTCAATCTTCTTAAGAGCTCCAAATAAAATGCTCTTGAAAAAATTCAAAATTAAAAGATAATGTCCCTGATAGTAAAGTGGACAGGTCACTATTATAATAAAAATGCACAAATTGTTGATATGTGTATGAAAATACCTTCATTCTTTTTGTAGTCCTATAAATATAACTCCAAATGTGTTAACTTTCTTTGTTGTATAAAACTGACAAGTCTGAAAAATAATAGTATGCTGTGTTGGGTGAACAACAAGTCTGTTCATATACATTGATAAAAGTCGAAAGTGTTGCGTATTCTCCAGAATATGTAACATGCACATACGTTGTGATAGAGGTAGTTGACTGAGCCAGCATTTTCTAATCTCCTTTTCCCTCACTAGCTGGGAAAACTAATGTTCATGATTCCATCTTCACCTTCATCAAAAGTCATCATGTAAAAGAATCCTACCTAACTTAACTCAAGCAGAAGTCTAGAGAGGGATCCTGAGATAGTGTTAATTCCTACAGAGAAGAATGGAGGGACTGGCGCCCC
This sequence comes from Spilogale gracilis, assembly GCA_004023965.1. NCBI lineage: Eukaryota > Metazoa > Chordata > Mammalia > Carnivora > Mephitidae > Spilogale > Spilogale gracilis. The sequence goes on along the minus strand of PITA01001508.1, from coordinate 20,103 downwards.
TCTGCCTATTTTTCTCTTATTCTAAACCCCGCCTTTTATTACTTTATATTAGTCCAATCCCTGGCAGTATCCTCTGTCCATCTCTTTGTAATATTTTTGTAATAAGAAGTAAATGGCACTAAGAGATACTTACAGCGATGGTGGCTTTTGCCTCCGAGAAGGCATCTGGTGTCCAGATTTGTGAAGCCAAGAGTGTGACTTTAGAGTTAGGTAAGATCGACCAGAAGACACACCCATTAACTGTAATATCAGTTCAGTTATTTGAAATGGGAAAGATAACTGGCTCCATAAGTAACATTCATTTTGTGAAAATGAATAGAGTAAACTTAATATAAAATGGAGTCAGGAAGCAATGAGGGGAGGGTTCTGATTTGTGTACCACACAGCTTGTGGAAGCTAATGTGACACACCTCAGCAGGAAGAAGCTTACTTTACACCCTCCAGCAGGAAGTAGGCAGATTTTCTCATCATCCTGCAACAACCCAGTGAAAAAAAAAAAAAAAACTACCACAAATCCCAAACTCACACCACCTCCGGTGAACTTTTGTTCAAAACTACTCCTGACAACTTTTTGAGTGTCCTGTCACAAGCCAGGAACACCCAGAACCACCAGAAGCTGGAAGAGGCAGAGAAACACTCTAAGCCTGGAGCTCTGGGAGGGAACGTGGTCATGTCAACACTTTGATTTCGGATTTCTGGCCTCTAGGATTGTGAGAGAATACATTTCTGTCAGAGGACAAAACCAATAGGTTTGTGGGACTTTGTAATGGCACCCCATGAAAAGTAAAACACTCTCCTAGATATTTTTCCTTTCAATGATAAAATGGTTGACAAAGAAGAAATTGGAACAAAGGATCAAGGAAAGAAAATCAACATATTTTTTTAAAAAATCTGATGCAGAGCTTTGAAAGAAAATTGCAAGGAAGGAGAACTTCTGTTATCAGACATGTAACAGTCACTAATTTTATAAAGTAGGTGTGATTAAGCCCATGTAAGGAAAGTCGACTTTATTTTTTAGAGCAGTTTTGGGTATACAGAAATATTGACAGGAAGGTATAGAGATTTCCCATGGATACCCTACCCCCATAGCCTCTCCCACATCCAGCTTATTTTGAGCTAGACAAAACATAGGGAGTTTCAGTCATGGAGATGAGAGAGAAGTTCAGGCTTGATTCCATATCTAATGCTCTTGTAAGGGTCGACCGCCCAAGACGGCAGTCAGCTGGGAGCCTTGGAAGGCTACACCTGTCAAGGAAGACTCTGAGAGACCAGTTCCATGCAAAAGCAAAGGGTTTATTCGAGCATGCTTGGGCTCACAGCCTGACCCCAAACCAGTCAGCGGCTGAGAGCCCCAAGTCTTTCGGGGGTGACCTTATATAGAACTACATTGTCCGTTACAGCAAAGCCACAGGTTGCCAAGGGTGATGGTTTCGGTTGGGTCCCTACCTTCAGACAATGGAGTTTGGGTTGGTTTGGACAGGTTGTTAAGGATGGCGGTTTCGGTTGGAAGCTTTGAATGGGTTGCCATGGGTTGCCAAGGGTGGCAGTTTGGGTAGGGTCCCTACCATTGTATGTTGGAGTAACATCCGGGAGAGTGGGGGCCCTACAGCAGCCCTTCATTGTTTTAACATCCGGGAGGGTGGGGGCCCTGCAGCAGCCCTTCACTCTCTTCATTCTCCTCATTATGCTGCTGAGTGCCCAGCTACACCCACCAAAGAGTCCACTGAGGCCAGACAGGGGATGAGAAAATTAGTTGGGGGGTACGACTGCTTGAAATGAGGCCGCTAGAAAGGCCAGCTCTTGGGAGGACTTGTATTATCAATTTCACTCCGACTTCGATGACTTCGTTTGTTATTCTTCTAACTGCCATTGGGTTTTATTTCTATTCTTTATGTAATTTCTTGAAACGTGATAAGCAGCAACAGTAAATGTGCTGGGCATAAGCCAGACAGAGAGCCCATTTTCTATGACAGGAAGGCAGTGCCCCACCCCCAAGAATCATTGCACAGGGCTGTGAATCAGAAACCTCTAAAGACAAATCCTGGCCTTGTGATCTTGAACAACTTACCTAAACTCTCCTGGCTTCAGATCACTCCTCTCTAAATATGGAAGCAATATTACCCACCATATGGAACTTCAAGTAAAGATAAGGAAGGAAAAGGACTTATTTATGGTTAGAACTCAGTAACATATAATAACCAATAATATAAAATGACACTTAGATAGAGTAACCATTAACAAAAATAATAAGAACAAGTGTGTGTTCTTTTTTTCCAACTTCAAGTTGACCTCTAAGAAGTGATTAGAATTATCGGTGCTGGCATTTAAGCTGGATGAGGATAGTGAAGAATCCCAGCATGTGAGAAGTGAAAAGTTACTTGCAGCTGATTTTCTAGAACAAGTGAGCCTGAAAGGCAGGACTCAGTGATCAAATACACCAACTGGAGGGATTTCAGATTTTAGCACAAGTCCAAATACTGAAGTTCCAAAAGCTAGAACACTGGAAGTTTGTGTCTAATTAATTTGGTGACAAAGAGTGATATGAGGTCATCATTTCTTGTCTATTTCTTACCATGCTGTCTGAATATTCATGCTTTGGTGTGTAAGGTCCAGTTTTGGAATCCAAGCTGCCATCCTGTTTACTCATAAAAATAGCTCCAGGTGTTATGGATAAATGGCCCCTGGAAAACAAAGGAGAGCCAGGTTGGGGGAGACGCCCAACCAGTTAAACCCCTTAGTCTCCCAGGCAGGGAGGGTCCTGGGGAGGTATTTAGATGCAAACTAAGAATGGGCAGTTGACTTGTGAACTGTGTGACTCATGCTTGCTGTTTGAAGTGCATATAAACCCCTAGACCCTTGCATTTGGGGTCCTTGCTGAAACCCACTTATTGTGTCCTTATTAATATAAATTCCACCTCAGCTAGCTGAAAATAAACCTTGCTGTGTGATTTGCATTATCCTGAGCATCCTCGGTTCTTTTTGGGGAGGTGGTCGGCACTGGACTTTATCATTTGGGGGCTTCGTTCAGGATAAGACCCTTTCTCAAGGAGAACTGAAGACCGGGATACCAAGTTTTAACTAAAAGGACTGCAGAAGGTGGATTGGCCACCTCTGTCTGGAGAACTTAGAAGCTCTCGCCTGGAGGGACTGGAGGTCCCTATCTGGAGAATTCTCATGTGGGTGGAAGCAGGGCTGCGGCCCTGGAAGCTCCACTACTGGTCATGGGAGACGTCCCCGACAATCAGAACCCTAAGCGATGTCCTCAGTGGAGGCCGTTTGGGTTGATACCTGGTAAGGATTCTGAATCTGGTGTAATTGGTGTGAATGACTGGATACCTGAGAGAGCGGTGAGTAATTTTTTTTACTTTTTGTGTGCATATTTTCTGAGCGCTCTATCCTGTATTTTCCGAGAGCTCTAGCCTGTACCTGTAGGAATTCCAGCCTGCATTTGGGTCAGCATTGGCTTAAGCAGATGCACTGATGAGCTGTTGACCAGGTGTCTTGGGAGACGTCCCTTGCCCCCACCTAGAGAACAAGGTCCTCATCTGTACTTGTAGTTTTGTCTCCGCAGCCACAAGGAACTTTTGTCTGTGTTATTGTGTCCTTGGTAATCGTCTTAACTGTTTGTGTCTTGGTGTGGATGAAAATGGGGCAGTCCCCTATCTGGAGGGGTTTGAGTCCCCTACCTGTGGGGGCTTGAGTCCCATATCTGGAGGGGTTTGAGTCCCCTAACCTCGGCAGTTGTGCTCAAAGACCCCTCCTATTTGATAGAAGGGAGCCTGATCACCTCCCATTAGTCAGGGGCACCCAGGGGGTGTTCAACCTCTCTGAATGTGAAGAGTGTCTGAGTTTGTGAGTGTATCTGTACGGCTCCACCACTTCGGCTACGGAGTCCAAATGGGCTGCACCCTGAGTCTCGCGGGGTGTCATAGGCATAACGGTCATTTACCCCCACGGGGGTAACCTGGTCCGGGGTTTATACAGATAGACCTTAGCTAAGACACCCCAAAGTTCCCGCAAGGACAGCTTCTGAGAATGCCCCGCCCTTTGTCTGCGACACCATTCACAATGGGAGGGAAGCCCAGTGAACCCACTGTCCCAGATTGTGCACTTCTGGCCGGAAAGGCAGCAGCACTCTGAGCTGTCAGGTGCTGCACTGTGGCCACGGGGCCCACTGACTGGGGGGAAGCTGCGCCTGGGGGCCCGGAGACCAGTGGGAGCGAAGCGGCCACAGCTGAGGAGAGATGGGCCCTGCACAGGTGTCAGAGCCCATGTCAGAGGCTCCTGGGGCCCTGGTGGCTCTGCCCAGCACTGGTAGGAGGCTCAGGTGGGTGGCCCAACGTGGAAAACTGAATTCTGGTGTGACAGTTTACAGTTGGTTACTCCTTAGTCTTCACTGGAGATTAAGGTTTCTAAAGAGTGCAAAATTCTCATGACTGTAACTAAGACTGATGGAAATAAGGGAAGCAACTCTGTATGTGGAAAAGTAGGAGATTAGTAAAAAGGTAAAGAAAGGAAATGCATTTTTGTTTAAGGTAGTTTTGTCCTAAGTGAGATGGTTGTTTGAAAAGAAATGGCTTGGGACAAAATCTGAATGCAAAGTAAAGTTGTAAAAAGGTTTGTGGAGGGAAACCTTTTGAACAGAATTTTAAATGTGGTTCGTATGGAGCAATATCAAAATGAATAGGTTTTAAAGTGTAAGATGAAACTCTGCTTTCTCTTTATTCAAAGGGCAAGGTTTTCTCCCATTGTTGGTCTGCTCTTGATAAGGAAATGTAAGTAGGGTTTCTCTTTGCCTGCAGGAGAAACCAGTTTCTGTGATTTACATTTAATCCTATTTAAGCTTGTTTTTTAAAACTCTAAGGTTTTACCATACTTTCTGAGATTTAAATCATAAATGAAGTCTTCTTAATTTATTAGGCCTTTTATTTAGTTTGCTAAGTCACTTGGGAAGTACTGTTAAAGAAATGAGAAGTCTTGGGTTACATTTAAATAAGTGCTATAACTATTCTGGAGGGAATGCGTCCCGCCTCAAGTTTTAATATACTAGTACACTATCATCATTAAGTGTTCTGACTATTGAAATGTTGTGTGTCATAGAATAACTAAGCTTCCTTATCAGTCCTATTGTGGTAACTCTCAAATTGGACCATTGGCAATGCCTGTTTCTGAGTTTTTACAATTGTGATTGTCTTTCAGAACAAGTTTCATCTGCAAGGAGATGAAAGGTAGGGAGAGTCTCCATTTCTACCACCAGACGCTGTTGAGGGGACTCCGGGCACCCGAAAACCAGAGAGCAATTAACCTGGCCTTTATTAGCCAGTCAGCCTCAGACATAAGGAAAACTTGGCTGAATTAGTGAGCATAGCAGAAGAGGTGTTCAACAACAGGGGGATGAAAGGAAGACTAGGAAAATAGTTAGGGTTTTGGCATTACATGAAGCGGGAAGAGGCAGATAGGAGATGGTCAATGCAAGGAAAAACGTAAGCGTGGAAAAAGCAAAAGCTAAGTCTTAGATTCAGATCAGTATGCTTACTGCAAGGAGAAAGGACACTGGGCCAGGGAATGCCATAAGAAGAAAACAGCAATGCTGGCCACCAAAGACTGAAGGGCCCATGTTTTGGAACCCCTCCCAGAACCTTGGGTTAAAGTTAAGGTAAAGAAGAAATCAATTAACTTTTTGATGGACACAGGAGCCCAATTTTCATTGTTGCTAAGGCCTATGGAAAAATTATCTGGAGAGGAAACCTGGGTACAAGGGGCAAATGGCACAAAAAGACTTTTGGGGCAACCCACTGAGAAGATGCTTGTGGCAGCATGGAATGAACACCCCTTTTACGAGCCAGTCTCAAAACAGGAAGACAAAGAAAAAGGAGGCCTTCTCCAAGCCCTGCAGGTCAAGTTTCCCGAAATCTGGGGAGAGAAAAAGCCTTCTGGCCTGGCCGAGGGATGACCTCCAGTCTGGTACAGTAAAAAGCGACTGCTACAGCTGTTTGCACCCGGCAGTACTCCCTCCCCTGGGAAGCAAAGGAAGGGATCAGAAGATATCCATCTGACTGTGCTTAACCCCTATACCCTACTATCACTCCTGGGCCCCAAGAGAACTGTGTATACTGTTCTAGATCTGAAGGATGTGTTTTTCTGCATGCCTCTGGCAAGGGAGTCTCAGCCCCTTTTTGCTTTTGAGTGGTCTGACCCACAGGAAGGATTCCAGGGCCAGCTCACCTGGACAGTTGCTGCTACGGCCCTCCTGGTCAAGGACAAATGCCTGAGTAACGGGGTGTCAGACCCCCCTTCTCGACCAACCAAAAGTGACTTTCTGCCTCCTGGCAGTGCTACAGACAGGACCCCCTACATAGCCGATGGGAAAAGTTATGCAGGGGCTGTGATGGTCTCTCCTGAGCAGGAGCTCTGGACAAATTTGTCCCCAAGCACAGCCCCTAAATGTGCTCTAGCACATTCCTTCTTCCTTCTTCGTTCTTTCATTAGATCTGAGACATATCTATACAATCACTGTTGAGTGTTAAAAATTCAATTTTATTGAATTCAGTCTTAAAAATTAAATAATTCTGTTTTTAAACTCATTTAAAACTATAATCTATATCTAATGGAATATTCCTCTCCTAGTTATTTCCAGTGCTAGCTGAGTCTGGACTTAAAAATCCTGGTTTTAGGATGGGACATATCCCTTTTTCATTCTTTATCCCATCCTTCTTTTCTGCTCTATTCCCTAGGGAGCAATAGAGAGAAGAAGAAAAAGAGTACAATAATCTTCTACCGAATTTGGTTTCCTCATAAGCTTTGATTAATGGTCATGACTCCGGTGATGCAGTGTCAAATACCGTCCCTTTCATGCGGTGCATATGTGGGTCCCTCAGGCATTCCTGCAGGAGACATTCCCATCCCCAGTTCCCTGGTCTTGTGGTCAGTGCCCCATGGACTTATCCCAAAATCCTCCTCTAGTGGATGTGTCCCGGGACTCTCGGTGTACCCTGAAATGGGAAAACCATGGGAGGGGCCACACCTGACTGGCTTCCTCATGTCCTCTAGACCACACAAAGCTAATGTGTTGGTGCCTCCTGAATGGGTGATAGGATAGACTTCTCGTGCTGGCCCATTTCCCCTCCCAGCCATCTTCCTCCAACTCTGCTTTCCTCTGTTCATCATGGAGACAGGAAAGGTCCACAGGACTACAATTAGAGTCAGTTTGAAGAATCTTTCCAGTACCTTCTTCAGTGGAGTAGTTTCCTGGAGGAAGGAACCCTAGAACAAAGGTCTATAAGGTTTCCTTTCATGGACAGACTCTAAGGAGGCGTTGGAAAGTCAACTAGAATGGATCACCTCTATTGGGGACCAGACAGTGGGAAGGCTTCCCCATTGAAGGAGTCATGCATGTACCTCATCACAGAGACTCCAGAAGGGCACCTGGAAACTTCAGGATATAGTCCATCAAGACTCTGACACTACCAGCTGTGAGGACAATTTTGTCCCATTAGTCATATTCTCCTTTATTCCATTGCTATTCCACTTTAGAGGGCAGGGGGACCCACGGGCAGAAAAGGAGAGTGGACGAAAAAGTGAAGAGCATATTTCTACTCCTCCCCACTCTAGGGAATGAGGGTTTGCAACTGTATGCCACTGAATGATAAAAGTACGGAACTGGGTGTGATTGCAAAGTTTGAATCTGAATTAGAAAGAATCCATATGAGCTTATAATTTTGGGAATTTGAGTGGAAACAATAAGATCTGCTTAAAGTGTTATTGAACAATGGGGAAGGGAGAGTCAATTGAGCATTTGCCTACTGTAGTAAATAAAATTGTAGAGCCAATTTATGTTTTCACAGACCGTCTCAAATCTAGTGACATAGTCCATGAGCCCAGCTTCCAAATAGACCAGTAGCCTATGTCCCACCACCAACCATATATTTTAGGAGATTTCATCCATTTCTTAGAAAGCAAATGATAATTGAGTAAACAATCAATCATTCGGTAATTTTGAATGCATTCTTGAATTTCCACTTAAGCCTTTATGAATGAAACAATTTATCATTGATGAAATGTATTTCAGAATGTGTCCACTTGATTTCTAGTTCAATACTCAGGGTCGATCTATCAAAACACTAAAAATAACAGGATGGAGACCATGATGGGTCAGAATGCATGCTGTTCTGAGAGGCAGAGCCAGCCCTGGAGATTTCTTCTGCCTTGCATTGATCTTTCAGCTGCTGGATAATGAGAAGCCTTTGGAGTCTGGGGAGGACTTTCTAGGGAAAGTAAACAGGGGATTGTAGGTGGTTTAAGGAAATAGATATTTACCAACCAGTATTAAACATTTCAGTGTTTTAACAGTTGGGATGGTTGAGTTGGTATATACCATCAGAAGATCAGCCCTCCCAAGATAGTTGAGTACTGTACCTTAATCTTAAAATCCCAGTGAAATGTCCCAAAAAGCATTTTTGAAAGATTAAAATTAGATGGGATCAAGCTGATTGAAAAATACCCCAAAATACACACAGTAAAAGGTTGCCAAAGAGGTAAGAGCTATTCTTTCCAGTAGAGCCTGGGAGAAATTCTAAGTCTCAGGAAGAGCAATCACAAAGAGCAAATGGAAGGAAATCTTAATAGCCATTACAGGGGAGTTACTTCTGAGTGAAAGAAAGGTCTGAGACTTCAAATTGAAACAAAAAGAGGGCAACTGAACAACAACAACAACAAAAAAAACAGGCAACAAATTCAGACAAGTATAAAAAGAAAATCTTAAACACTCCTAAACAGGGGCCACAGGGACTTAGTTAGCTTCGATTAAGCTGTATTTAATGTTTGCACATGGAAAAACAAAGAGAAACTTTACAAGGTACTGTTAAATACATGAGCTATTAAAGGGGCATAAAATTGGCAATTATAATCATATTCTTGATCATAATAATAACTAATGAGAACTGGAAGAAAGAAAATGAACCTTCTAATCTCAATGATGTTTAGGTGAGAGGGAATGACTTGTGTGGTGAAAAGATGTAAAGGAGTCAAATGAAATCATAGTATGAAACAAGATCATGATTGTGCATGGTATATAGTCCAATCTTGCCTTGGTAGTTAAGACACAGGGTATCTGAATAATCCTCCCTTCAGCCTTGGGAGGGAAAAAGGCTTGTACGGCAAAATATTATTTCCATAATGAAGAAGTATAAATCAGTTTATTGATGAAGATGTTACATCAAGGAAGTGCCTGGGTGACTCAATCTGTTGAGTGGCTCAAGTAATGATCCCAAGGGTCCTGGAATTGAGCCACTTGGCAGGCTCCCTATGCAGTGGAGAGCCTGCTTCTCACTCTCCCTTTACCTGCTACTCTGTCTACTTGTGCTCTCTCTATTTCTCTATCATATAAATAAATAGAATCTTTAAAAAATTTGTTACATCATAACAGATCAATTATTTCCTCTAGTGTCCCCATCTCCCCCCAAAGAACTTAGCACTTTTCTTTATGATGTTCATATTTTCCTTTGGTAGAAATTGGTATAAAAACCTTGGGTTCCAACTAACTCTCAAGAACTTGAATGCAGAGAGGCTGGGCCACATTCTCCTCTGGGAGGGAGGAATAGTTGAGGCACAGCTGCACTCACCCTCTGACTGCCTGGCTATGGTCATGTTATACTGTTTAACAAATATGCCGTCCTGGTGTGCGACTCACCTCCTATGAAACAGGAGTCTAATATTCTTCCTCTTATAGGGTTGTTGTGAAATGAAGGGAGCTAAGACAGGTAAGGGGTCCCATGCACAGAATGAGCGTGCCCAGACCTAGATAAATCATTATTAGGTTGGAATAGATTTTATCATTACATCCTCCCAGTTCCAGAGCTCACGTATTGCATAGCAGAAGCACTTAATACATGCTTCTGGAAGCAAAGGACTCACAGAAGAGGATAATGGACGGGGGGGGGGGGGTAACTGGTTTTTTTAAGGCAGCAGTTTCACACACGTATAAAAATACAATAGTATGTTGGTCTAGGGAGGAAGTGGTAAAAATTAAATGGTTTGTCTATGTTGGAAACGCTACTAAAAAAAGAAAAGACGTGTAAATATATTAAATCAGACGTTAAAAGTATTTATTTGAATCCAGAAGTTTTGTGCTATTCTCCAGATTTCTCACTTTGGTTGTAGCTTCCTTAACTTTTATGTACCCCAATGTTCATAGGAGCAGTGGCCACAATGACCAAACTGTGGAAAGAGCCAAGATGCCCTTCAGCAGGTGAACGGATAAAGAAGAGGTGGTCCATATATCCAATGGAATATTATGCCTCCATCAGAAAGGATGAATACCCAACTTTTGTAGCAACATGGACGGGACTGGAGGAGATTATGCTGCGTGAAATAAGCCAAGCAGAGAAAGTCAATTATCGTACGGTTCCCCTTAGTCTTGGAGCATAAGGAGTAACATGGAGGACATTAGGAGAAGGAAAGGAAAAGCGAATTAGGGTAAATCAGAGGGGGAGATGAAGCGTGAGAGACTTTGGACACTGAGAAACAAAGTGAGGGTTTTGGAAGGGAAGGTGGTAGGGGGATAGGTGAGCCTGGTGGTGGGTATTAAGGGCACGAATTTCATGGAGCACTGCGTGTGGTGCATAAACAATGAATCTTGGAACACTGAAAAAATAAAATGACAATTACAATTACAATTTTAAGAAGTGCTTCTTTATCTTTTAAAATGTCACCAGGGCTCCTGAGGGGCTCAGTCAGTTGAGGGGCTAACTTTAGCTCAGGTTATAATGTCAGAATCCTGGGATGGAGCCCTGCATTGGGCTCCCAGCTCAGGGGGGGTCACTGTTTCTTCCTCTCCGACTGTCCCCCTTCCTCTCCACTTATGCTCTGTTTCTCTCAAATAAATAAAATCTTTTTAAAATTTTAAAAAGTTAAATGAAGCAGTGTGATGATTCTATGGTTTACAGAACAGGATGAGAAAAAGTTGCTATATTGAAACAACTGGAATCAAAAGAAATTGATATTCAGTGTTTGAACTAAAGTGTTGTAGGTAAAAAAAATACTAAACATTCTTGGGTGCCTTTAATCATCTGTAAAATCCAATAACGACAAGAGAGTGTCTCACAAGCACAGTGGAATCAGAAATAGTACTCTGCTTCAAGAAAGGATTAACACTTCATAGCATCTGTGTAATAATAGAAATGATGTGCTGGGGGATAACGTTGATTTATATCAAGCTACAAATTTGAAAAATAGTGCAAGGTTATTGTGATATACATCCACTCCTGCTGCGAAGATCTGATATCTAGATTTTAAAAACTTAGGGTGTGATTGCAATAAAACTATGGCTAGAACAGAATCAGCACTTTATTCACATTGTGCATAAGACATAGAGCACCTTTCAGCATTAGTACCAAGAAAAGACTGAAATATCTGGCTTGCTTGATCTACTGTGAATTGTGTAACTAGCTCATTGTCCCTTTTTCACCTTTGAACCAACGTTGTGGCTCATACGAAATGCATTTGCAGGTTCTGTCGTGGCTTCTTTTTAAGCCCTATATTTCAGTTTTCTTTCTTCTTTTGAACACCTTTTTAACTTACATTTTCAACTATATCCTGGAACTCCTATAAGTAATTTTTGGATCAAATTTCAATTGTGTGAATAAAGAAGAAATGAATTTTTTTAAATTATTTTTTCTAAAGATTTTATTTATGTGCCAGAAAGAGACAGCAAGAGAGGAAACCCAAGAGGATAAAGCAGGAAAGGGAGAAGCAGGCTCCCCACTGAACAGGGAGCCCGATGCAGGCTAATCCCACCCTGGGATCCTGACGCTTAATGACTGAGCCACCCAGGTATCCTAAGAAATGAATTTTAAAATAAAGTAACATGATGAATGACAATCTTAAAATCCTTTCTTTAAACATATGGTAACTGGAAAATTTCTGAACCCTAATGTAATTTTATGAGCAGACTTACCAGGAAGAAGTTTACTCTGTAATTTTTTTTTCAATGATGCCACCTACTTTTCCCATTGTAAGTAACTGAATTGATATTATAGTTAGAAGATGTGTCTCTTGATTGATTTTTTCAGACTGTGAAATCACATTTTCGGACTCACAGATCTGAACACCAGATGGTATGGACTCATTCCTTTGCCCTACCAGTGCAAAGATCCACCAACTCTTTAAGTATTTCTTAGTTGTATTTACATTTTATTTTTAAAAATTGTGAAAGAACAACGAGAAGATAGAGTCAGGGATTGACTCATATAAAGTAAAAAAGGCAGGATTTAGAATAACAAAAATATACTGGCTCTTTATATATATTGTCTTAATCTTTTCGAAAAATACCATAAGAGAGTGATTATTAAGAAGAGAAATACAGTAGAGCTCAGAGTAAACTAGTTGCCCAAGATCACAGTGTTAAATAGCCAAGTTGGTACTATAGTCTGGGCATTTCTGGCCATGCCGTTTCCTTCACAAATGGATTTTAATGTTGCATTTACCAAAGAACTATGAACCCAAATTTAAGTGTTTGGGTCAAAAGCATAATTCCATTACTTTAAATTAGAAGATCTTGCACAAGGGGGCGCTTGGGTGGCTCAGTCAGTTATATATCTGCCTTTAGCTCAGGTCATGATCTCAGTGTCTTGGACTGAGTCCTGCATCAGGCTCCCTGCTCAGGGGCGAGACTACTTCTTCCTCTTCCTTCTCTCACCTCTCTCACTCGCACTCTCAAATAAAAATCTTAAAAAAAAAAGAAAATAAACTTGCACAATTATGATGACTTTTTTTCTTCCCAATGCCATGCTCATTGTGAATCTATTTTCAGTCTAAAACCTAAACTTATTCAGAAAATAAATTGATTGTTGAGGAATTCTCTCTCAAGACTTTGCCAGTGACAATTAATTTGAAGGCTTTTCGAAACCAAGGATAAAAGAAAGCATAAATCAAGGGGTTCATTGCTGAGTTAAAGTAAGCAATCCAAACCAGTATTTCATAGATATAGGTGGGTGTGATGAAACCCAAGAAGGCATCAATGATTGAATCAATGAAGTAGGGCAACCATGAAATCAGAAAGGCTATCACTGTGATTCCCAGGGTTTTGGCTGCTTTTCTCTCCCTCTTGGCCACTTTCTGTCTGTAGCTTTCTGCTGATCTCATAGACTTACTGCTCATACTCTCAATTCTTCTCGCCTGTTTTCGAGCGATGAGGAAAATCTTGGAGTAAACAATAGTCATCACAAGAGTGGGTATGAAAAATAATAAAAAATCGACAAATACCCAACTTTGATTCACTGGGACTTGGCAGCCTCCCACACAGGTGAGAGCACTTACCAGATCCTCCAGGCCGTCATCATTGGCCCCGGTGCCAAAAAGGGAAAAACTATAGATAATCGAAAGGAGCCAGGAGAAGGCGATACATAGGCCAGACAGAGACGTTGTGAACCTGGTGGGATAGACCAGAGGGTCAGTGACAGCAACATACCTATCGAGAGAAATAAAGCCCAAGTGGTAGAGAGAAGCATAGCAGAACGACCCTTCAAAACATGAATGAAATGTACAGTAGCTGTCCCCGAAGTACCAGCAGCTCTCCACAGACCTCACTGTGCTGAAGGGCATGATGGTCACCCCCATCAGGAAGTCAGAGCAGGCCAGGGACGTGATCAGAAAGTTTGTCGGTGTGTGCAGCTGTTGGAAATGAAGGACTGAAATCATCACCAAGAGGTTTCCAAATACAGTCAGCACAACTCCAAAGCCAAACACGGTGTAGAGAATGAGCCGTGGTCCTGGTGAGTAGGAAGTTTTGACACAAGACCCATTCAGGTTATCAAAGCACATTTGCACAGTTGCAGGAGGGAGCAAATCACTGTTCATGATTCTCTGTTTTGATACCCAGAAAAACAGTTGTCTTCTGCAGCTCACGACCTCATTGCAGTTTTCCGAGAGCCTTTAAAAAAAAGGGTATGCACAATACGTCAGTAATTGTTAGTACATTCTTCCCATTTCTTTGTAAATACAAATCCTTATTTTCATGTTTAAAAGGGGATTCATACCCTCATCTCATAAGATATTTCACTTTTAATGAGTAAGCAGTTAATTTTCATCATCCCTTATAATGCTATTTTAATTTAAAAAATAGTTTCTCTGTATCACCTACTAGTTCATATCTGAGACACGTTGGTCTTCAAAGAGCTGTTCCATGTTGCATGCATGAATGCTGCTTTTTATTTGCATTCCTCCCCTCAGCTTATCAGAGCTATGTTTAATGTTCAAATGACTCTGTCCCCTCAGAAAAGTAGCCAAATAATTCCAAATACCCAGAGCCCTTAAGATTGAATCCCCACAGGACAAGGTGTGGAAAGAAAAAAAAAAAACCTAAGTAATGATTATGTTTATGCTAAAAATAAGTTTAAAAATAAGTTTCTAATTTCCAGGGACATCTGACTTTTCATGAAAAAGAAATGGAAATAGTGCCTATCCTTAAAAATCTGCGTCGAGAATATGAAACCATATTATTCATTCTTACTGATTAGTGGAGATTACATTTTAATTTTTATAAGAATTATTTATTTATAATTCTTTTTGTCCCTAACCCTTTCAAATAAGCTCTTTATCCTTTCCATTTTTGGCTTGTGTTACAGAAATCAAATGCAGAATCATTTATTAAAATCTAGAATGTCTCCGGTTGAGTTTTAATAATTCTGATTTGGAAAAATGGGGATGTGGAAATATTCTCCCTATGAAAATACACAAAGGAAGTGTATGTACATGAAAAAAGTAGGTTCCTGCTAAGGTTTTTGGTTTTGTTTGTTTGGTGGTTTGTTTGTTTCTAAATGGGAACTGTTGGGAGGATATTAAAGAAATAATATGGAAGAAAACTTTGGAACACGGATATTCCTATATTATACTTTCGATATTACCATTGACGAATTTCTTTTTCCTCTTAGCTCTCTAGAACAGATCTCAATTTAGGCTTTCAAAAAGATTTTTTTCTGGTAAATGAGTTCCATTCACTTTTAAAAATCAGCCTTTGGGCGCCTGGGTTGCTCAGTTGATTAAGGACTGCCTTCGGCTCAGGTCATGATCCTGGAGTTCTGGGATCGAGCCCCGCATCTGGCTCCCTGCTCGGCGGGAAGCCTGTTTCTCTCTCTCTCACTCCCCTGCTTGTGTTCCCACTCTAGCTGTGTTTCTCTCTGTCAAATAAATAAATAAAATCTTAAAAAAAAAAAAATCAGCCTTTTCAGGGCACCTGGGTGGCTCAGTTGTTAAGGGTCTGCCTTGGGCTCCAGTCATGATCCCAAAGTCCTGGAAAGGATCCTGCATTGGGCTCCCTGCTGGTTGGGAAGCCTCTTTCTCCCTCTCTCACTTCCCCTGCTGTGTTCCCTCTCTGGCTGTGTTTCTCTCTGTCAAATAAATAAATAAATAAAATCTTGAAAAAAAATATCAGCCTTTTCATATCAACGGACAGCTAATGAATCTGTTCATGTTATTACTGGCTATTAATATATCTACTTTGGTGAACTGTTCTTTAACATTTTTGTCCACTTTTAATTGGGTTTTAAGTTTTCTCATTACTGAGTTGACTGGGTACAAGTAATTTCTAAATATATATTGTGAACATTAGACTTTGGCATTTCTTGAGAGTGTTTTTTTGATGAATAAAAGATTTTAATTTTGATGAAATTCAATTTTTCTATGATTAGCAACTTTGTTTCTTGTCTGAGAAGACTTTGCCTACCTCAATGTCACAAATTTTCTTCTACATTCCCTCTAAAATTCTTACAACTTTACTCTAAATTTTCACTTTTTTAATGTTGTGGGGAGGGGTGCCTGGGTGGCTCAGTGGGTTAAGCCTCTGCCTTTAGCTCAGGTCATGATCTCAGGTCCTGGGATTAAGCCCCATAATGGGCTCTCTGCTCAGCAGAGAGCCTGCTTCCCCTTCTCTCTCTGCCTCCTCTCTGTCTACCTGTGATTTCTCTGTCATATATAAATAAATAAAATCTTTGAAAATACATCGTGAGGAATTTTATTTTATTATTATTATTATTATTTCGGGTTCAGTAGTAGTAGTATATGGCTATTTAGCAATTCCAGCAGCATTTCTTGAAGTGACTATTCTTTTTCCAGTGAATGATGTTTGTTTTTTTGTCAAAAACTAAATAACCAAAAAAAAAAAAAAAAAACGAATTAACCATGTACACCTGGACCTATTTCTGGACTCTCTATTATAGTTTCTCGGTCTGTATTTTCTATGTTCTATATTTATAGAACTTTATTGTCTTAACCCGTACATGATAGCATTTTTTTTAAGATTTTACTTATTTATTTGAGAGAAAGAGAAGGCAGGATCAGGGGGAGAAGCAGGCTCCCTGCTCAGTGGGGCTCGATCCCTGGACCCTGAGATCACAACCTGAGCCGAAGGCAGACGTGGAATTGATTGTCAACCCACACACTGGGTAGTGTGTGTTAAAGTCAGGTTATGTTACAGTTCTTTCCAAAATTGTTTTGATCATTCTGTTTGTCTTTATGTTTCATATTACTTTTAGATTCACCTCGTCAATTTCTAGGAAAAAAAAACAACCTGTGGTCTTTTTACGGGTGTAAAGTTGAATCTATAAAAGTTACAGAGAGAGGTACTGAAATACCTGATCAGGACAGTAAAGAAGCTCATTTCTCCTTTTAGTTTTATCATTTGTGGTTTATGGGTGTAGATACTTTGCCATTAACTCTATACATATTTAGAGTTGCTATATTTTCCTGGTAATGTTTAAGGGTTGGACATCCTAATAATACTCAATCTAAGTCTGCATATTTTATCTCTCTCTCTCTATATATATAAAAAGCCAATAGAAGAAAACAATGGTAACTAAATGTGTTATTTTAACAAAAACTAAGGCAAGAAAGGAGTAACAGAGAAACAAAATATAAAAGGAACAAATGAGAAACAAATATCAAGATAATAGAATTAAGTATATAAAATTTACATGAGATGCAAATGGATTTAACGCTCCAATTAATAGACAAAAATTGTCGGCTGCATAAGAAAAGCAAATCTCAACTATTTCTGCCTACAGGAGACACACTGTAAATATAAAGACACAATCTGAAGGAAAAAAAAAGGATAGAAAAATATTACTATTTAAGTAATGAGCATAAGAATGCCATTGAGGCTATATAAATACCATTCAGTGTAAAACTCATGACAAATAGTACTTTCAGAAATAAAGACAGATCCATATAATGATAAGAGAACTATGTTCCAGAGGCATTGAATCTTGAGATGAGTTCTCTGAGTAGGTTCTGGGTTTCCTGGAATTTGTTCTTAGATATAATAGATATGATGCATTCATGACCCCGTTTCCAGTGACAGAGAGGGAGCTGACAATCCATAGCCCACAGTGGCACATATACTCTGATTATTCTCTGTAGACACCTGTAATCAACTGCCAACAGAAGACAGGGCTTTGGTGACCAGGGATTTGCTATCATACAGCATTTTAGTTAAAATACAAGTATAATGAGTTGGTTAGTTTCTTTTAAGTGCTATGGAGCACCATATGGAAAAATGATGACCTTGAGAGCCTTTCAATTCCTGCTCGAGGCCCATATGAAGGACCTGAAAGCTTCCATGAACAGCTCAAAAGAATCCCATATCTGCCACAGGCACAGGACTGAGTTTCTGAAAACCAAACCCAAACCAAAGTAGAATGCTGACATACAGCAGGCCTGATGAAACTGATTACCTCCAACTTCTAATTCTTTCAAGCACTTTCAGATGGAGAAGGTATCTAGTCCTTTCCTGCCTGAGATCCATTTCAGTTTAAAGAAGCTACAATGGCCTTTCCTGGGGTAGTGGCCTTACAGTGCCCCACCGATGTTCCTCCGGACTTCCCCTAACATCTTTTCTTGCCTCCAGACCTATAACTACGCTCAAATCCAAGAGGCCTCTAGGAACAAGGTACAAAGGGTGACCTATGAGGTTGCACAATTCAAAATATTATTTACAATATTTTAATAACATTAAAATGTAATTCTTAAGAACTCTAACCACTTTTAAGAGGTAGTTCCTGAAATATATCAATGCAGCTACAATTTAGTTTCCTTAGGTTAGACAAAGTATACTCGGGATACATACTCAAAGAATATCCTCATTAGGTTAAAACGAGCACACAGGCAAACCTAAGTCTGTACCCAAGTAAAACAGAGATTGTGAAATAGTAATGTCAATTTTGGTACACTAATTTCATCACAACACTAAAATGATAAAGATAAATGACAAAATAAACTCCCAGTTTATACATACATTGTCCATTATTTAAAAAGCTAGACTTTGTAAAAGCATATAGAAATATACATAGATGGGGGCTAGATTTCAATACTGTTTTATAATCTGGGTGAGGCTTTTGGGGTTTTATTTTGATTTTAATAAAAAATATATCATGGTTGTCTTTCCATGTCAATTTATACAGAATTCATTTGTACTTTTTAATGCAAATAAAAACCTTCCACTACATAGGTGGGATATAACTTATTTAATTTATCCCATATCGATCTAGGCTTTTTCCAGTTAATAATTAAAAGTTACACAGTGAATGTTATTGTCATCTTTGCTTCCTTGGCTGGCTCTTTTCCTGGGATTACTTACTGAGAATAAGAGCTACAGAACCAAGTGACAAGTGTGTTTTAAATTTTTAATTCCTCTCAGAAAAGCGATACTAAATTCTATTCTCCCAAGATGTATGTGAGCATGTTCTACTCAAGCAAGTATCCAATTTCCCACTCTTTAATGCTGGGTATTGTTGAAACTTCTAATATTTGCCAATTTGATATGTGATATTCTATCACAGTTTCATTGGCATATAAAAATTATTTTTAATTTCCACGTTAATGTATTTATTCGGCATTGTGTATTTTTCTCTGTGAAATCCTCATCATATATCTAGTCAGACCTTAATCTTGTCTCATTGTTTTGTAAATGGTCTTTCTATTGAATCTACTAAACCTCCCTTCACCATGGATGCTGCCAATACTTTCCCAAGTTAACATTTTTATTTTTCCTTAACTAGGCTTAACTGTTTCTATTGAATTAAAAAAAAATAAATTGAGTTCATGAATTTATAATAGGTTTTTGGTCATAATTCCTCCAATGAAAAATTCTAAAATTACTAGTTTTTTAACATCTAGAAACATGAGTTTTGCTTCCATTTACGATATGAGGAATGCTTAGCACACTTTCCAAAAGGCTGTATGCCACACCAACCCTTCTTGAACGATCCGGCTTTTCTCCATAACTTGCAATGCATTGTTATTTTTGTCATCAACAGTGTACATACTTGGGATAGTGTTTATAGAAAAAAAATAGCAGAAAATCGCCCTCTGTAATGGCTGGAAGGGGAAACAACACACTTGTTAGGATGAGAAGACAATCACATGGAAGGACAATGACTCCTATGAAAAGTGCTTCATCTGTTCGTAATTATTCCACAAAATATCCCCGAAAATATAAAATTTGAATCCAGTTCTGAGCCTGAAATCAGCCTTGGAGAACTTCAAGAGCTACAGAAAGACTAGACTCCAAGAAACAAGCTGCTTAAAACAGAAGTCAAGTACACCAGAGTCCCAAAAGACAGGCACTACGAGGCTTCACAGGAATCAGGGATCCACGCAACCTTTGAAGGTGACACAAAGGTAAGCCTACAGAGAGGCCTTGAGCAGGAAAATAATTAACAATTGACAAAGCCAGGAAGCACAAAGATTTGAGGAACCTAGAAAATACAACCTTATGTCAGCCATTTTTTTTAGTAAACTATTCTTTCAAATGTTTAGAAATATTCACTTCACCAAAAAGTAAAAACATAAAGGTTATGCTATGGAAGTTGAGGTCCCATTTTTTTTTATTATTATTATTTTTTATTGTTACTAAATTTTTTTTTCCAGTGTTTCAAGATTCATTCCCCATTCCCCACACCCAGTGCTCCACGCTTTAGGTGTCCCTAGTACCCACCACCAGGCTCTCCCATCCCTCCACCCCCCTCCCTCCAAGTCCCTCAGTTTGTTTCTGTGTTCAAAATCTCTGTTGTTTCATTTCCCTCCCTAGATTACCCTAGTTCCCATTTGCTTTCC
>PITA01001507.1:0-192147 GCA_004023965.1 Spilogale gracilis | reverse complement strand
GAGAGAAACGGGAGAGAAGGGCAGGATAGAACCGACTCCCGCTGCTTTCCCGGCAGCTGTGGCGGCTCAGGCGGAAGCAGGTGGCTGCGCGCGCTGGGGCCGGGGCCCCGCCGGGGCAGAGGGAGGCCGGGCAGCGGGAAAAGAGAGAAAATAAAAGATTTTAAAAAGTCTCCTTGCCTTGCCCCGGGCTCCGCTGTGTGTAGCTTCTTTCTAGCCCCAATTCAGGCCGTAATCTGCTGTTATTCCTCACTCACAGAGCACTTTCCTTTTCAGGTATTTGTTTTCAATGGTTCAGCTCTGCGGGCTTCCTCCCCCACTCCCCTGTCTCTGGGGGCAAGCCTCCGGTCCCTCTTACTTGTTTCTACCTTTTTGTCGATGGTCCTTGTCTCCCATGGTGATCCAAAAGTGCGAAATATCACATTTCAGGCTGATTTCATGGGTGTTCACGGTGGTCCTGTAGTGGTTTTTTTGCTGGAATTCAGCTTTCTTCAGGGAACTCCCCGACATGCGGTCACCTGGCCTTCCGCCATCTTCCGCTGTTCTGATTTTCTACAAATTATAATATATGCAGTTTGAATGAATTTGGAGGAGGATTTTGCTTTTATTTCTTTAGAGAAAGGAACTGCAATCTTAGAAAATTCATGGGGAGATTTTGAGTGGCTAATATGAAAGATCCTGTTTGAGTTGGCTGTGTTGTGTCACTGAAAATATTTCTGTATTAAATATGAAACATGTGGGTACCTGGGTGGCTCAGTCCCTTAAGCATCGGTTCTGGGATTGAACCCCATATTGGGTTCCCTTCTTTGGGACCTTGCTTCTCTCTCTCCCTCTGCCTCCCTGCCGCTTGCTCTCCCTGCTTGTGCTCTGTCAAATAAAATATTTAAAAAAAAAAAAAAAAGAAAGAAACAGCACCTTCTAATTGCCTTTGAGATTATATTTATATTAAATTTCTAATGTAAAGTATAACTTGATTTGTTTTAACTTCAGAAATTTTCTCTATTAATTTAAGAAGTATATAACTTTATGATGCCCAAAATCACAATGATTATTTTTTCCTCTTTATATCCCTTATCAGTTCACTAACCGATATAACTGGATACTTATATTTGTAGGAAGTTGGAAGACTTCAGAATAGAAAAAGGTGAAGAGGAAAGAAATCTTTATATAATAGGAAGAAAAAGGAAGACTCTCCAGCTCACACAAAAGGTAACCTTGGGGCACCTGGGTGGCTCAGTTGGTTAGGCAGCTGCCTTCTGCTCAGGTCATGATCCTGGAGTTCTGGGATCGAGTCCCACATCAGGCTCCCTACTTGGCAGGGAGTCTGCTTCTCCCTCTGACCTTCTCTCTCTTGTGCACTCTTTCTCTCAAATAAATAAATAAATAAAATCTTAAAAAAAAAAAAAGTGACCTAAATTCTGTTTTCTTAGGAATAACTAGAAATTAAACTGAGTTTATACTTTAAAAAAAAAAATCAGTGAAAATATTAGTAACTTTTGCCTTAAGTAGAATATTTCTTGGTCAGGAGCTTCTTTTTATTTTAATTTTTATTAATTTTTATTTTTTCCATAATCCAGACACCCTATTCCTCCTCCCCACCCCCCATTGATCAAGGTTTTCTGTTTGGGATTAAAAAATAGTGGACATAAAGTCGTACAGCTGTTAGGAAAGAGTAGTCTGAAGCTTGAGGGAAGGAAGTAGCCTAATGCCTAACAGTCCTGAAGGGTTCTAGAAAGCTGTCTGGTGACCAGTCAGGTTAAGAACTAGAACATTATAGGCCCATTGCAGGCATTTCAGCTCCGTTCCCACTTACTGACTTCCACAGGTAGCTGGCCATTTGACTTCTAAAACTGCTAGTTAGCTTTGTCTCTTTCTGAAGTTTATCCAGATTATGCACTTAAAAAATTAAAAAAAAAAATTTAGCTGTTTACAATGGTTTGTGACCTTCCAAAAGCTTATCTTGTAGGAGAAAATCTCATTCTTTAATATTTAGTTTCTCTTTTGATTTTCATGACCATCACATGAGCAGCATTAACAGTGATTCGTGGAAGGTGCACAATGTTTCCAAGATCACTGCTACAGAACTTTGCTGGAAAGTGGTTGTGTTTCCAGGACTTGCTCTCAATTCAACCGTCCGTCTTAAAGGCACATCATGACAGATTTGGGCTGGTGCAGGCCTGGCTGCCATGACATGCCTTGTCGTTTTAGCTTGATGCTTGTTTGTATATGACTTGGGCTGTGAGAATGAAGTAAAAATAGTTTTTATCTTTAACTCAAAAGTGATTTAACTCATCATGTCAAGTACTGGAAAGAAAAAAAAGGTTGACTGAGTATCTTTGGCCTGAGTTTGGATGTTTTCTCATGAAAAAAAATTTGAAAAATTCACTATAAAAATCATTTTTAAGACACTAATACATTTTTTCAGTTCTGCTTTTGCTGAAAGAGGAAGTTTGGGAAGATTTTTAAAAATTTGATTACATTGCTGTTCCTTACGTATTCATAATTTTTTAATTTGGTTATATTATTTGATATAAGCTGTGCAATTATATTAAAATTCAAGAAATAGTTAAAAAGTTAATGTGAAGTGCTTTAAAATTTTCAGTTTAATCTCTATCTCAAAAATTATGATTCTTAATCCTGTATTGAGTAAAAAGTCTAAGCTTTATACTTAACCATCTTACATACTAAGCCTGGTTATGTACAGTTGGTAAACAGTGACCACGTCTATCTGTGGCATTAAATTTTGTGGGGGACAGATTAGAAAAAAGTTCAGAGTTTCCTGTAGGGTACTATGTTGCAAAAATGTCAAACACTAATCTAAGTGGAATCCTGTAGTCTTTTGTATCTGGCTTAGTCATTTGGCTAGATGAGATTTATCTGTATTGTGGTGAGTAGATGAAGTCTGTCTGTTATCATTGCTGCATAATATTTCCTTGATGACCATGCTGCTCTTTATTCAGTCTGTTCTTAAAGGACATTTGGGTTGTTTTCATATCTATTAGTCATAATTCTCCTTTCAACATTTTGTATATATCTCTTGGTATGTGTGTGCGTATCTCTTTTAAGTATAGGCCTTGAACCAAAATGTTTGGATTATAGGCTATGTGTATATTCCACTTGGTAGTGTATGCCCCATGCCGTTTCAGAATGATTGTACTTCTACCTGTAGTCAGGTATGTGTGAAAATTTCATTATGTTTGTAGATTTCTCTCTTTCTATTTGCTTTTCTTTATATGGTTTGCAGCTATATTATTTGGCACATACACACTTAGAATTTCCTTTTTCCCTACTGAATTGAACCTTTCCTCAGTGTGAATTTTCACCCCTTATTTCTAGTAATGTTTTGTTCTCCAAATTCTTTATACAGCTGTGCTAGCTTTCCTCTGGCTAGTATTTGCGTAGCATGTGTTTCCCTCCTCCTGACACTGCAGTTACATGTGTTTTAGACGTTTACTGCTTGATTTCCTTTTGTTAGGCTGCTATCTGCTTTTCTGAACTTTTTTTCTGATCTCTGTTTTACTTTGTTAGTTCTGTTTAGCTATGAGTAATCTGGTGTTGAGCCCATGTGTTCTTAGTTTTAGTTATTGTATTTCTCAGTTCAGAATTTTTATATCGTCCCTTTTTAGGGCTTCCAGTTTTCTGCTAAAGTTCTCATTATTTTAATTTCTTTTTTTTTTTTTAAAGATTTTATTTATTTATTTGACAGAGATCACAAGTAGGCCGAGAGGCAGGCAGAGAGAGGAGGAAGCAGGCTCCCCGCCGAGCAGAGAGCCTGATGCGGGCCTCGATCTCAGGACCCTGAGACCACGACTTGAGCCAAAGGCAGAGGCCCATTGAGCCACCCAGGCGCCCTATTTTAATTTCTTAAAAATCAGCCATACTTTTAAAAAATCTGTCTTGGGAAAAAAAAACCACATCTGATAATTTTATTATTTTAATATCTTGTTCCCCTGTTTCCATTGCTTGTTGATTTTTTCCCCCTCATTTTTTTTTTACCATCACATTTTCTTTGTTATCTGTGGTTTTGACTGAATGTTAAATGTTAGAGATTATTTGAAGCCTAGGATGATATTGCTTCCCCTAGAGAAGATTTACGTTTGCTTTTGGTAAACTGCTAAGGCCACTGTCAAGCCTGTATTGCCTTAATCCAAACAAGGATGGCTCTGTAGTTCCTTTGGATTACTTTTCTTTTGTAGTTTACTGATAGGGCTAGGTAGTACCCTTGTATCTAAAAGCCAAAGCCTGGAATGTTCTCCCACATATAGGAGGCTCTGAATTGCAATTTTTTGTGAGCCTAACTAGTTTAATCTGTCAGTGTATTGCCTCCCTGTTCAGCCCTTCAGCTTCCTCTTCCAGAGTGAAATTCTAGGGTTTTCTTTTGTTGTTTGCACTTTCTTTTCTATCTTGGTCTACAGTTCTTTATAGGTTTATTAGGTAGATGCCCTCAAACTTATATTTAAAGAAATACATTTTGAGGGGTGCCTGGGTGGCTCAGTTGTTTAGCGTCTGCCTTCGGCTCAGGTCATGATCCCGGGGTCCTGGGATTGAGCCCCTGCATCCGGCTCCCAGCTCAGCCGGGAAGCCTGCTTCTCCATTTCCCTCTCCCACTGCTTGCGTTTCCTCTTTCACACGCTCTCTCTCTCTCTGTCAAATAAGTAAATTTAAAAAAGTAAATATATTTTGAGAGATTTTCTTGTTCTTAATGGTAGTTTGGTCCACCTGTGATTATAAATTTCAGTCATGAAGCTCACTAATAGGAGATTTTGTTTTAACGATCAGTACTGACAAAGGAAAGCACAATTCATTTTAAAACCAGCCAGTGGTGTATTGAAATAGTAAGAAACCATTGATTATCATACAAAAGGCACTAATGTGAAAATTAATTTATCAGTTCAAGGAATATGTGCTTTCATTGAGTGATTTCACATACAACTTGGGTACTTGGGAATAGCAGGCTCCTTCCACCCTTTAAAAAAATGCAGTCTATTTTATTTGGATGATTTTTTAAGATTATTTATTTTGTTTTGATAAAATACATTTTAAAAATTCAAGCGGAGCTGAAAAGCACTGAAAACAAATCCTCTAAAAATTTAAAATCTGGAAATAGGTGGGTTAATATTTGAGGATTATTTCAGGTATTTCTCTATACCTGTGTTCCTTAATGTTGGTGACAGCATGATAATATACAAATATGTATTTTCATTTCTACGCATATATTCTAAGGGGTATCCCTTTTAGGTTTTTTTTTTTTTAAAGATTGATTGATTGATTGATTGATTGATTTTGTCAGAGAGAAAGAGAGATCACAAGCAGGCAGAGAGAGAGGAGGAAGCAGGCTTTCTATTGAGCAGAGAGCCCGATGCGGGCCTGGATCCCAGGACCCTGAGATCATGACCTGAGCCAAAGGCAGAGGCTCTAACCCCCTGAGCCACCCAGGCACCTGGTTATTGTTATATTCTTAATGGCAAAATATTTTAACTTATAATTTAGTTCGGAAAATGCTGATCTGATATGCCTCATTTACCATGCCTTCTAAGTACCTTAAAAGTAAAAATGCCAAGTTTAATTTAACTGTGTATATGAGTTGTTATTACTTTTGCCTTCAGTTCCTTTTGGAATTTGAAAGAATGCCCATCTTGCTGATGTTTGTACTTACTTGGGTGTTGATTTCCATCTGCATGTTTATGTTTCAGTCTGACTCGGTGGTTTTGCTGTCACAGTCTAGGCAGAGGATGTGCAGGCGCAGATACCCAAATTATGGTAGAAGAAATCTTGGCCGGCTTGAGTTATCTTCTGGAAATGAATCTTCAAACTCTATGAGACATGTGAGTTTTGTATACTTTAGATTATGTAAAGTGCTGTTGAATAATTTGTCTTAATTCTTTCCTTTGAATCTCCCAAGAGACAAGGATGAATTTTTAACAGCTTTGTTGAGATACTTACCATACACGTGGATAATCCAGTACCGCTAGTGTATTAACAGAATTGTGCCATCACTACTATTTAACTTCAAAATATTCTCATCGCCTCTAAAACGGATTCTTACACTATTCGCAGTTATTTCCCAGCCCACCTCACTTAGCTCCTGGCAGCCACTTCCTGTTTATATGGATTGATTGGCCTATTCTGGGCATTTTATATAAACGGAATCCTACAGTATGATTTTGTGACTGGCTTTTTTTGCTTAGCATAATGTTTCCAAGATTGATCCATGTGTAGCATGTATTCATACTTGTTTTTGGCTGTTATGAATAATGCAGTTTACTAACAAACAGGTTTTTGATTGAATATAAGCTTTCATTTCATTTGAGTATCTAGGAGTCAGTTTGCTGGGTCATGTGGTGGTGACTCTACATTTTAATCTTCTGAGGAATGCTAAAATGTTTTCCAAAGCAGTTGCACTATTTTATGTTTCTATCAGTATGTGTGATGATTCCAGTTTCACCACATCCTTATCAGCACTTGGCATTGTCTGGACTTGTGATTTTAGCCATCCTAAGCCTTGCTCACTGGTTTTGATTTGCATTTCCCTAATGATTAATGATGTGGAACATGTGCTTATTTCTTGTCTATCCTTGGAGAAATGTCTGTGCAAATCTGTTGTCCATTTTTCAGTTTTTAAAAAAAAAATTAACAAAAAAATTTTTTTTGTTGCTGTGAAAATTCTTTATTCTGGATATGAGTCCTTTGCAGATACAGGATGTATACATATTTTCTCCCATTCAGAATGCTGGCATTTCACTTATTTGATGGTTTCTTTCCTTTGAAGCACGAAGGTTTTAGGAAGCTTGCTAAAATCCAGTTGATTTTTTTTTTAAACTTAGTTGCTTGTGCTTTTGCATAGCTAAGCCATTCTCTGACCTCTTTGCTTGACCTTGAGGAATCATATGGAGTTACTGGTCTTCATTTTTTTGGGGGGCGGGAAACCAATATTTTTGTAGAGTCTTTAAAATTTTATAATAGGATATTAATGTTTTCTAATCAGTAATGTTTTGAGGTTTGAAATGTTCCATATGGATGGACAAAAAATTCATTTAATTGTGTTACAAAGCATTAAAGTAATAGTTCAGCATAGTGTTTGAGATTAAATTCTTCCACTCAGACAACTTGTTTAACCTTTTTGTGCCTCTGGCCAGATCTGTAAAAGCAGTCAGTGTTAGCATATATTCCTCAGAGGTGTGAGAACTTACTTGATTGTGATGTGTTTAAAACAGTGCCTAATACCCCATAATGCTAGCTGCTATTACCACAATGCCTAATACCCAATAATGCTAGCTGCTATTATGCGTTTTAATAGATCTAATTTTGTTGTATGTGATGAGACTGTTTTTATGTTAGTTTCTTCTTATTTATTGTGAATTAAATATATTTTAACCCTCTCTTAATAGTTTTGGGCAGTTATGGGGCACCTGGGTGGCTCAGTAACGACTGCCTTTGGCTCAGGTCATGATCCTGAAGGCCTGGGATTGAGCCCCGCGGTGGGCTCCTTGCTTGGCGGGAAGCTTGCTTTTTCCTCTCTCACTCCCCCTGCTTGTGTTCCCTCTCTGGCTGTGTTTCTGTCAAATAAATAAATACAATTAAAAAAAAAAAACAAACAGTTTTGGGCAATTATGATAAACATTTCCACCTATCCTCACTAGTTTCTGGTTTATGCTTATTTTGTTTATTCTTCATGTGTGTATATTTTGTTGTTTTTCCTTTTATGCACAAGATAGAGCATACTATAGATACTCTTTTGCCCTTGAGTTTTTTCACTTAAAATATTCTTGAACCCATTCCCTATCTTAAATACCTTCCCCGTGGTTTTTTAAGAGTTGCATAACACTAATTGTGGATCTGTAACCACTCTCTTACTTAAGGGCATTTAGGACATTTCCAGTGTTTTTGTCATAAAGAGTGTCATCATGAATAATCTTTTTGTGTTTGTATGGAGTTTTGGCCTGTTGGAGATGTAACTTGGAAGTACGTTCCTGGGAATGGGATTGCCAGGTCCAAAGATAGATGCCTATGAGTTGTATGAGATAGTGATAAAAAAATTTTTGCTGAAGGAGGGTTCCAACTTGGTGTCCCTACTCGTGGTGCCTGGGAACGCCTGCTCCATGACCGTTAGCCACCAGAGTGTTATACTTGATCATTTTTACCAATTTAGTGGATGAGAGATGTTGTCTTAGTATAGTTTTATTTTATGTTTTGGCTCTTTTATTGTGGTAAAATATATATAACATAAGATTTGTAATTTTAACTGTTTTTCTACGTACAGTTCATTGGTATTAAATACATCTGTGATGTGTGCGGCCTTCAGCACTGTGTGTCCCTAGCATGCTCTCGTCATCCCATACACTTGTGCTCATTAAACACTCTATTTCCCTTTTCCGTCCCTGGTAGCCTGCCTTCTACTTTCTGTCTCTATAAATTTGCCTATTCTGGGGGCTCCTGTAAGTATAATTGTGCAATATTTGTCCTTTTGTCTTTGGTTGATTTCACAGAAAGTTTCACTTTGACTTTCTCATATTATGTGTGAAGTTGTTGAACATTTCTTCATATATTTAGACTTCTTTTTTTTTTTTAATCTTTATGCACTGTATATTTATGTCTTTTGGTCATTTCTGTCTTGATTTTGGCCTCTCTTCCCCTGCTCTGTACCTTAAGTTTTATCTTTTTTGGGGGGAGGGTGGGACGGGGCAAGGAGAGAGCAGATCTTAAGCAGGCTCCTTGCCCAGCATGGAGCCTGATGAGGGGCTTGATTTCACAACCCTGAGATTCATGACGTGAGCCAAAATCAAGAGTCAAGAGTTGGATGCTTAACCAGCTGAGCCACCCAAGCACACCCACTGCCCTGCCTTAATTTTTAAAAGTTCTTTATAACTGGGGCGCCTGGGTGGCTCAGTCATTAAGCATCTGCCTTCGAGTCAGGTCATGATCCCGGGGTCCTGGGATTGAGCCCTGCATCAGGCTGCCAGCTTTGTGGAGAATCTGCTTCTCTTTCTCCCCCGGCTGCTCCCCATGCTTGTGCACTCTCTCTTGCTGTTCCTCTCTGTCAAATAAATAAAAATAAAATATTTTTTTAAAAAAGTTCTTTATAACTAAGGATATATTAGTTCTTTATCTGTAGTTTGTAAGGTGCTGTTTTTGTTTTTGTTTTTTTTTTTTTCTTCCATTCTGGCCTCTAAGTAGTTATTACTTGGCGTAGATGAAGCCTTCTGATTTAACTAGATTTAATTTTTTTACACATCCTGCTGTGTTCTTAAATTTTGGGGTTAATTTTATCATTGAATTTTCTGAGGTTTTTCAGGTATCTTCTCTTCTTCATATGAATAGCTAGTTTTTACTCCTGATTTTTGTACCTCTTACTGATTTCTCTTGTGTAATTGCATTGTTCAGGTCTTTCAGCGCAGTGCTGAATAGTAGTGGAGGTAGTAGTCCATATTCCTGTTGGTGGGCACGCATTACCATTTTCACATTAAGAAAGACACTTTGTTTTAGGTGTCTGCAGTATCCATATATATTTTATTTTGCTAAGGGGATATCAACTAATGCCTATTTTTTAATGTTCTTTTTGAAATACCAGGATTGATTTTATTTTATTTTTTTGCCTTTTTAAATCATCACTGGTATCAGTCTTAAAATTGTTGTCTTTATATCTGTTAATTTGGTGTGTTTTTAAGTAATGGGAAACTTTCTAAACTAATGCAAACATAATGTGGAATGTTAAATCCGTGTGACCTTTTAAAATAAATCATAATTTTTTGGTTAGATGTAGCTGATTTTACTTCCATCGATATGAATTCATTCACCTGTGTTGTTGCAGTGAGGTTGGGGGGATGACAGGGGTTTTTGTGGTTAGGTGGAGATTGGGGGTGCGTGTATGGGTGTAATGTGTATGGGCAGCAGGATAGAGATTGTGGCACTGTGTATATGCATGTTGGTTCCATTCCATTTTGGTTTGGAAAGCACTGATGGTAGAAAAGGTTTAAGGGCTTTCTAGTTAGCCAGATTTTTTTTTTTTAAGTTTTTTTTTTTTTTTAAGATTTTATTTATTTGACAGAAACACAGCCAGAGAGGGAACACCAGCAGGGGGAGTGAGAGAGGGAGAAGGAGGCTTCCCGCCGAGCAGGGAGCCCGATGTGGGGCTTGATCCCTGGTCTCCGGAATCATGACCTGAGCTGAAGGCAGTCGCTTAACCAACTGAGCCACCCAGGCGCCCCTAGTTAGCCAGATTTTTAATTCCGGTTCCTGCACTTACCTTCCTGTGACTCCAGGCATGTTACTTTACTTTTTTAGCCTTGGGTGTTCCTATGAAGAGCTAGTAATGTACAGGTAGGGACCTGGGAGACAATATAAAACTCATAGTCAGGGTGGATCCAAGTTTTGTGGGGTTGAAGTGTGTGCAATTTTAGGGACCTTTTTTTTTTTTTTTTTATAAAGAAAAGTAACTCAAGGTATGAGGTAGATTATGCCATCTTTGATAGGCAAGTTAAATCAGAATCTCTGAAATGTAGTGTTGTTAGCGTTCTTTCTTTCTTTTTTTTTTTTTTTTTTAAGATTT
Source organism: Spilogale gracilis (assembly GCA_004023965.1). Taxonomy (NCBI): domain Eukaryota; kingdom Metazoa; phylum Chordata; class Mammalia; order Carnivora; family Mephitidae; genus Spilogale; species Spilogale gracilis. The sequence goes on along the minus strand of PITA01001507.1, from coordinate 181,604 downwards.
TATTAAGAGCCCGACATGGGCCTCGATCCTGAGACCCTGAGATTATGACCCAAGCCGAAGGCAGAGGCTTTAACCCACTGAGCCACCCAGGCACCTGTTGTTAGTTTTCTTAATTCTGCCTCTGTTAATAGGTATTTGGAGAGTCAGGGTAACACATATAAGGCATTTCATAGGGTGTATGGTTTCTAGGTAGTAGCTTTCAAGAGTTTATTTTTATTACTGTGATTTAAAAAAAGTCGAATTGAGCATGGCAACACGCTCCTGTTTAGTAGTTCTGTTGTGCTACGCCTGGAATCTACTCCTGGAATAGCACTGGGCTCACATTCTGAGAAACAGTTTGTAGAATATGTTGACTTTACATTTTGCCTATTCAGATGAAGTAAACAAAAGTAGTTTTTTGTTTTTGTTTTTTAAGATTTTATTTATTTTACAGAGAGGGAGAGAGCACAGAGGGAGACTTGGAGAGAGAAGCAGACTTCTGCTGAGCAGAGAGCCTCTTGAGGGACTCACAGGACCCTGAGATCATGACCTGAGCTGAAGGCAGATGCTTAACCACTGAGCCACCCAGGCACCCCCAAAAGTAGATATTAACTTGAGATTTTGTCGTTTGAGTTTTAGAGCTCATTGATATTTTCATTGTCCATTATCAAAGCTCCTAACATAAATGCTGTTAAAGGAAAGGGTCCTGTCCCAGTTTAAAAGTACCTGTCTGGGATCCATGGCCAGAACTCAAAGTAGATCACAAACATTAGCACTGTGGGAATCGAAAGTTGTTTGTTCTCTTCCCTTAAAAAAAAAAAAAAAAAAGACTGGAGGAGCAGTTGTAGGTTTACAGAAGAAATATACAGTGAGTAAGTGTATTCCCATACTGTCTGCCCTGCACACTGTCTTTCTTATTAGTAACATCTTGAATTAGTGTAGTGCATTTGCTCTAGCTGGTGAGCTGAATTCCCCCTGGTCTACATTAGGGATCACTGTGTGTTGTATTAACAAATGCGTCATCTGCCCTATCAGTATCTACCGTAACAGTATCAGAATAGTTGCACTGCTCTGAAACCCCACTGGGTTATCGTTACTCTTCTCTCCCTCCTTCTGAGCCACTGGCAACCATTGATCTTTTTACTGTTTCCATAGACTTTTCCAGAATGCCATATAGTTGGGTTATATATTGTGTAGCCTTTTCATACTGGCTACTTTCTAGTAATACGAGTTTTAAGTTTCCTCTACAACTTTTGTGGCTCGATATTTCATTTCTTTTTAGAACTGAGTAATATTTCATTGTCTGGGTTTACCACAGTTTAGTCATTCACCTGTTGAAGGACATGTTGGCTGCTGTTTTCTTTTTTGTTTTTTGGTTTTTTTTAATCTTTTAAAGATTTATTTTAGAGAAAGGGGAGGGGGAGAAAGAGAAAGAATGTAGCAGACTCCATGTCCAGTGTGGCGTCCAGCGCGGGGCTTGATTTCGCTTGAGATCAGGATGGTGAGATCAGAACCTGAGCCAAAGCAGAGCTGGCACTTAACTGACCATGTGTTGGCTGCTTCTAAGTTTTGGCAGTTACGAATAAAGCTGTTAAAACATATGTGTACAGTTTTTGTGTGGACATTACTTGTAATGCATTTGGGTAAATACCAAGGAGCATGTTTATTGCATCATATGATAAGGCCCTGTTGTAGAGCTTTGAAAGAAACTTCCAGACCCTCTCCCAAGTGGCCGTGTTGTATTTTGCATTTCCATAAACAGTGAGGGAGAGACCCTGTTGCTGTATGTTGTTAAGATGTCCATTCTTCCCAGCTTCATCTGTAGATTCAACACAATACCAATCAAAATCCCAAGTTAATTTTGTGGATGTTGGCAGAGTGATTCTAAAGTTTATTTGCAGAGGAAAAAGACTTAGGATATCAAAGAATGTAGTTGGAGGACTAACACGACCAGACAGTAAGAGTTAGTGTAAATCTGTAGTTTGTAAAACAACATGGTATTGGTGAAAGCATAGACAGTACTTCAGTGGAACAGAATAGGGAAACCCAGAAATAGACCAATACACAGATGATCAAGTAGTGTTTGACGAAGGAGCAAAGACAACTCGATGGATAAAACATAGTTTTTTCAACAGTGTTGGAATGGCTGGATATCCATATATATATATATATATATATATATATATATATATATATATATAAATCTGGACAGAGACATCTCACAAAAATTAACTCAAAATGGATCATAAATAATATAAAATGCAAAACTGACGTTTCCAGAAGATAGCATACAATAAAATATAGGGGACCTTTGGTATGGCAGTGAATTTTTAGGTAGAATACCAAAAGCACGATCTGTTAAAGAAAAACGTGACAGGGGCGCCTGGGTGGCTCAGTTGGTTAAGCGACTGCCCTCGGCTCAGGTCATGATCCCGGAGACCCGGGATCGAGTCCCACATCGGGCTCCCTGCTCGGCGGGAGGCCTGCTTCTCCCTCTCTCACTCCCTTTACTTGTGTTCCCTCTCTGGCTGTGTTTCTCTCTGTCAAATAAATAAAATCTAAAAAAAAAAACAAAACAAAAAAAAACAGAAAAACGTGACAACGTAGACTTCATTGAAATTAAAATCTGCTCTGGGAAATATACTGTTAAGAGAATGAAAAGGCAAACTTTATTGACTAGGGGAAAATATCTGTAGAGCTTTTATCTGATAAAGGACTTGTATTTAAAACATACCATGAATCCTTAAAACACATTCATAAGAAAATAAAAAATCCAATTTGAAGAATCAGCAAAATACCTGGCACCTCATCAAAGAATATCTAGAGGTCATACGGAAAGACGAACATCAGTCATGGGGAACGAGGGTAGAACGACAAGAGCCCCTTGCATATCTGTCACAGCGGCCTAAATCCAACAAAACACTGAGAACATTTACATGACTTTGTATGAGCTTCACTCAGGGAAGGGCTGGCTGTACTAACAGTAGTAGTTAGTAGTGTTAAATCTTTGACTCCCCTGCCTTATGTCTTGATAAGAAAAAGAATGTAGTAAAGATGTTTACTTCTTGTTTTTTTAAGTCCATCTAATTGTTTTCTTGCCTGATGGCCTAAGATTATTAGGACAAAGTGCAGTTTTTTTTGACTTATGTTATTTAATCTCCAAGATCAGGATTTTTATTTTATCTACAATCCTCCCCCACCCCGCCCGGCTAATAGGAGACTTCCTGTGATCAGAGTGAAGGCTCCTGTTCTTCTGAAGAAGAAGAGTGGAGGAGTGATCGAAGAAGTGAGAGTGACAGCGAGAGTTCGAGGTATCTGCTTTTCCTTCATCCGCAGTTCAGTCATAGGCTTGGTGGTAGTGGGACACAGATGGCATTCAAGATATAAGAGCTCCCATCTGTGGGACAACTGCCTGTTTAGTACATTTAAAAGGAGAAGAAAATCAGATTAACAGCTATTTCTGTAGAAAAATATTTTTGGTATATTTGACTATAAACATTAGCGCCAGCAGGGCATCGGGTGTGTGTACTCAAAATCTGTCTAATCTTGGGCTGCATTTATAAAGAGTAGTATCCAAAGTATATGTGGTAAGACGATCTTTCTATTTATTATTAGTTAATACATGTGTTGGCCTTGTGTTTAGTTTTGATATCCAGATTTCATGGAACCATGAAATTCAGGGTGTTAACATCTATTCATCCTCTTGGTAAATAAATGTCAACTTCACCTTTGACAGATGCTCAAGCCAGAAACCTGGACTTCTTTCTCTTTTCATGAACATATCCATCGCCACACGTAGGAAGGTGCCCCTGCCAAATATGACTCAGAGTATCTTGTTTCTGTTTCCATTGGTCATGTGCTTGTCTAGACCACCACGCTCTGTCCTTTCTTGACGTCTTTTATTCCATTACGATTAGGAGCTGGAGTGGTTTTTAGAACACTTGTCTATTTTTTTCTATAAATCCATTTTTAATCATGAAGTAGACATAATAAATTTAACCGTTGTTAGTGGTACAGTAGTGTTATGTACCTTCATATGGTCTTGCATCCAGTCTCTGGAGCTCGATGCAAAACTGAAACTGTATACCCATTAAACAGTGATTCTCCACATCATGTCCCTGTCCCCTGGCAACTACTGTTAGGCTTTCTGTCTCTATAATTACTATCTTTTAATTCAGCTTTTCTTGAATTTTATTATACAAAGCTGGTGCTCTTAAATTTTTTCTGAATAGCTCTTTCTATAATAAACAGATCTTGGAAATGTGTGTGTTAGTGTGAGTGTGTTTTATTGAGCCTGAGAGGTATGTGGTTGGCCAGTGATTGCCCAGTAGAGCCCTTTGTCACCCTTTTCTGTATTTTCTGAAGCTAGTAGTGGGCAAGGGGCTCATTTTCTGGATCTAGTTTCCTGTTTGACTCTGCTTCTGCTCTGGGGTGGGCTATGAATTACTCTCATGGACCTTCTGTCATATCAGGAAAAGGTCCCCCTCTTGGCAAGAAGCTCTGACCACTTACAGCTTTCTGTTTGTTGTGGTTATGTTTTCTTTGGGCTCCTCAGTCTGTTCAGAGATGGTTTTTCATTCCAGTTAAAATTTCTAGTCTATTCCTGAGCCACCTCTTATTTGGGGTGGCGAGGGGGGCCTACTCTTAGGGTTCTGTGTGATCTCTCCTGTTTTCATAACTACACTCCATCTTCTGAAAGGGAATCACTGGTTGCCTCTAAACGTTATATTCCACTATGTCTCTTCTATATCATACTTAAAAAAAATTCCTCAGGCTCACATCCTTTCCTAATTTCCAGTGTCAGTGAAGGTTTCTCTCTTTCTCATGATCTTTGGTCATTTTGGTATTTGCTGATGGTGAAGGCAGATTGTTCAAGTTGAATCTTGGCAGGATCCTTCTTTCCTTCTCTTCATCTCTTCTGTTAATGTTATGTGACTGATAGGCTGTCCGGCCTTAGGTTCTGGTTCCCTGCAACTTACACTGTTTTCCTTCGCCAGCGACTCGTCATCTCGATATTCTGATTGGACCGCTGACGCAGGCATCAATCTGCAGCCACCTCTACGGACATCATCGCGTCGGCGAGTTACCCGTTTTTGCAGTAGTTCAGAGGATGAAATGTCTACTGAGAATTTATCTCCTCCAAAACGGAGACGAAAGAGAAAGAAAGAAAGCCAGCCTAAAAAAGAGGTAAGAGAAGCCTATCTTTAAAAACATCTTACACTTTTTATAGAGGTGTTTCTGTCCATATTTAGAAATTAAAAATCTTGGGACACGTGGATGGCTCGGTTGAGCAGCTGCCTTCAGCTCAGGTTATGATTCCAGCGTCCTGGGATTGAGCCCCACATTGGGCCCCCTGCTTGGTGGGAAGCCTGCTTCTCCCTCTCCCTTCCCCTCTGCCTGCAGGTCCTCCTGCTTGTGCTCTCTCTCCCTCTGTCAAATAAATAAGTACAATTAAAAAAATTAAAAATCGTAGGGAAATTGGACTTTTTATATTCTTTTGACACTGTTAAGTCATTATGACTCAAGTGTAAAATGGAATTTATATTTGGAAAAGTTACTCTATTATGAGGCCTTCTCTGTTTTATTCGCCCCAAATTGGTCTTGGTACCGACTCCTTCCCCAGTTTGACACTTAAAGAGGGAGCTCTGTTTTGCTCAGAATCCCACCATAACTTTATTTTCTGTTAGTCAACACAAGAAATATGCTTCAGGGCATTTTAGGACATTTTCTTCATGTTTTGTCTGTTATTACCATGTGTCCCAGGTGCATCTGACGTGGTCTCTTTCATTTGGCGAGTTCACACCCTTCTCCTAATTGTGCTGTTCTAATTCCTTATTATATGCAAAGTGCTCAGGTCATGCAGGTGGTGGCCCATTATTTAAAGATGGGACATCTTTGTACTCCTTTTCTGTTGCTGTGGAACATATCACCCTGAAACTTAGCTCCTTAAAACAACAAATGTATTCATGTTTTGATGGATTGGGAATTTGAAGGCTGATTAGGTAATTTGGGGCTCACAAGGTTGCAGTTATCACACTGGCTGGAGTTGGTAGCTCTGTGAAGGTTTGCCTGAAGCTGGCTGATCTTCTTTGATGCTTATTCCTGGGGCGTTTGGCTAGTGGACTCGGTTCCTCACCACATGGGTCCTTCTGTAGTGCTGCTTGGGTGTGTGCAGGTCATGGTGGCTGATTTTCCTTAGGACACGTGATCTGAAAGGATAAGCAAGGGGTGAGCCCTAATGCCCGTGACAGCGTAGTCTTTGAAACTTCTTGCTCATCACTTCTGTTTTATTCCATGTGTCAGAAGCAATTCCAGCCCACCCTCAAGTGGAGCTGTGGCTGCGCTTCCTGAGGAGGAGGAGGATCAAAGAGTTTGTGGTCATGCTTTAAAATTACCAGTTTTAAAACGTCAAATCAAGAGGAGATTCTGTGATGAGTAGTCCATGGTGAAATTCAGAATGGTGTATCGATAGAGCAGGCTGTTTGTTGGAGAGGATTTAGGTTGGAAATTAGGTCCCTTCTGTAGGATGTAAAGTGTTACGAAGAATCTATTAGAAATTCAGGAGATGCCAGAAAAGTGCTTGGTAAATCTACAATGCGTTCACAAGTGATGATGTTTCTGTGTATGTTAAGGAACCAAATATGTATGCTGTTTAAAAACTAATCACTAGGTGACATGCCCATAAATAGGCATTCTCAGTGGTGAAGTTTCTTTTGTTGTTTTTGTTTTTGTTTTGTTCGTAAAGATTTTATTTATCGGTCACAGAGAGTGATAGAGCACAGGCAGGGGAGACAGTAGGCAGAGGGAGAAGCGGGAGCCTGGTGCGGGACTCGATCCCAGGAACCACAACCTGAACCAAAGGCAGATGCTTAACTGACTGAGCCACCCAGGCGCCCTATGTTTTTCAGCTAAACATTGAATGCATGCCCTTTCTGTTGTGCTAAACTTTGTTCTGTTCCCCTTGGCAGAACTTGCGGAGGATGACTCCAGTGGAGCTTGCAAATATGGAACATTTATATGAATTTCATCCTCCAGTTTGGATAACTGACACCACACTTCGAAAGTCTCCTTTTGTTCCTCAAATGGGTGATGAGGTGAGAGTACTAAAATTTAAAAAGTTGAATATAGACACCGTAAGAGAAAATACTTAGGGCACGTAGGTGGCTCTGTCGTTTAGCATCTGCCTCTGGCTCAGGTCATGATTCTGGCATCCTAGGATCGAGCCTGGCATTAGGCTTCCTGCTTGGTGGGAAGCCTGCTTCTGCCTCTCCCATTCCCCCTGCCTCTGTTCCCTCTCTCTCTCTGTCAATAAATAAATCTTAAAAAACAACAAAATAAAATATTTTACTGTTAAGTTTTAATTTTTAAATGTATGCTTTGTGCAGGTAATATATTTTCGACAGGGTCATGAAGCGTATATTGAGGCTGTCAGAAGAAATAACATATATGAACTGAACCCTAACAAGGAGCCATGGAGAAAAATGGATCTCAGGGTAAGATGATAGTATTATTAAGTGATTAAACACTTAGCACATGTTTAGTTAAATATTTATAAATCCATTAAAAATAAACCAACTGGAGGCATTTTCATTACTATTTTTCCATTGGTTTTCTGTGTTCTGCTTTCACTTTGTAAGACTTAAGATCCAGTAGGAAGACATGTTAGTCAGTGGGTGGTCTTTGTGTATTGCGGGTGGCATATAAAACTGCGTGTGTTAGTCTTTCAGCAGCTTGGCCGTATATATATCATTAATCTGAAAGTGCATATATCTAGGATACATGTTCCAAAGAAGTGCAACTTTTTAAGAGAGGAAATACAAATGGGAAAAAATGTTGGACCCCATGCATAATAGACTAGATTGCTGAAAACACTTGAGTGCCCTGGCACTTAACCAATTTTATAATTTTATTTTTTTAAATAACATTTAAAGAAAGAAACTACCACATTTAAGCAAGTAACAAAGGTTTTGGTTTGTTACCAGTTATTCACATTGGTAACAGGGTCCACAAAAGAGCCCAGGCATTCTGGAGGCTATTTTCACAATTGGAATTGAAATTGAAAACTATTTAGATGTTTTGTGGCACCTGGATGGCTCAGTCATTAAGCATCTGCTTTTGGCTCAGGTCATGATCCCAGAGTCCTGGGATTGAGTCCTGCGTTTGGCTCCTTGCTGGGCAGGAAGCCTGCTTCTCTCTTGCTCCCTTTGCTTGTATTCTTTCTCTCTCGCTGTTTCTCTCTCTCTGTCAAATAAATAAAATCTTTTAAAAAGATGTATATTTATTTAGATGTTTTAATTCAGTGATTTTATTTCCAGTAATTTAGGACATAACTGGGAATACATGTGAATTTATGAGCAAGGCAATTTCATTTCATTGTTTATAAAAACAAAAAATTAGAAAAAAATCCAAATATCGTACAGTATTGAATGGATCGAATCATGGTACATTCACAGAATTAACTATTATGTAGAGCCCACTGCATAATTAAGGCTTTTAAACTATTTGTTGAATGAATGACTTAAATGTCTATAATTTATTACTGAGGAAAAATGGGATGTGAAATGTCTGTGGTTATAAAAGTTTACACTATCATGTCTTAACAAATACATCAAAAAGTCAATAGTGATTATATGTGGAATAGCGTTGCAGTTGATTTTTATTTTATTCTTTCTATTTTTATATGTTTTTGATACTTCCAGTAACTGCTAGATGATGAAAACAGCTGTGTTAGCAAGGACAACTGTTCTTAACTACCCTTTAGCTTAGTGGCTGTCCTTCTTGAACTTGGCTTGAGTTATGTTCTGATTTATATATGTCTGTCTCACTTACTACTCCTCTCTGAGTACAGTTGATCCTCATTATTCACAGATTCCATATTTGTGAATTTGCCTATTTGGTATATATTATTTTTAACCCCAAATCAATGCTCATGATGCTTTCTCGTCATTTGCAAACATTCACAGAGTGGCAGAAAATTTGATTTGCATGACCAGCGTGTTTCCAGCTGAGACTGAGCAACGTGATGTCATCTTATTTGAGCCTGCATCTCATAAATAAGGGTCCTTTTTATAGTCTGTTGAATGCAACAGCAAAGACTGTTTACATTTTTATGCTTTTTGTTGGTGACTTGCTGTTTGAAATAACCCCAAAGTGTAGTGCTTAAACCGCTGTCCTGTGTTAGCACAAAAAAGTGATGACATGCTTTATGGAGAAAGATGCGCGTTAGATAAACTTTGTTTAGATGTGAGTTATACTGCTTTGGGCTGGGAGTTGAGTGCTAATAAATCAACATAGTAGATGAGGTGTCTTCACACAGAATAGCATTGTGTATCTCTGAGAACAAAGCTGGAAAGAAATTCAGATTATTCACAGTAGATGTCTTTAAATATTGAGCTAGTCAGTGGCTTATATGTTCCTTCTTATACTTGTATTCTAAAGGGAGTATATTCCTTACATTACAAACAGTATTAAATGTGTATCCTGAAAAAGATGTGAAGATTAACATCAGCAAAAATGATAATTAATGTTAAATTGGAAGCTAAATTGTGAGTTGACTTAATGTGGCAGTATATGGAGAATTATAGTCTTGAGGAATTGCTCCATTTTAACCATTTTAAATACTTTTTTTAAAAAAAAAATCTGTTAAAGGATCAAGAATTGGTCAAAATAGTTGGGATACGATACGAGGTTGGGCCCCCTACACTCTGTTGCCTCAAACTCGCGTTTATAGATCCTGCAACTGGAAGACTAATGGACAGATCTTTCTCTATTAGGTATGTGTTACTAGTTTTTAATGGAATTATTTAAATTTAGATTTTTCCTCTTTCTGATGAGTGTGTCCTTTCTGTAGCTGCATGGTAAATAGTCGAACACTGTGAGTTGAGATTCTGGTGGATGGGAGCTCACTAGAAGGAAAAGATTATGTGCTAAAGCAACAGTTAGGCATTATACCTTTCTCTGTGCCACTTAAATAAAGGAGAATTCTGGTTTGGAGGGGACATTTCTTCTGTCTTTATTTTTGAGAAAATGTTGAACTAAATAATCTCTTAGGCCTGTGTTGTCCATCATGGTAGCCCTCAGTCACAGTGCCTCTTGAGCACTTAGAGTGTGGTGGATTTCAACTGAGTGTGATGTTAAGTGTATACACTAGAGTCTGAAGACTTGATATGAAGAAAAAGATTATGTAAAGTATCGCATTATTTTGTACTGATAACATTGTGAAACAGGATTTAGGGTATGTAGGGTTAAATAAAATACCCTCAAAATTTTACTAGCTTATTTTTTTAATAACGCTAGTTGAAAAACGGAACTTTCAAGTGCAGTTCTTTTTCTCTTTCTGACATTGTTCTGCTAAACTATAACCTCCTACTCAGGGAATTTAACAATTTTTTGTATTTCTGTTTAGATACCATGATATGCCAGATGTTATTGACTTTCTTGTGTTGCGTCAATTTTATGATGAAGCAAGACAGAGGAATTGGCAGTCTTGTAAGTCTATCCTTATTGAGTTTTATATGCCTTTAAAAAATGATCTCTCATTTTACTGGTCTATTTTTCCTGGTTATGGTGCAGCTTTTTATGGTGGATGTGAACATGTAAATTGTGAAAAGATACAAGTGACTGGAGTGTATTTTGCTTAGGGCTTGGTACTGTACATCTCCTTAATACCCTTTTTAGCCAAGCACCATTTCTTGTATTTGTATAGTAGCTGACATTTGAAAGGGATTATTTCTTACTTGTTGACTATATGCTAGAGTTGACCTTTTCTTTCCTTTCAGACTTTGCCAGATTGCATTTTTTTCTGTTTTCTTATGTGACTGGCATCATTCACAAAGTTATTCTATGATATAAAACAATCAGAAAGTTGAAAAATAATGCAGATTTCTTACTGGTAATGTTCTGGTGTATCAGAATATTTTACTTTAATGTCATATCAACCCAGACTTAAGTAGGTTGACTTGAGGAAACCTTTCCTCTAAAAAATAAATTCGTAGAACACTTACACTTTATAACCCTGGGACATCTGGCTGGACAAAAAAATAAAGTCAACCTCCACGTATGTGCTTGCTTGCCTGTGGTTTTTGTGGCTGCTCTTAGTTAACTATTTTTAATGGAAATGTCCTTTCAAGTAGTCAGCATTATTTTGGGACTAGAGGTAAAGGAAATATTTCTAGAAGGAAAACATCTAGCCACACAGAGGAACAACAAAAACCAAACTCAAGTCATGTGGAACGTGTGGGAGTTCCCAAGTCCTATAGCCAGATTCTGAAGAACTTTTAAGTTTCCCATCTATTATGTTTATCCAATCCCCATGATATCTAAGTTGGAAGCTGTCCTTTCGTCCCACCAATATGTGCATCCAGAAATTGTTTTAAACTCAGTTCTCGGGGCGCCTGGGTGGCTCAGTTGGTTAAGCGACTGCCTTCGGCTCAGGTCATGATCCCGGAGACCCGGGATCGAGTCCCACATCGGGCTGCCTGCTTGGCGGGAAGCCTGCTTCTCCCTCTCTCACTCCCCCTGCTTGTGTTCCCTCTCTTGCTGTGTTTCTCTCTGTCAAATAAATAAAATCTTTAAAAAAAAATAAATAAATAAACTCAGTTCTCTGTACTCAGCTCCAGAGATGTATTCCCACTTGCCTCTTATAATTTAGTGGCTTTGTTTTATTTTTGTGCTTGAGAAGTGAATGTACCAGATCTTCTAATTAATTCAGTTTTGTTCCTCCATGAAATCTTACCTGTTCTCTTGAAATTTGAGGTGTGCTATTAAAAAAAGTTGCTTGATTCTGATTTTCCTATATTGAAAACTTTACTGAAGTTTTTCTGTACTCTTTACTCAAGTTTATTCTACTCTTCTATAGGCAAAGATGGGTCATTTTTTGTTTTGTTTTGTTTTGTTTGTTTCTTGTGCTTAAGGGAAAGCCAGGTTTTACCTTCATGAAAGTGATTTTTTTTTTTAATTTATTTAAGTAATCGCTATACCAAACATTGGGCTCTAACTCATGACCCTGAGATTAAGAGTTGCGTGTTCCTCTGACTGAGCCAGCTAGGTGCTCCCCAGAAAAGTGATTTTTAAGGCTCCTTTTAAATAAAAGTGATATCTTTTATCTTTCTTGTTTTAGATAAATAAAAATATTATGAAGTTAATTCTTGTTATCAAAGACTTTTTTTTTTTTTTTGGAAACTGTGTATTTATGTTAGGCCTCTCAAAATGAAGCCACTGACTTTGTCTTTATTACAGTAGTATCTATTAAAATAAATACTGTGATATTTATGTTAAATTAGTACATTATTTACATTACATAATTGATAAAATTATAAAGTTACAGGAACTTACCAAGATTTTTTTCTAAAGTTGAAGTTCTGTTTTAGAATATTGATATTAATAAAATACTATCAAAAGTAGAAATTTATTAATGGAGAGAGATGGGTAATAGGATGAGGGACTTAAGGGTTTCTGGTGATTTTGAAAAGTATGAAATATACATGAAAATCATGTTTACATGAATTTGAAAATATATTAAGAACCTCAAAACCGGGGCACCTGGGTGGCTCAGTCTGTTAAGCATCTGCCTTCGGCTCAGGCCATGATCCCAGGGTTCTGGGATTGAGTCCCACGCTGGGCTTCTTGCTTAGCCTACTTCTCCCTCTGCTGCACCCCTTGCTTTTACTTGCTCGCTCTTTGACAAATAAAATCTTAAAAAAAAAAAAGCCTCAAAACAAGTAGCTCTGATAATTGTAATATTGCTGTTTTTTTTCAGTTTTACAGAATTCAGTGTAAGCACACTTGGTTTAGTTAATACTGCTTGTGGGTATTTTATTACATAAATACTCTCTTCCTTGGGAGTGAGATGTAGCTTTAATTTTGATTGCTACCATTTCCTTAAAACATTACTTGAAGAAAGAATTGTGAATCTACCATGGATTGATAAGTGACCTTTTTTTGTTATGGATTTTGTTTTGAGAATGGTGGAAAGCATGGGAAAGAAAGATGGGGTTATTACAACAGTCTGTGTTTCTTTTGTAGTATGTGTGAAATAGCTCACATAAGTGTGTTCCTCTAGAATTGTTCTTAGAATACATTCAGAAAAATGACTGAAGTTAGTTGGAGCGCTCTCTACAGTTACTTGGGTTTATAGTGGAGTCCTCCTAATACCTACTTCCTGCTTTTATTTATCCTGCTGAGATAAAGGAATTTTTTTTTTTAAGAGAGGGAGGTGGGGGAGCAGAGGGAGGAGGAGAGAAAATCCTAAGCATGGGGCTCGATCTCTCAATCACCCTGAGATCATGATCTGAGCTGAAATGAAGAGTCAGATGCTCAACCAACTGAACCACCCAGGCTCCCCTGATTTTTTAGATAATCAGTATGTGTTTCCAAGTGTACATCTAGAACTGATTTTTCTTTTGAAGCCCTAAGAATTAAAACATTCGTTTATGTGGCAATATTTATATAGGAACAACTTTAGAATGATCATGGATTAAATTCTGATCATACTTTTATAATTTTTATTCAGGAAATACATAGTGCAGAGCTGTATATATTTAATATGCTCATTAAAAAGTACTTATTGATAGTACATATTGTTATAAAAGATTTTTGTGTTTTCATGTTGTAAAATTTAATGAAACTTATTTTGGGGTAGGTGTTTAGATCCACCAGACAGCAGCATCTGGTCATAACTATTTTAGTCTGTTACACTGTTTGGTCATGTGCCTTCAGTAAATTGCTCAGTATAACATGCCGTCTTTTTTACATTGACTTTTTATCACTGACGATTGCTGACAAGTGGGGAAAGGTGGCTGATTTTAAGATAAAGAAGTAATTTTTACCTACATCATGTTATTTTATAAATTAAAAATGTTAATCTTGGCAATTTGGTGTCTCAGACTTGGTCATGTCTTACAGGTGACAGGTTCCGATCTATCATTGATGACGCTTGGTGGTTTGGGACAGTGTTAAGTCAAGAACCATATCAGCCACAGTACCCTGATAGTCATTTCCAGTGCTACATCGTTAGGTCTGTATGCAGTTGAAAATTAGTCCTCCACAGTCACTCATTCATTGTGGTGGATGGTTTTATGAAGAATATTCTATTTCAGGTTAAAGACCATTATTTATTCTGTTACTGAGTCCTATCTGTCTCTCCCCGGTGGTATTGCTAGGATGCCCCTACTACTTCCTACTCCTTTTCACCAGTACCCCTTGAGGCAGGCTCTGCTTGCTTCCCTTGGGACCATTTTTATAGCTGCCTGGTCTTTCCTCTTCATAATACTGCAGGATCCTTGTTCAGGAGTACACATTACATCATTTCCCTTATTTACTGAAGTCTGTGCTGCTTTTCCATCGGCTGTGGGATAAAGTCACATTCTGAAATGTGGCATTCAAGGCTCCGAGGTGTCTTTGAGTACTTTTTCTTTACACCTATAGTGTGTACAAGCCACACAGGATTTCTGGCTTTGTCTTTGAACCTGCCATACTTTTTTATACTTTTTTCTCATAATATATCCTCCTAAAAAATCTTTCTATTAATATTTAAACTTCCATTGCTACAGTGAGGTTTTCACATTTTCTTATCTTTACTTTTGTAGTGGATACCCTGTATCCACTTAAGCCACAAGTCGTTTTTAGGAGGCCAACTGGACTTTCTGTTTTTTTTTTTAACAGGTGGGACAATACTGAAATTGAAAAACTTAGCCCATGGGACATGGAACCAATTCCTGATAATGGTATATAATTTTTAAATAATGAAAATGTTTTACCTGTGTTTTTCAGTTTGAGAACTGTTTGCAAATTATTACAGTAACTGAGAGGTTTACTAAAACTCAAAGGAATTAATGCCTGTCTGGTTCATTAATTCTCACTGTAGGCTTCCAGCTTGATGCTCACTGCATCCTAGTTAGCCGCACTGTCATTTCTCATATAATCCTGGCTACTTATTTTGCAGAATTTCTCTCAGTTTAGGCTTGATTCATATTCATCACCCAGGGTTTGCACTTTGGGCACTAGTGTTGGGGAAGTGATATGGGGTCCTCGGTGCATCCTGTCAGGAGGCGCATGACATCCGTTTGTTTCACTGCTGAAGATGCTGTCACCCTGTGATTTAGGTGCGGTCAGCCAGCTTTGTCCTGTAAAGCAGCTGTGTTTCCCTTGTTGTGTCTTACGAGTTTTGACAACTTAAATATAGTATATATTTGTTTGGTTGATTATTTTTCTTTTTGTTCTTTTTTATGGAATTTATAGTTGATCCACCTGAAGAATTAGGAGCTAGTATTTCTGTCACTTCAGATGAGCTAGAGAAATTGCTCTACAAACCACAAGATGGTGAATGGGGTCAGAAATCAAGAGATGAAGAGTGTGAACGAATCATTAGTGGCATAGATCAGCTTTTGAATCTCGGTGAGTTTTTTAGTGCGAAGTTTCATGTTCAGGTTTTCCCTTCCACAAAATCATTTTAACATAGTAACAAACTGTGGTTGTGTTCTTCATTACAATTCCTATTTGCTACCTTTTGGTTGGGTCTGCAGTGTTAAATGTAGCTCTATTTTTGAATCATTTGTAGAGAAGGAATCTCTTAAGAATAATGAATTCATTGATGAGGGTTCTTCTGCCTCCCTCTACAGACATGGCCGCAGCTTTTGCGGGCCCGGTTGATCTGTGCACGTACCCAAAGTACTGTACTGTGGTGGCGTATCCCACTGACCTCTACACCATTCGGATGAGACTTGTTAATCGATTTTACAGGTCAGTAGAAATGTCTTTTAACAGTGGTTTGAAAGGGAAGTGTCTGGGTGGCTTAGTCGTTGGGCGTCTGCCCTCAGCTCAGGTCATGATCCCAGAGTCCCAGGATCGAGCCCCGCGTCGGGCTCCCTGCTCGGCGCGAAGCCTGCTTCTCCCTCTCTCACTCCCCCTGCTTCTGTTCCTCTCTAGCTGTGTTCCTCTCTGTCAGATAAATAAATAAAGTCTTTGGAGAAAAAAAAAATTTGAAAGAGTCTTTGGTTGTCCTGACCAGAGTGAGTGGTGGTGGAGTGGGAGCTGATTAACGTGACTCTTTCATTCTCTTCTTTCATTATGGTGATTTGTGGTCTTATGTGTGGGACACTGTTAGATACTTAGATGGAAAGTACCACGTTTCATTCCTCAATCTTCTGTAGTCTGTTTTTCTTATGAATTATGTTAAGTAATTAGGCATCCTGCTTGTTTTTATTTACATGTTAACATTCCAATTTAGCAACTCAATTTAAAGATAAAATTTAACTCGGTTAAAGATTGGCTTTTGAAAGAGTAATTCCCCAGAATCATCAGCTTTTTATCTTTGGCTTCTAGAGCACTGATAACTGTAAAATTTCCTATTCTTGGTGATTTTTTTTAAAGTAATTTATGGTATTTTTCTAATTCATCTACTTCAAGAAATTACCAGTACAAAAAATTGGCTTCTTAACATCATTCTTGTAGCCAGATCTGGGAATGTGCATTTGTTCAGAAACCACCCTGCCAGGTTATTCCCATAGGATCAAT
The DNA here is from genome assembly GCA_004023965.1 of Spilogale gracilis. Taxonomy (NCBI): domain Eukaryota; kingdom Metazoa; phylum Chordata; class Mammalia; order Carnivora; family Mephitidae; genus Spilogale; species Spilogale gracilis. The sequence goes on along the minus strand of PITA01001507.1, from coordinate 165,113 downwards.
GGTATTTAACACATTTTCTTCATTGAGTCTCACTAGCTTCAGTAATATTGCTAGACGAGGTGAAAGGGAGGGTTGCTCTGTTGATTTTCTGGATGTGATTATTCTCTGTGGCTTAGCTTCTGATATAATTGCTTATGACTGTGATCTGGTTGATGGTATTAGAAAATTACTATTAATTGCAACTTTGGCACTTAGATTTAATATATACATATATGCTAGCTTAAGTTTTTTTAACTTGGTTCTGTCTTTTCATTTTCTGTGTCCTAAATCGCCTACTTTTTATTTTGAAGGAGGCTGTCTGCATTAGTTTGGGAAGTCCGATACATAGAACATAATGCCAGGACATTCAATGAACCCGGAAGTGTGATTGCAAGATCAGCTAAGAAGATAACTGACCAACTTTTAAGATTTATAAAGTAAGTTACCTCCTATTACAGATGTTATGGAAAAGTGACTTTTCATATTGTACCTCTTGAAACCAGCTAGTTCATAATTTTTGCTCTCTGAATTATGCCCTTTTAATGTGGTACATTCAGTGACACTTCTTTACAGATATATTGTGAACATGATTTCAGTAAAGGCATGAGAAATTGAACATCCAGATTTTTCTCCTTTTCAAAACTTTGAGCTAATTTTATAGAGTTCCTCTATAAATACCCTTTGCCTGGTGTCTCCTTAGGTTAACATTTTTTGTACCTGTGGTGTCCTCATGAAACAATAAGAAATGGTTCTTGGTGTAATACTAATGACTGCAGTCCAGAATGCCTGTGGATTTCCTCAGTTCTTACACCAGTAGCCTTGTTCTGTCTCAGGACCCAGGCCAGACCCCCTGGCTTTCTTGTGTCTGCGGTCTCTGTGTCCTTTCCCTCTGTTGCCGGGCCTTCCCCTTTTTTCCTGACCTCATTTTTTCTCACCTCTTGTGTTGTGGAGAGTATTGAGTTTGAGCTTGAGAGATGTGTTGTCATGACTAGAGTGGTTTTCATCTCTTGGGGATTTTATCCCATGAGAGTGTTTATGTAAGTGTGACTTTGCACACGCTTGCTTGAATTGGGAGATAAGTTTGGAAAAGTAAGATGGAAACTGACTTGGAAAGTGAGATCTTATTTTAATCTATTCGAGTAAATCTTCTTTGTAACTTTGGACAAATTACTGAGCCTGTTTCCTTCAAAATTAATGAATTTTGCTGTATGATCCTAATGCCTTTTTCTACCGTAGCCTTATAAGTTTTTGGAAAGAATTATGAATTGGAGAACATGGCTGATAAACTGTGCCATCATTTGCACCATCAGGCTACACCCTAGGAAATACCTGGTTCTAGTCTATCTTATTTTGCTGGGTTGAATCTGCCTCTTGCCCAGATGACTTAGACTTATTTCCCCTTCTCCAAAACTTTAATTTTTTTCTACTTCAAAAAAATCTCATACCCATTTTTATCTTCCTTGTGCCTAGACATTCCTGCTTTAACATTCTTCTGTGTGAAGATATAATTCTCTTTGATTTCTGGCCCCCCCCCCCCATTTTCTTTTATCTCAGTCAACCATGTTCTTGATACTTGCTCTATGAATATTACTAGTGATGATGTCTAGGAAAACTCATCTGCACATTCATTCAGTTGAGCTCATGTATATATTATTTCTGGATTACCAGCTTAATTTTTATGCATACATAGCTGGGGGAAAACAACTTGCTTTTAGTATTCTAAGATGGTCAGGTGTTCTCACAGAGGGTAGATTAAAAAATTGTGGTATTCCTCTGCTTGAAATTAGGCATGCATACTTGGGGAACTGTTTATATCTTAACCTGCAGTTTGAATTTTTGACAGCAGTAATAACTGCATAAGTATACTCTTAAAAACATGAAAAATTGTTTTTTAGGAATCAAGACTGTACAAATATCTCAGAACTTTCTAACACTTCTGAAAACGATGAGCAAAATGCCGAGGATTTGGTATGAAGTTTGTCAGTTTTATAATAATTTTTGTTAATTTCAAATGGTAACTTAAAAATACTGAGTGAAGTAGAAAATGTCAGTTCTCACTATATTCCAGTGAAGAATGAAAACTATTTTGATAAAAATATATTTCTTAATTGTCTTGCTGTTCAGTGAGGTAATTTTTAGTTTGAACCAGTAGTTGATACCAAATAAACAAAAAATATGTCTGTGTGAATAATGTAGCTGCAGAATATGTTCTCTGCTTTTGCTGAAACCGGTGTCTGAGAGTTGAATTTAATTCCAAGTAAAAATTCATGAATTTACCATGCCCACAGTACCCACAGGTTCTTCACGCAAGAGGGGATTGAAGTTTAAGGCAGGTATCAGTGGTGTTGAATAATTTCACTTTTACACAGAATCAGGAAGTTGCAGGAGTTGTAGGAAGGATATTCTTTAAAAACACTACTCATGTCAGTGTAGTGTCAATTTCTATGCAAGCCTTTAGTGTAATTCACTGATTTTCATGCTGATTTATATTGGAATAAAAATAAGTGTACAAATACTGACTGAGAGAATAAGAACATGTGTAGAGTAAGAAAGGAAACGTAGGAGAGTTTTCCTAGGGTCTTATGGATAGAGATGAAACATTTAAAGTTGCTTATGCATGTTCTTAGGGAATGTAAAAGGTTATTAAGCATGGTTGGTTGATTGGAGTCTGGGTGCCACAAAGGTCATCTGATAAGGTCGGTCTTTTGAAAATATTTTAAACAAGTTAAAACCCTTGTAAGACCTAATGTCTTTGATATGCTTTTAGATTGTTACATTTCTAATGAGAATATTAACACTTAAGCTGCTCTGATTTTTATTCCTAGGATGATAGCGATCTTCCTAAAACATCTTCTGGAAGGAGAGTAAGTTAATCTGCCTGATTGACCTTTGTTGTTTACTTATTCTGGGGTTTTTTTTTTTTTTTTTAAAGATTTTATTTATTTGACAGAGCGAAACACAGCCAGAGAGGGAACACAAGCAGGGGGAGTGAGAGAGGGAGAAGCAGGCTTCCCACCGAGCAGGGAGCCCGATGTGGGACTCGATCCCAGATCTCTGGGATCATGACCTGAGCCGAAGGCAGTTGCTTAACCAACTGAGCCACCCAGGTGCCCCTACTTATTCTGGGTTTTAAAACCAATCCAAGGGGGGTGCCTGGGTGGCGTGGTTGGTTAAGCATCTGACTAGATTTTGGACCAGGTCATGATCTCAGGGTCATGACATTGAGCCCTGAGTGGGGCTCTGTGCTGAGCCGTGGAGCCTGTTTTTAAGATCCTTTCTCTAGGGGCATCTGGGTGGCTCAGTTGGCTAATAAGCAACTGCCTTCAGCTCAGGTCATGATCCTGGAGTTTTAGGATCAAGTCCCGTATCAGGCTCCCTGCTCAGTAGGGAGTCTGCCTATCCCTTTGACCCTCCCCACTCCCATGTTCTCTCTCTCTCAGGTAAATAAATAAAACCCTCTCTCTCTTGCTCCATCCCACCCCTGTCCTACGAGCAGGCCCATGCTCGCTCACTCGCTCTCTGAAAAAACAAAACATTTTAAATGCTGCCCAAGTGCAGCTTAAATCTATGCTTTTTATATTAATTTTTCTAATATGCTTGCCCCAAATAACATGGAGAAAGTTAGACCTGGATTACTGTCAACTGATTGTCATTTTCATATAATTTCATTTTTAAACAGACTCCCAAGTGTTTAGTATCTCTTTAGTATTTGTTGTGACTTCTATAGCAAATTACAAATCTAGTGGCTTAAATAATTTGAAAAAATGGTGTTGAGGCGCCTGGGTGGCTCAGTTGGGTAAGCATCTGCCTTCCGCTCAGTTCATGGTCCTGGAACCCTAGGATTGAGACTTGCATTGGGCTCCCTGCTCAGTGGGACCCTGTTTCTCCCTCTCCCTCTCTCTCTGGTTGCCGCTCCCCCTGCTTGTGCTCTCTCTCTCTGTTAAATAAATAAAATCTTAAAAAAAAAATGGCCTTATACTTAATGTAGATCAGCAGTTGGACATGAGTCCCAGTGAGTGAGCCAAAATCAGCGTGTCATAGCTGTGTTCCTTTCTGGAAGCTCTAGAGTAGAATTCCTTTCCTTAAATTTTTCCAGCTTCTGGAAGTTCATGTCACCTCTTTTATCTTCAGGCCAGCAGTTGAAGTCTCTGGCTTCTGACACCTCTGTCTCACTCTTTTTTCTTTCTTTCTTTCTTTTTTTTTTTTTTTTAAGATTTATTTATTTTTAGAGAACGAGGGCTGGTCCAAGTGGGAGGGGCAGAGAGAGAGGGAGAATCGCAAGCAGACTCTGTGCTGTGTGTGGAGGCCAGCGTAGGGCTCGATCTCATGAGCCTGAGGTCATGACCTGAGCTGAAACTAAGAGTTGGATGCTTAACCGACTGAACCACCTAGGCGCCTCTCCTCTGCCTCACTCTTAAAAGGACCTTTGTGATTACATTGGGCCCATCTTGATAATCCAGGACAGTCTTCCCATGTCAAGATCCATGCTCTTAGTTAAGTCTGCCATGTAGTGATAGTCATGAGTCCTTGGGATTAGGATGTGGATATCTCTGGGGCCATTATTTAGCCTACCAGGTTATCTCAGGTGATGCTTCATATTGTGTGAAAATATTCTGTATACTTGGGAGATAAGTTGTGGGATGAATAATATTTTCAGGGTAACAGATGTTATGCTATTGGATTTTTACAGAAAACTGGGTTTCTTCCAAGTAGGTAGAAAATAAGAGTAGCCACATTGTTACAATACAGAAGACAACTCACTTGCATTTTTACCATCATACTGTGTGATACCACACTGTTTACATTTCTAAGACTGAAAAAATTTCTCATACTGTAAATGTGTTTTTAGGTCCGTGATTGGAAAAAAAGGAGCATCAAAGCGACCAACTATGTTGAAAGTAACTGGAAGAAACAGTGTAAGGAACTAGTGAACTTAATTTTTCAGTGTGAAGATTCTGAACCATTTAGACAACCCGTTGATTTGGTTGAATATCCAGTAAGTTGTCATTGTTTGAATGTTTGGGCTGTTTCTTGTTTTGCTAGAGATTGGGGTGGAAGTCTTGAAAGTAAACTTGAAGGAGTACGATGTCTTAGCTTTATGTTAACTTTTTCTCTTACCACTGAGTGGAAGTGTTGTATTACACAGTTTTTCTTAAATCTATAGACACCCTTCTAACTTGGGCTGAGACTTAATCCCTGCTACATTATAATGGGAGGATCCTACGTGGTTATTATCTCATTAAGGCCAGCCCCAGGAAAACTGTAACTTGGATGGGTAAAAGCATCCGTAATCATTCCTCCAATGTGGGAATGGGAAATGACCTTTAAAAAAAAGATTATGAAGCATGATTTTATTGTAAGAAGCTTGGAAATTATATGAGAGTGTAAAGAAGGAAATAAAAATCATTCCACATCCTACCAAGTATATCATTTTGGTATACTTCCTATTTTGTCTTAATGTCTGGGGCTCTTGTTAAAAATTATGGATGATTCTTAGGGTCTTCTTCTGACCTTTTGAATATTTTAGAGATCTGATGTACTTACATTTCTAAAAGTAGGAATCAAACCTGTGAACTAATTACTATTTTTAAAACCTAGGACTACCGAGATATTATAGATACTCCAATGGATTTTGGAACAGTAAGGGAAACTTTAGAAGCAGGAAATTATGACAGCCCGTTGGAATTTTGCAAAGACATCCGGTTGATATTTAGCAATGCAAAAGCATATACACCAAACAAAAGATCAAAGGTAATTTTAAAAGTGGTTATCAGAGAAAAAAGTGTGTAATCTATGTTGATGGTCATTTTCCACTTGCTGGTAAATAAATGTTGAAATGTTATAGATACGTGGAGAGAGAGAGAGAGACCACTGGTAAGAATAGCACTCTGCCGCTGCCCAGCGCATTGGTATCTTACAGTAATTGATGTTTAACTTTCCTGAAGTTGTATAAACAAATAATAATTGGTGGGAGTGAGGCTGCCAGTGAACTTGATACACAGAAGGAGAAAAACTTCTGTTTTCATACATGTAGGAATCTTGAAAAGTGGATTAGAAATTTACTGAGAGAGGCTGGAAGAATATTACAAGTGAGCAAAGGAAGAGACATCTGAAGGGGGGTGGGACTCCTGATGCCATACTGATATTTTGAATGCGAAGAGGAAGAAGCATATGAGCTATCTGGTTATTTAAGAACACTAGTGTAGAAAAAGATCCCTGAAGTATTGTTAACATGTTACATATTGGATGACTTTTCAAAATTTGTTGAAGCATAATAAATGTATAAAAGGGTACATATACTGTCAGCAAATTTTCACAAATACACAAACCCCTGTAGCCAGTGTATGTTGGGTAATTAAAAAAACAGCAATGATTTGAAAAGATCTTAAAGCACTTGCTTATTAATGTTGTAGCACCTTGTCTATGATCCGTGACTATCACTGCTAATTAACTATTTTGCCTTAAATTTACTCTCTCTTCATTATTTATTACCAGACTCTCCTGTTCTTAATCTGAGAACTCTTTCCTTGCATTCAGTATGCAAGTTTAACATTGATGCAACATCAATTTTTAAACATCACTTTAACGTCAAGTCTGACTTCTAACTAGTTTGTGTTATTGTCAGTGTTCATCATTAGTGAGACACTTCTTTCCAGAGAGAAAATAAATCTCATTCACGCCTCTTTCCCCTTTTATTTAAAATACATATTTGAGGATACATCATACAATGCACCCATTTAAAGTGTACAATTTATTGGATTTTTGTGTTTTATTAGAATTTCAAAGTTGTGGTTAAACATATGTAACATAAACTTTATTAGTTTAACCACTTTTTTTTTTAACATTTTATTTATTTATTTGACAGAAACACAGCTAGAGAGGGAACACAAGCAGGGGGAGTGAGAGAGGGAGAAGCAGGCTTCCCGCTGAGCAGGGAGCCCGATGTGGGACTCGATCCCGGGTCTCCAATCATGACCTGAGCCGAAGGCAGTCGCTTAACCAACTGAGCCACCCAGGCACCCCAGTTTAACCCCTTTTAAGGGTATAGGTCATTGGCCTTTATATTCAGTGTTGCTTAACCCATCACTGCTGTTTCCAAAACTCTTTGGTCAACCCAAAGAGAAGCCCTAACCACCAAGCAGTAAACCCACACTGTGTTCCTCTTTCAGCCCTTTTAATAATGTCTCCTCTCCTTTGTTGCTCTGCATCTGCCTGTTCTAGATGTTGCATGTATGTGGGATCACACAGCATTTGTCCTTTGGGTCGGGCTGCTTTCATTCAGCAGAACATCTGAAAGGTTCATCTGTGTTGTATTGTGTATGAGAACTTTATTCCTTTTTATGCCTGAATAAATACTCCATCGTATGAGAATATGACATTTTGTTTATCTGTTCATTTCCCGCTGGGCAATTGAATAGTTTCTGTTTTTTTGGCTATTGTGAGTAATGCTGCCATGAATATGGATCATGTCATCTGTGAAGAGCGATAGTTTCATTTCTAGCTTTAAAATCTGAATGATTTTTATTTCTCTTTTTAGCTAGTTATTCTGGCTAGAATTTAAAGTGCGGTGGTGAAAGCAGGCAGTGTTGTCTCATTGCTCATCTCGGGGAATGATTTTCCATCTTTCACCATTGTGTTTGATGGTAACTGTGTTTTTTTTCATACATGCCCTCTTTTCATTTTGAGGAATTAATTTTAATACCCGTTTTTGTTAAATGTTTATGTTCAATGCAAATGTATCACTGAATTTTACATAAAACCTAATGAGAAGGGTTAATATGAAAGCAACAATTCTTAAGGCCATCAGGTTTCAAACTTAAGAAAAAAAATAACTTGTTAAAACTGGTGACTTACGCTACAATTCAGATTTGAAGGAAAAGAATAAGTTTAAGGTATATATAAAATACTGGAAACAATTGTCAAAATCATTTCAAAGATGAAGTGGAATTTTGAATTTCATGTGTATCGTGCATATGTATGTGTGTGCATATATATTTATAAAGCATATAGGAAATGTATGTATCCCAGACACTTTTTTTTTTTTTAAGATTTTATTTATTTGACAGAAACACAGCAAGAGAGGGAACACAAGCAGGGGGAGTGAGAGAGGGAGAGGCAGGCTTCCCGCCAAGCAGGGAGCCCAATGCGGGGCTCGATCCCAGGACTCCAGGATCATGACCTGAGCCGAAGTCAGAGGCTTAACGACTGAGCCACCCAGGCGCCCCTCACACACTTTTTTTTTTTTTTTTTTAAGGATTCTCTAGTATTAGTCTCTCCACTCATCTGCCCAGTGCATCAGAGTGACTGATACATAGATTTTGAACATTAGACTTTTTCCACTTATTTTCCAGAAGTGATTGTGAATGAGTTGAGAGTACTTCTTGTAAATTCATAGCTGCATCAGTTACTTACGGTAGCACCTAACATCACACTGCTGAATTCTTTGAAAGAGTTGATGCTATTTAATTGCAAAAACTGTTGGAACATACCCTTTCATATCTACTGAAGTTCTAGCGCCTATTTTCTTCTCCTGGAGGAAGATAGCCTTTGGTCTGTAATTCATTAGCTCTGGGTAACATCAAAGGCCATCACTGCAAGTTGGAGACCAGGGTGAAAGTGCCTTTGTTTCCTCGTCCCAAGGGGACACTGCTCTTTTCCTGCCTAAATAGCAGTCCTAAAACCTACCAACTTCACATCTACTTTGGGAGAAGGGGCCTTTTTTTTGGATTTGTATATCTAAATGTGAAAATGGGAGGAGCCAAATGAGAACCATTGACATGTAGATGTTAGTCCTAGATTAAGGAGAATTGTTTGATGCTACCTGTTTTTTTTAGGCGTCACTAAAGGAAGGGGGGCAGGGAGAAAGAAACACCAATTGTCTATAACAATGATAGAATAGAAGGCAAGTAGCCTATGTATTACACATTTTTTTTGTGTGAAAGTATTTTAAAAGGCACGTTCTAGTTTTGCTTTCATATCCTTGCAGATTTACAGTATGACCTTGAGATTGTCTGCCTTATTTGAAGAAAAAATGAAGAAAATCTCTTCTGATTTTAAAATTGGTCAAAAGTTCAGTGAAAAACTTCGAAGAAGCCAGAGGTTCAAGAGACGGCAAAATTGTAACCGTGTCAGTCGGGCTAACAAAAGTATCAGGTGAATTGGTCATTGCAGGCTTTGTATGCAATCAGACAAATTGGAGATCGTGGTACTTTTTAAGTTTTATTGTGCTAAAATGATCAAGAGTACGGTATACTCAGAAAGATTCGTTTTTTTATGGCTTGAAAGCACTGCACATATAGAGCTGCTCTAGAACTTGTGACTAGGTAAATTTTAAAGCATTTAATGAAAGCTCTAGATTTCAAAAATTTTAGGATTAAAGTATTTATTGCGTAAGCTTTTTTTTTTTTTTTTTTTTAGCGCAGAGAATGAAGCGGTTGCTTTATGTGATCTTTGAGCATTTGACCGTGTAAAGGAAATAGCGATGAAATTTTATGCACCCTATTTTTTTCCGAGGATTAGTCGTAAAGAAATATAAAATGTAGGGCTTATTCTCTATCAGGAATTTAATATTATGTTCTGCCTTCTTTGTGTAGCTTACATTAATATCAGATTTCCAGGTACTTTTAAAGTGTTGCGGTGTGGAAATGGATTGATTCGGTATTTAGTCTGTGTTCAGGCTTCTTGTGAATGTGCACTGATACATGGTGGGCGTCTTCCTGTGAGTTCAAGGGTTACATTACATCTTACTTCAGAACTGTCTCCTTCAGAGTCATGCTATTGAATTCTCATAAGAAGTTTGTTCTAGTTTAGCTCTTTCCCTTCCTTTTTTGTGCTGTTATTGTCAGATTACATCCTTACATGTTATGGCTTAACTAGTTTTCTTTAAAATTGCTTAAGAAAAGAAAAAAAATCATTTCTACTGTTAATTATATTTACCTACGTGATTTCTTTCCCAAGAGTTTTTATTTTTTCTGTGGAGTGAGTTGCCCTCTGGTGTCCTTTCTTTTCAGCCTGATGTCCTTTAGTGTTTCTTATAAGGTGGGTGTGCTAGCAATTCATTCTGATTGGCTTTTGTTTGAGACTGGTTCTGTTGGATATAGAATTCCTAGTTGACAGTGCTTGTTCCCCAGCACCCCACATTTTGAGTTTTGCCCTCCACTGCCTGCTGACCTGTTGTTTCCTAGGAGAAGTCAGCTAGAGCTAGTCGTGCTACTGACGTTCCCTCCCTTGTCCACACGGAATGGTTTTCCCTCCCTTGTCCACACGGAATGGTTTTCCCTCCCTTGTCCACACGGAATGGTTTTTGCTCTTGCTTCTTTCAAAATTCTATCTCCATTTTGCACCTGACTATGATGTTTGTAGGAATTTTTCCAGCTTTGTAGAGGAATGTTTTTCATTAAATCTGGGTGGTTTCTAGCCATTACTTAATTATTTCCTGCCACTTCCCTCTCATTTGGGGGCTCCTCCTGTACATATATGGATATGATGGATGGTCTCCTACAGGCCTCTGAGGCTTTCTTCATTTGGCTTTCTTCATTTTTCCTTCTCTTCCTGTTCTTCAGATGGGATAGTACTCACTCACCTACCGACGTCTTGGATTCTTGTACCAGCTCACATCTGCGACTGAGCCCATCTTCTGTGTTTTAGTTATTGTGCTTTTCAACTCCAGAATCTGTTGTTTTTTTTTTTTTTGTCATTTCTCTGTTTTCATCAATATACTTGTCATCTTCCTTTTATTCTGTAAACCTTATTTCATTTGGCTTTTCAGATGTGTTTGTAATTGTTGATTTAAATATCTTTAGTTCAACATCTGGGTCCTTTCCAAGACCAGACTATTTCTGTTACCTGTATTTTTACCTCTCTGTGGGCAAACTTCCTTGACTTTTGGTATGTCTTGTACTGTTTTGGTGGAAACAGTACATACTTAATAAAATAATGTTGCCATTCTGGAAAGACCATACCTTCGGGTTCTCTTATTGCTGTTTGTTAACATTGTAGAAACTCTGAATTCTGATCTTTTCCCTCAGTGGTGGTGCTTGTTGCTGGTTTAGTTTAGTGAGTTGCCTAAACCAATTATGTGGTCTTTTTTTCCTGCACTGTTAAGCCACTGAAATCTACTTTGTATTCTTATTATTATTTTTAAAAGATTTTATTTATTTGCTAGAGAAAGAATGATATTCTCATTCATGAACATAGCACAAGCAGAGGGAGAGGCAGGCAGAGGGAGAAGCAGGCTCCCTGTTGAGCAAGGAGCCTGGTGCAGGACTCCATCCCAGGAACCTAGGATCATGAGCTGAGCTGAAGGCAGATGATTAATTGACTGCCACCAGGCACCCCTGAAATCTGCCTTTTAAAAATTAAAAAAAAAAAAAAATGTAGTGGGGCTGTCTTTCTGGATGCCTTCCCTGACTTAGCATAGCTCAGTGGTCAGAAATTTGTGCTCAAATACTTTAAATAAGGCTTCTACCCTTTTCTGAAGTTGGTCTTTTTCTGGAATCGGACCTACTTTGCCTTCTACTCATATACTGAGGCATGAGTCTCAAGGTCTGCCAAGGACAACTAGATAACAGGGCTCTCCTTGAGGTTGTGGAGAACTTTCCACGCCCCTAGGAAGACACCAGAACTTTTCAAGGCTCCTTTGACTGTCTCCTTCCCTAGATCTCCTTTAACTTTTTGGCTGTACTTCTGTTGGCTCTAACCGGCGTCCCAGCTCAGGCAGCTGTGTGGGGGGCCTGGCTCCATTGCTGGCGGTGCCCTCGGGCAGAGCAGGTGCTGTTTGGTGAAGCTCCCAGATCAGGCCAGCTCCCTTTGCCTCTTCTCCTGGTCCTCAAGGAGAAGTGCCACAGAATTGGGGAGGAGCTGAAAGTTAAAATGCCCAAAACTCCACTCAGGTTTTTTTTCTTAGATTCAGAAAGTTTTCTTGAATAAATGCTTTTTAATTTGTTAAGTGCCTGGGATTACTTTCCACAGTTGTGAAATGACTTTTTTTCGATGATGTTGCCAGTTTTATCTTTGCTTTTTGGGTGAGAGGATTTGCCAAAGCCTTCCTTGCATCCTGCCCTTCTGTTTAGACTAACGAGCTGCCTGGAAACGGGTACACACATGCTCCTTTGGTAAATGAGTTTGTCTTGTTGTGCTGCTTTACAGCCTGTCTGGGGTGTACATCATGAAGGGAGCTATGTGAGCGCTCCTTGTCCCCCTTTTTTTTTTCCAGCTTTTAATTTTGAAATGATTTTGGAATTACAGAAAAGCTGAAAAATAATTGAAAAAACTCCTTTATACTTCTTACCTGGGTTCCCCAGTTTTTCATAGTATGTCACATTTGCTTTATCACTGCTTTGTCTTTTTGTTGCGTGTTTTTTTCTAAATTGTTCAAAAAATGTTTCTGACATTCTATTCCTTTATCCCTAAATACTCAGTGTGGATTTGCTTTAAAAAATAAGGTTCTAACCATACGTTACTGCATTTCTATCATTGACCCAATAATGTCCTTAGGGCAAATTTTTTTCCAGGCTTAGACCCCAGAGGAGGATCTTGTGTTGCATATAGTTTCTGTAGTCTGTCGTTTAAAAAAAAATTAACTCATTTAATCATCATATAATCCTATTTTTTTTTTCATATAATCCTATTTTTATTATTTTTTTTAAAGTACATCTCTACATGCAATGAGAGGTTCATATTCACAACCCTGAGATCAAGTCATAGGCTCCACTGACTGAGCCAGCCAGGAGCCCCTCCTTAGTCTTAACCAGGAATTTTATTTTTAAGCTTTGTTTTCCTAATTGACATTTTTGGAGAGTACAGGTCATTTATTTTATAAAATGAACCTCAGTTTGGGTTTTTCTATTATTGTATGCGTTTAATTTTTTTGTTTCAATTACTTTAAAAAACTTTTGGAACCAATGAAGAGTCTAACAATTCAGAAAGACAGAATAAAAAGGAAACAGTCTTACTCTGGAGGTATTTACCGCTTTGTTTCTGTTTAAAATGAAGTTTTTGATGAATATGAGCATGTAATTCTTTTTGTATTTATTGGTCCGTCCTTCAGTTGATAGTAATGGAAGTTAATATTTTGACATAAGAAGTTTGAAATTTCCTGATGATGACAAAACAGCTGCTGCTTTAAAGAACCTTGTGGTTATCTTTAAGCTTAGATTAGATACTCTTAAAAGCTCCTTGATCTTGTTTTAAATGAAAATAGGATTATTCAATATGAATATTAGCCAGATCTGTAATTTAAAAATCAAAGACTGTCTTGTCCTAAACTACTTTTTCTTCATAATCCATGGCTCAGGGACCCAACACGGTGAACTGGTTGGTACTTGGAAGTAAGCAGGTTGATCTTAGGAAAAACTACATTGTTCTGATCTCTTTTTTTTGCCTCTCTTCTTACTGTTTAGGTTTTGTCGGTCTTTCCCCTCTTGATCTTATACAGTATTTAGGGACATGGAAATAGATAAGAGAGAAAATTGTGTCTTACTGAGACTCAGGTTTGTAGTATGAATGAATGGCTATATTACATGAATGTGGGCTTTTAATCCAAAGAATTTATGGGATTCAGTCTGATTCTCTGTTTGTAACTCTGCTCCTTGGATCATTTGTTCGTTACTCCAGTTTGGAATAAAATTATGTCCAATTTAGAGTAAGAATATTAGTAGTAATTCATGTCAGAATAAGATGTTAACAATGAATATTTTAACATTTCAATTATAAGAATCATAAGAAAGGAATCGTCAAAATACTTTGACTCAGGCATTATTGGTTTAATTAAATTTTGTTTCCTTTGCTCCTGTCTTTGACCAGAAATATCAAGCAGAAGCGGTTAAAGTCTCAGACAAAAGTAGTTCCTGAATTGGTAGGTTTTCCTACCCAGTCTACCTCCAGTAGGGCCGCTTACACTGCGAGCCACAAGACAAGTGCTAGTGTCTCTTCAGGGGTGACATCCGGTGACTCCTCGGATTCAGTGGGATCGTCAGAAAGAATGAGAAGTAGGCCTGTCACTCTCCATAATGGCTCTACGCTATCTGGTGAGAAAGGAACATTGTTATTTAACCGTCCAGCACTGGTGTAGCACTGTCAGTCACTGTGCATGCAGAGGAGAGAATAAATAGGCTGGCCTAACAACTAAGGAATTTACAGTTCACTAATAGAGTCAAAAGTAACAAATATGCAGCAGTTGCTGTATGTTTGATAAGTGCTGGTCTTTGCAAATGGTGCAGCTGTATTCTATGCAAACTTAAGTCTACATTTTAAAGAATGGGATATAAATATCATACTTTGTATGCAAAATACGGTGCTTTTGGTTTTCCCTAAAAAAAAAAAAAAAAAAAGAAGGCATCATCATCATCACCATCATGTGAGCTTAAAACTGGATGGCCTAGTAAATTCTAAGCTGTTTATGGTTCTTGGCTCTTTGGTAGTATAACCATAGCTGATCCTAACCCTTTTTTACCGTTGTGGGAATGAGACTGTGGTGGGGGTGTACTTTTTCCTGTTGGTCTGAGTGATTTTGGTGACTTGTGATGATAGTGTAAAAATAGCTATAATTCAGAATAATAGGACCAAAGAGGTAGAATGCAGCCACATATTAGAGTGGCATGAAACTCTTGTAGAAGAGTTTGGATTACTTAATTGGGTCCCTTGATGAATAAGGGAATCACATGATGAATTCTGTTTCAGGAAGATCACTTGGCAGTAATAATGTAGGGAAGGGGAAGAATCTAGAAACGAGTCAACATGCTGGGGAGTGGAGTGGAATAGAATAGGAACGGTCAGAGTGGCAAACGGCAGAGCAGTTTCAGAGGAAGAAAAGTAACTTGGTGACTGGTTTCCTAATGCAGTCACTTTAACGCGGAGTTGGGGTTATATTTGTGGAACACAATTTTATCTTTAAGCAGTGTGCCTCTACTCACTTTGTTGAAACTTTCATTGTGTGATGTATGTGTAAGGATGGAGTAGATGAGAGAGCGGGAAGCTTCTGTGCTGTGCTCACCCTGCAGCATGCACTCATTCAGTGAGGTAGTAGGGAGAAAGAACCTCTACTGTTCAAATCGTGTACCTTGTTTTCTCTGTCCTTCCCTCGCCCTTTCCAGTGGAACATGTGAAAATGACCTCTTGAGCTGAAAGCATGTGTGGTACCACTGTGCTGTTAAGGGTTTACTAGCCAAAGGCCTGAAAGTGTGCCACTGACGGGGGACTTCGCAGCAGTTGTCTTTCCTACAGGAAATACCGGTCTCCTAGGACAGAAGTGGTGGTGGGGCTAATTACATATTTAAATGGAAGTTTATGAAATACATAAACGGTATTTTCTGAATCCAGTCCAGTATCAGTATGGTCCTTTCAGAAATAAGAGCACAAACTTGATTTGGAATGCTGATTACATACTTCTGAATGCCAGAGTTTTATGGCCTGTTCTTTGAAACAGTTTTTAAAAATATAACCTAAGTATTTTGAGAGTCTGCTTCTAGTTTGTTATCATGAAACAATTCCGTGTGGGTGTAAAGAGAGAATATGTGTGACGAACTGTGATGCTTTATTTTATAGAAAGTGAAATGGAAGATTCCTTGGGTACCTCTTCATCATCAGTTTCAGATAGTTCAGAGGAAAGCAAAGAGAGATCACGACCTCGTGAACCTTCCTTACGTAGTCGGCTGGCCAGAAGCAGTAATCTCAGGGTGACCAGAACCAGAGCTGCTCAAAGAAAAACTGGTAAGACACCTAGTGGTTGGTACTTTGGAGGAATGTGTATCAAGGGAATCCTTAAGCTAAGCATGGGAATGGTTTATTATTTTAATGTATCTACTACATATGGTTAAAGGTCTTTTTTAGATTTTTTTTTTTTTTAGACTTTTTTCTTTTTAAGATTTTACTTGTCAGAGAGAGAGAAAGGAAGAGACTGAGCATAAGCAAGGGGAGAATCAGGCTCCTCACTGAGCAACAAGCCTGATGCAGGACTTGATCCCATGATCCTGAGGTCATAACCTGAGCTGAAGGCACATGCTTAAACCCGCTGAGCCACCCAGGCATCCCTCCTTTTTAGATTTTTTAAAAAATTGAGATAGATTGACATATATAACATTATATTTCAGGTGTGCAACACAATGATTTGATATTTGTATATATTGCAAAATGAGCTCAACGAGTATAGTTATTGTCAGTTACGATACATAAAGTTTTTTTTTTTAATTTCTTGTCATGAGGACTTTTAAGATTTATTTTTAGCAGCTTTCAGATAATGCAGGAGTATTTTTTTTTAAAGATTTTATTTTTATTTATTGACAGAGACCTCAAGTAGGCAGAGAGGCAGGCAGAGAGAGAGGAGGAAGCGGGCTCCCTGCTGAGCAGAGAGCCTGATGCAGGCCTCGATCCCAGGACCCTGAGCCGGAAGCAGAGGCCCCAAGCCACTGAGCCACCCAGGCGCCCTAGATAATGCAGGAGTATTAACTATCATCATCATACTGATCGTTACATCCCCATGTCTCATAACTGGGAGTGGTATCTTTTGATCTCCTTCAACTCCCCTCCCCCAACAGATCTGCTCTCTGATCAGTGAGCTTGGTTTTTGGTTTGTTTTGGTTATTTTGTGTGTTAGGTTCCACATACAAATGAAATCATACAGTATTGCTTTCTCTCTTGACTTATTTTGCCTACCACAGTACCTTCAAGGTCTATCCATGTGGTGACAAATGGCAATATTCCATTCTTTTTTGTGTCTGAATAATACTCCACTATATAGATAAACCACATCTTTTCCATTCATCCATTGATGGGTGCCTTGGTTGTTTCCGTATCTTGGCTTTTGTAAATAATGCCGCAAGGAAATTGGGGTACAGATACCTTTTTATATTAGTGCTTAATTTTCTTTAGATAAATACCTAGTAGTGCAGTTGTGAGATTAGAGGGTAGTTTAGTTTTAACTTTCTGAGGAACCTCCATACTGTTTTTCACAGTGACTGCACCAGTTTGCCTTCCCACCAGCAGTGCATGAGGGTTCCCCTTTCTCTGCATCCTTGTCAGTATCTGTTGTTTCCTGTGTAATTTTAGCCACTCTGACAGGTGTGAGATGACATCTCATTTGTGTTTTTTTTTTGTTATTTTTTTTTAAAGGTTTTATTTATTTGACAGAGAGAAACACAGCCAGAGAGGGAACATGAGCAGAGGGAATGAGAGAGGGAGAAGCAGGCTTCCCGCTGAGCAGGGAGCCCGATGTGGGGCTCGATCGCGGGTCTCCGGGATCATGACCTGAGCCGAAGGCAGTCGCTCAACTGAGCCACCCAGGCACCCCTCATTTGTGGTTTTGATTTGCATTTCCCTTATTGGTGATGTCGATTCACATTCTTTTGGCCATTATTTGTATGCCGTATTTTGAAAAATTTCTACCCAGGTCCTCTGCATTTTTTATCACATTGTTTTTTGCTTATGAACTGTATAAGTTCTTTAATATTTTGAACAATTAACCTCTTATCATATATGTGATTTGCATGTGTCTGTAGGTTGCCTTTTTATTTTGTTCATGATTTCTTTTGCTGTACAGAAGCTTTTAGTTTGATATAGTCACAGTTGTTTATTTTGGGGTTTATTGCCTTTACTTTTGGTATCAGATCCAAAAGAAATCATTGGCAAGATCAATTTAGGAGCTTAGGCCCCCTGTGTTTTCTTTTAGGTTTATGGTTTCAGATCTTACATTCAAGTCTTTAATCGCTTTTGTGTTAATTTTTGTGTATGTGTAAGATAGTAATCTCGTTTTGTTCTTTTTCATGTTGGCTCTCAAGTTTCGCAGCACTGTTTGTTGAACAGACTATCTTTTCTCCATTGTATATTCTTGCCTCTTCTGTTGTAAATTAATTGACCATGTAGGTGTGGCTACATGGGCTTTCTCTTTTGTTTCATCCTTAGGGTTGTTTTTGTTGTTGTTTTGTTTTGTTTTTTGGGGGGTGCATGATCAGGGGTGAGAGGGAGAGAATCTTAAGCACGCTCTACACCCAGCAAAAGGAAGGACTGGATCTCACAACCCTGAGATCATTCATGAACTGGGCTGAAATCAAGAACCAGATACTTAACTTGAGAAACCCAAGTGCCCCTATCCTTAAGGATTTTAGATTTAGAAGGGAAACCTGTTTTGGCATTAAAAGCTAGGGAGTGTCAGTTCTGAAATAATAAATTTATTAAGAAATGTTGAAATGTGGGGGCGCCTGGGTGGCTCAGTTGGTTGAGCGACTGCCTTCGGCTCAGGTCATGATCCCGGAGACCCGCGATCAAGCCCCACATCGGGCTCCCTGCTTGGCGGGAAGCCTGCTTCTCCCTCTCTCCCCCTGCTTGTGTTCCCTCTATGGCTGTGTTTCTCTGTCAAATAAATAAATAAATAAAATCTTGAAAGAAAAAGAAATGTTGAAATGAGACTTTCCTAATCTTATTGCTACTTTATTTCTAGGTCCAATTTCTTTAGAGAATGGATGTGGCAGAAAAGCCACACGCAAGAGAGTCTATTTAAGTGATTCTGATAACAATTCAGTGGAGACCAGTGAAAGTCTAAAAGCCAGGGCTGGAAATAACCGAAAAGTGCTACGAAAGTGTGCTGCTGTGGCTGCCAATAAGATAAAGCTCATGAGTGATGTCGAGGAGAACTCCAGCTCTGAAAGTGTCTGCTCTGGCCGTAAGCTGCCTCACCGTAATGCTTCCGCTGTGGCTAGAAGAAAATTACTACATAATTCTGAAGATGATCACAGCTTAAAGTCTGAAATTGAAGAAGAGGAGCTAAAAGATCGCAGTCAGCCATTACCACTGTCCAGTTCTCATGCTGCCCAGAATACTGTGAATGAGTCTGAAAATGGGGATTCAGAGTCAGAAAGTGATTTGCGAGTAGCCCGCAAAAATTGGCATGCTAATGGGTATAAGTCGCATGCTCCAGCAACTTCTAAAACAAAATTTCTTAAAATAGAGTCTTCTGACGAAGACTCTAAAAGTCATGATTCAGAAAATGTACATAACAGAACTGCTGGTCCATCCACATCTGGGCAGAAACTTAAGGCAGAGAGCGTCTCAGAGGAAGAGGAGGAAGCAGATTCTGAACCAAGAAAGTATGCTGGTAGGAAATACAACACAGGTCGCAAGAGTCTTACTTTCCTTAAAAAAGCAAAGATCTTCAGTGACTCCGAATCTGAAGAGCAAGATCGAGAAGGTGGAAGCTGTCACAGAATGGAAACGAACCTGGTTAGAGGGGGTTCGAAGTGTGAACCGGCTACTGGGTCCCAGTGTTTCTCAGATCATGTATATGAGACTGATTTGGATTCAGATGATGACAACACAAAAGAAAAACCAAACAATTTTTTGAAAGGTAATTAAAAACATGTAACCTTGGCTCGCTGGCGTGTTCTCACTGTTCTTCTCTCCTTATACCTATGTTGTTGGCTTTTCTCCGTGAATTTCTCTTCGCCAGTGGTTTTCTGTCCATCCCATGCATTCTCAGTCTTTTCTGTGCATCCCTGATGTTCTGTGAGCATGCATAACTGGTTGTCAAATGTGTTCAGTTTTATTCACACAGCAGGCAGTCTTGACCTTAACAGCTATTTCTGGTAAGATTTCACTTCTATTGGCTGTGGATGTTAGAAAAGCAGAGGCAGGCACATTTATAAGCCGTGGTGTTAGCTAGTTTAAGAGGAGGAAAGAAAAGGGTTAGGACTATTTGCTTGAAAGGGATGCATTTTTTTTTTTTTAAGATTTTATTTATTTGACAGAAACACAGCCAGAGAGGGAACACAAGCAGGGGGGAGTGAGAGAGAGAGAAGCAGACCTCCTGCCGAGCAGAGAGCCCGATGCGGGGCTCGATCCTGGGTCCCAGGGATCATGACCTGAGGCGAAGGCAGTCGCTTAACCAACTGAGCCGCCCAGGCGCCCCGAAAGGGATGTATTTTAAGTAAGAGTAACAGCAACAGCTAGACAACAGTGCCCTCCGAGCTGTTCTGTGGGTCAGGAAATTGTTCTCCAGGCTTGACGTATATTAACTAGTTCAGTCTTTATATCTTTTATGAGCTAGGTATTATTATTGTCCACTTTACTCATAATAACTCTGGGGCACAGAGGGGTGAAAATTGCTTGTTGATTTAAGGGTGTATTTTTGGTAGGTGGGGGGCTCATGAAAAATGTTGAAGAGCAGGAGGCAGCTAAAGGCAGGATAAAAGGTGTTGGTGTAATTGGAACTTGTGAAGTGAAAAAAGTTTCAGGGAGGCTGCGGGTCAGTGACTAGTTTGCATACCTTAGTGCGCTGGCGAAGAGAAGTTAGTCTGCATTCATGTAAATAAAATGTTTGTGTCCAGTGTATCGTGTATGTATGTGGCAAGGCACGGGGTGTCAGTGCTGCGAATGTGCTGTGCTTGGGACTGGTGCTAAGGCTGCATAAAGGTCACTGCCCTGAAGCATCAGGAGCCTGAACATTCACTGCCATTCTCCTTCCCACTAGTAAAAATTCTGGACTTTAGTTGTGTAAAATGTTGGGCATTTTACGCCCTTTACACTTATGCTTATAGATTAAAGGGATACTCTTAATTTTTAATTTTTAGAGTCTACATCACAAGACCATGGACAAAGCAGAAGAGTTTCCAGGAAAAGGGTCTGTTCCAGTGACTCAGAAAGCAATTCAAAGGTGGCTAAAAAGTCCTCAAAAGCCAGAACGGGTCTCCTCAGGACTCCTCGAAGATGTGCAGCCACCGCTGCCGGTAAGATGAAGCTCGTGAGTGACATGGAAGATGTCAGCTTAAACAGCTCGTGCCCCAGAAGCAAAAATGGAAGGAAGAAACCCCTCCATCCCACAGGTGCCACAGCTAAGAAGATGGCAAGCGATTCTGAGGGAGGCGTCAACTGTGAAGTGCCAAATGAGCAGTGTGCTTGCGAAGGGAGGCCGCCACCAGCCCACTCGGAAGGCAGTGCGAAAAGCATTCGTCCGTGTTTAAAGGGAGACTCCGACTCCGAAGGGATGCCGAGTCCCGAACCCAAGGGCAGGCACACCAGGAGTCACGTAACAGATGTTGCACCTTCGAACACAAAGAATTCCTCGGTTGGGTCTTCAGAGGAAGAGTCAAAAAGCCATATTTCAGGGGGTGAGATGGGTAGAAAATGTTCTTCGGAATCCTCTTTGGTGCAGAAAGCTAGTGCAGAGAATGCCTTTGAGGAGGACTTGAGCTACGGGCTGCGGAGGTGGAATGGCCGGAGGCTCAGGACCTACGGGAAGGCCCCGTTCAGCAAGACCAAAGTGCTGCGGGAGCCGCGGGGCGCGGCCGAGGCCGAAAGCAAGAGGAAGAGGTCGCGTCCTGAGCCCGAGAGCGGGCCGGCAGCCGAAACCCGGGGCGCCTCCGCGCTGGCAGCCGACCCCGACCCCAGATCTGACTCCGAGGTGGCATCTGTGACTGAATCTGATGTGGAATGTGCCGATGACGCAAAAACCAAAAAGAGGAAAACAAGAGGAAAAGCAAAGGCGGCGAGAAAAGGTAAAGCTTGCGTAGCCGCCCCATCTAGAGGCGTGAGGCGGCGGAGACAGAGCAAACGGCCCAGGCTGAGTGTGGACGATAACGACTGGGAGGGCTTGGACTATGCAAAATCGAAAAGAGGTCTTCGACGTTCAAAGATAAAGACGAGAAATCAGGGCAGAAGGACCGTGAGATACCATGATGGAGATGATGACAGAAGCTTAGAAAATGTATTAGATTTTGATGATTGCACCTTATGACCTGGAGAGAAAGCCAGTTCATTGAAAGAGGAAATGGACTGGAATTTATGGTGAAAGTTGGCTGTTGAAATTATTTTTGTCCTACAATTCAGGGAATATATTTATATTTTTCTATGAAAAGTTATGAATGTGACTAAATCATGACTGTTATTTTTATTTGCACTTGCTTGCCTTTGTAGCAGCGCTCAGCACAGGTGCCAAAATATGCTTCATTTTGGGGGCAGATCTACTTTGACAGTATTTAACTACAGATAGCAAGAATTTGAAATCTGTTCAACACTAGACATCCCGGTTATCAAAACCGATAAGCATTACTTTCATGGTAGCAAGTGTCACACAGTTACTTTCTGAACGTGTCAAGAGGTGGTAGTTTCTAACCCCTGTCCTGTTGTAGTGGAACGATTTCACATGACCTGTGTTTACAGATTCTTCATAAATATTATGTGCATACTGACATTACAATCATGGGAGGTGTAACCATGATTAGTAGGCGAGGTACCTACCACTTTTTTTTTTTTTTCCCCTCCCCTTTTCCCTGGCTACTTGAGCAAAATGCATTATACCAGATTTAGTCATTTTCATTGAAATGGTCTCTTTCCAAATGCCTTTCTTTGGGTCTTTTTGCTCTTTTTTTTTTTTTAAGGAAAATATCATCACTTTTATTTTATAAACTTGAATTTATAAAGTGCTGGTAAATTATTTTTTGAAATGTTTTGATTGTATATTTTAAACCTCTAAGGCCCCGACTGTAGTCTTAGCATTTTCTTTTTAAATTGTGCACTAACAGAATGCTATATAATTTGTCTTTCCAAGATCTCCTGGTTTCTGTGTAAGGGATTTAACCAAAATCTTGGTCTTCCATAGTCTTACTCTGTGAAATAGAGGAGTTTGTGTGCCTTAGATTTAGGAAAAGTGTGTTCTTTAATAGAGTGTATAGGGCCAAGAGAGTATTTAAATTATATGTAGTTTCCCCCATTTCCATGGAGATTTCTTAGAGTTGAGTTTTGTTAAGAGTGCAATCACAAATCTCATCTATATAGGAAAATAGTTAAACGTCATTCTTCGTCTGTTTGTTTTAGCTTACTGCTGCCACGTGCAATCCCAGGCATTCTTTGTGGGGGCAACTAAGTGTACCTTTACTAGTGACCTCTAGTTTAAATCGAAGAAACTGTCATGTGTTGTGGGAAAATAATTTTGAAATCCATTTAAGGTGAAACTTCTATCACATCATCAAATACATCAAATAAGTACATTTATTTTCGAGCCAAATATTTCTGCTTGACAGGTCGTGCTACTCCGTACAGTGTAGGTGGCCGTTCCTAGCTTGTCTGTGCCTGAAGATGGACTTGATTCAAATGGTTTACACGTTTTGTAGTGAAGGAGTATGTCACAGTACTCCCACCTTTGTTATTTATTGACCCTGTGTTTGCTTCCAGACAAAATTAACCCTTTTCTCCTGTGTCTCCTGAAGGTGGCAGGTAGGGAAAAGCATCCGACTCTGGTGTCAGTGTTAGAGAGTGTTCTTAAGTGTTGTTGCTTTTCAGTTGTCTGTTCCATTCAACATGGTAGAAGGTGCTTTGTACTCAGATGTAAGGGGAGGGATATTTTTGGAAATTGCCGACTGAGATAGGTAGGAGAGATCTACCCGTCCTTTGCTGTTTAGAGAGCTATCATTATCAGAGTTATCAGAGTTCATGATAAGTATATTGTAGAGAGAGTGACTCAGGAGGCAGGAGAATTGGCCTTGACTCTTGACCTGGAAACATGAATGGAATGTTCTTTACTTCCCTCGTTTTACGCAGTGGTGATAGATGTCCTATCCATTAATTTATTTAAACTCTTCTAAAGCTTCTCTGTTTTATATCTCTTCTCAGGGTTATAACTCCATGTTTACCATCATCTGCAAAAAGGTACCAAAAAAATCCATAAATACAAATATAGAATACATTTATAAATACAGAAATTCTTTTGGTAAAATGAGACTTTGCTCATTTAGGCTTCATCAGTAGAACTATTCTTATCTCTTGGACTGAATTAACTGGTCGTAGATTGGCTGGTCAACCAATTACTAATTTTCCTTTTTGTCCAAAACTGTTAGACCTTTGTGTTATAGAGAGCAGTATTTTGGTTTCACCTCGGGGGAAAAAAAAAAGAATTTGGCCTCATGACTTAGAAGATGTGGTTGACAGTGGTAGCTTCTCAAGTTCTGAAGTAAAACTAAGGGATTGTAGTGAGAATCACTATTATGGGTTTTTTTGGTCATGGTGCTATTCCTAAGGTTGACTTTGAATATGTGACACACACTCCTAAGTACTTTAAGGAAAATTAATAAATAATAGTTCAAAATGTTTACATTGAGCACTAGAACATGTTTGACTTTTTTTCTACTTCTCTTTATGCGAAATGCGCAGGGATTTAATGCACGGGTGTACTTTAATGTGTTTGGGATCAGTTTGTATTTACTTGTGAGAAGAGACAAAACAGCTTGCAGATTGAATGTGAACTGACCCGAAGTAAGTGCTATAGCTCTTCATTGCACTTGAAGTCGCTTCATGGTGTATGTGAGCAACGAGAACAGCTGCTGAGGCGGCCATGTCCAAGGTCCTGTGATCTTAGGCATTCATGGTTGAAAAAAAGGGCTGAGGTATTTAGATTTGAGGTTTGATTCCTTTGAAAGACTATTAAGAAAGACGTCAAACATTTAAGACATAGGTGAGGTTTAAAAACTTTTTTTTTTTTTTTTGTAATCAAATTTACTTTAAAAGGGTATACCGACAATGTGTAGCAACTTCTGAATAAAAGGGAAAGTGTATCCCATTTTCAGATAATTCTTAGGGTGGTCATTCTCCCTTTTTTATTTCAGGGGGAAATCTCTGATTAAGTTTGTTGTCAAGTTAGTAATTATTTGGAAAGAATGATAAAACATTTGCTCACAGCTTTAAGTTACAACAAAAGTTTCCTAAAAAGCAAATTAGTTTTATAATATAAAAATGGGGAGAGAGAACTTATGTTTGGGGAAGAGGCACTTCAAAACTTAGAACGACAAATGAGAAAGAAGGTATGAAGCAAATAAAAATGCCACCTTGAAGGTATTACCATCCAAAAATAAGACTTAAGACTTGTCACTAAATCTTCACACTCCATTGGTTGCTGACATCTTAGGTAACAGTTCTTAGAACACCCTTGGGCTCATGCTATATTCCCTGCCCCTCTTCTAGCCTTTTTTTCTTGAGAATAATCAGAACACAATTTGTTCGTTTCAGTGTATCATTTTAAAAACTACGTTGAAAGGACTTCAAATCTCTCGTCGGTGCACATTGAATTTGTGCCACCTGAACAAAATGCAGTTTGTGTATCAGGAGAATACAAGAACATTGTTCACAGTGCTTACAGTATTTCTGGTTTTCCTTTCTACTCAGTTATATTGGTTTTTTTGAGTAACTTTTAAATGGCTAGAATAGGTCTGTTTGCCTTGCCCTTTATAGCTGAAATAGCAGCCCCATCCTTTTCATCCATGTTAAGTCAGCATATTTCTTTGATTTGGCATCTCGGAGTTGTCCACAAACACTTGAGTGTCTTACATTGTATGGAAATTGTAGTTGAGTTACTTTCTGGCGTGATGTGGTGCGGCCCAGTGTCCTCCCTGCGGGAGAACTCTCCGTCATTATTTGTGAGTCTGTCTCAACTTCTGCTGCGGATAAAAGGATGGAATAAAGCAGAAACCTTAAGAAATTTGCAGCGTCACTGTTTAAAGACTGTCTCTGATTCTAGTATTTGGGAATAAAGACCAAGAAAAATTTGTCGGCGCTAGGGAGAAAATGGAACATTGTGGAAAAATCTAGTCCAACTAGATTAGTAAGGGCTAATACCACTTGGTAGCTCAAAAGTTGTGAGTTAATGGAGAGGATTAATGTGTAAAGACTATAATGGTGAGGGTTGTGTTGTCTTTTCTCACTTTTTAATTAAGGTTTTTGTAGTAGTTTTCTTAAATTGTAGGTGTCGCCAAAGGGTACATGGGGATTCTCAAAGTTGGGAGGTTTTTAGTCACTGATAATCTGCCAAGCTGGTTCCTTAATACGGTGTGAATTTGGTAGAAAAATATCAAGACTGACTTGGTGTCTCCTTAAGGATTGCTTGCATGGATCTGGGGCAGGGAGGTTGGAAGGGGGACACTTAACAGCATTGGGGTCTGACAAGTCTGAAGGCTCTGATTTGGGCAGCGTGTGTAAATAACTATAGTATATGTATTTGTCACTGATAGTTTCTTTGAATTTAATTATCAGTGTTAGCATATTTTCTGGTCGCGCTTTAGTTATGAAGGTAAGTTTTGTCATTTACTAAAACCTTTAATGGGAATTTGGATTCGTAAAGAGGCATTCTGATGGACCTAACTGAAATGAGGCAAGCAGTTCCAGTCGGCATGAACTGCAGCAGTCCGCCTGGCCTACAGGAGTATTATTTACAAGTTATTACCTTTTTTGAGCAGGAGTTAAATGTTGAAACAGTTTTTATTTTTAATATATTGAAGGTAATTTCCATAGCGTTGATCCATACACAGTCCTCAGACCATATGCACACATTGAGTTCACCTGTGAAATTCTAACCATTTCACTGGAGCCGGGCAAAAGAAGCAAATCTTTGATTTTTTACCCCCACACAAGATCTCTCAGACTTTTCTAAATTAACTCATTACCACATCTCATGATTCAGTTGTCATCTAGGGACCAGTTTTATTTACCGTTTTAAAAGTCAATTACTAACAAATAGTAGAGTACAATAAATTTAATGTCGTTACCCTAACAGCACCTTTTTAAAACTACTTCCACCCTTCTAGCTGATTAATTCTGCAATAGGCAGTCGATCTCCCTGGCAGCTCCTCGCTCGCACGCCTCTGTCCACTTTCTCATGCAGGCAGTGCAGGACCATGCCCCGTTGTATGGGCCGAGGGGGCTGAAGGGAGTTGGAATATGGGCCCCGAAGGGGGTCCTGCTTGGATTGTGCCGTGTTGCTTTTCATTAGGGAAGTAATAAAGTAGATTGAAAACCAGGGTTGATGTCTGATACCTTATCCTGCCCAATAGTTTAAAATGCTCCGAGATCTCTCAAGAAGTTCATTAAACCCAGAAACCAGTTATTGCACTGTATGTTAACAAAAATGTAATGTTACAGGATCCCTGAATTCATACTTCATAGAGCTTTATCAGATTTTAAGGAAAAAAAAACCCTAGTAGCCAGCACAAGTCTTTGAGAATCGTGACTGTTACCCGTTAACTGTTTTCTGGGGATGAGAGAAACCAGACAGATAAGCTACATTAGCTGTCAGAGCCACAGACTTCTGTGGTGCCCATCACTGAGTGTGCCGAAGACTTGATAGATGAAATTAAGTTCATCTGTTCAACCATAAAAGTGACCAAGCTAGCGAAGAACAGCTCTTGATTCTGGAATTATTTCTGACAATCTCCTGACCTGATATGGCCATATTATTGTAGAAGTCGGCTTCTCAGTGTGAACCAACTCCCCCCATAAAACAAAACAAAAAAATGCTCAGCTGAGGGAGTTACAAAAAACACGTAAAGAGACTTTCCAGTGTGCGGGATCTTTTTGGGATTGTGCTTTGGGAGGGATGAATATCAGTGATACATGCTGTTTGCTTCCTGAGTTTTGATCATTTCATTGCTTCTCAGTGAAGGGCAGAAAAAGGCATCTCTAGCTCTGAGGAAAGCCTTGCTCGGGAGAGGTTACTGTGATTTGCAACTAGAAGGTTTCCGCTCTGGGGATTCACCACCAGCCACAGCAACCAGTAATGTCCAGTATTTCAAAAGTCTGTGAAGTAGGCTAGTACATTTTCATTTTGATTGAAACATACTTTCATCTTTTTCCATTCTCAGATTTGTTTTAATACTCCACAATTAAAATGCTGATGAGATTAAAATCTGTCATGCTTGCTACAGCAATGATATGAAGTTTATTTCGGATCTAGGAAAACCGTTTTGTATTAAGTATCACAATTGGAATATGACTACTCCTTAAAATAGAGAAACTAGAGATAATTGCTTTGAATCAAAACTGTACTGTCTACATCCAAGTTTCTCTTCACCACAGTCCATCTTAGAACACATGGAGATATGGTTTAAAGTCTAGGTGAACTGTGATGGGGTGTCACTACAGATGGACATTTTACTCTGTGAATGAGGTTTTTGCCATATCCAAGTAGGGAATCATTTATAGGAAAGCAGCAATGCCTCAAGCTTTCATTGACTGCTCCAAATCACCTGACCAAGACCATCTGGGACAGGAGGACTCGGGGATTGTACTGACTTGTTAGTGTTAAGTGACGCTATCACAAATGTATTGTTAGAGCCGTATCCTCCAAAAGTTATAAGCTTGTACCCTAACATATAAATTGGACTTCTCTCTAACCCCGAATGATCCTGTATATATTTCTAAAAACTGTTTGTAGTTTTCTCAAGGAGAATAAAGCACTTTATAATTTACCAAGTTCTCAGTAATAAAATTAACACTGACTTACATGTATGCATTATTTTTTTTAATTTCCTACACTGTCACTCTTCTTTCTCAGTGCGTTTTTTTTTTTTTTTTAAAGATTTTATTTGACAAACACAGCCAGAGAGGGAACACAAGAAGTGGGAGTGAGAGAGGGAAAAGCAGGCTTCCCGCTGAGCAGGCAGCCCAATGCAGGGCTTGATCCCAGGAGTCCGGGATCATGACCTGAGCCAAAGGCAGACACTTAACCACTGAGCCACCCAGGTGCCCCTCTCAGAGTGCTTTTACCTTTATTCTGTGACATTCCCATTTTAGGGTTAAGACGAGAGTTACAGCTTCATCAAGCTGGAGTGGCTGTTCCTGGAACTGACTTGGTTATCCCTCCGCTTCCTCCCTCCTCCGGAGTTACATACTCGAAGTGCAGATTTTCTTAAAGTACTTTAAAAAGCCTACTTAGGAATTCTTTCGTAGAATCTTAACTGTTTCCCCTTATTTTGGATTACAGATAAGCATTTATTAAAACGAACTCCTATTAATGGGCTCCTAAATTCCATCAGTGTATCAATAAGGAATTGGTTGCTGCCACTTAAGTGCTTTTGTCTCACAGAAGTCTTTGGTTGTGCTGGGGTTTTATTTATATTAACCGGCTATGTTGCTGGGAATTAACTGATGATCTGCATTTAGTGTGGTTTCAACATGCAAGTGGAAGTAGTTGAAGGATGCTGGTTGCCTTCATCCTGTGTAGGTCAGATTTCACCTTCGTTTTGTTACATATTTATAAGAGCATCTGTCCATTGTAGCATATTAATTCACAGACTGGTATTTGCCTGACACTGATGTAACGTGTTGAGAATTCACTTTGGATCTAGGGTTGCTTTGCAGAGACATTAGTTGGTAATTTTAAGTATTCCTGAGAAAAGGCCCATAGAAGTGAAAAGGCTGTGGGCTGCACACTTTCTCATGGTCTCTGCTGCTTGTGTGAGTGACCGCCCTGAGCCCAGCAGTCCGTGATGATGAACTCAGCCCGTGAAAAGGCCATTTTTAAAATTCATTCATTCATTCATTCATTCATTCATTTATTTATTGAAAAGGCCATTTTTGCAATGCCTGGGCACTTACATGGAATACAACATGTTACCTTTAGAAGTAGAATTTCACTGGAAATGTATAGAAGTCCTGTAATTGGCAAAAGGGACTGATGTATTTTTAGTGGATTGCTTTTAGTACAGGAGTTCTAACCTATGCTGGGAGAACTCTAACAGGTCTTGGGGAAAGCACAAGCTCATCTTTGAAATGAGTCTAACAGACTGAGGGTAAAACCCGAAAGGCTTTCCTTTCGAGAGCAGAAGACTTTTTCTCAGTGCTCACTGTCTTAATGAACACCAATCAGCAGAAGCCCATTTTTCACCTGTACTCGTCTGCACTTGGCGGCAGAAGGCAAACCTCTCTGTTCATAAAGGAAAAACCAGGAGGGTTGGTGGTCGTCGCTAGTTTCACTGAGACAGAATAATAGCCTTACTTGAGAGCTGACAAAACTAGCCCTTATTTTCTCATCCTTAGTGGTGAAAGGGATAGAGTGGGAGAGTCCAGGTGTCGAGCGTGGTGGTTCCATGGTCTCTATCCTGTTCTTACCAACTGCTGAATGATTTAATGGCTGCAAGGCTAGATTGGCAACAGATAAAGCCTAACCTTCAGTGGTTAACTTGAGGTGCATTTTTGTCAAGAAATACAGGTTTTGCCTACTATCTGCAAGTAGGGCGTTCCCGTGAAACTTCATAAACCCAAATGACGGGATAAAAGGAAGATGCAACAACCACTAATATATATGGAAAAAAATTGAGGGCATTTGCAGACTCTGAAGAGCCACCTGTCAGGCTTCCCTGGTATCTTAGGACGTGTCTCACTAACGGATGCACAAAATCAGTGTGGATCAAGCCCAGGAGCTCAGACAGTTCAAAACCTCTGGCAGCCCGGGGGCGGGGGGGGGGGGAGGAGAAGCTTGGTGGGCAGCGCTTGTGGCCCAGGGTGTGGGTGGCCCAGGTCAAGGCTCTCAGCAAAACCTACACCAAACATAGCTTGCGCTTTTGCCACGCCATCCTTTTTATTTATTTAAAGATTTTATTTATCAGAGAGAGGACAAGCAGGGGGAGTAGCAGGCAGAGGGAGAAGCAGGCTCTCCACTGAGCAGGGGGAGCCTGATGCAAGGCTCGATCCCAGGACTCTGGGCTCATGACCTGAGTGAAAGGCAGAGCCTTAACTGACTGAGCCACCCAGGCACTTTTTTTTTTTTTTTTTTTTTTTTTTTTTTAATGAAAGTGAAATCCTCTTTCATTTCTTTTGGCTAGCAAAACCAAAAACCAGGTCGGTCTTTTGTAAAAGCAAAGTGGCATAATGTGAACTTCCAAAAAGCCTAGGAGTGCATTAATCAATCCTGTATTTGAAATTTGAAAATCTGGCTTGGAGACATTGGCAGAAATTGATTTGAGCCCACCTAAGCTGGTAAACGTGGAGCTGTAGGCGCAGCATCATGGGGTCCTCAGCACAGCTGGGGTGGGTCTCAGGCCACACTTGGGAAAATCGCCTCCTCCATAGTGCTTTCCCTCCTGCCTATTTGGTTGATCCCTGCACAGTTCCTAGCTCTCGGCTACAGTGGCTCTCCTCACCAGAAGCTTTCCTTGCCCCGTGACTCTGTTTCATTTCCAGAATGTGGTTCTCACAGCCCCCTACACCTCTTTGTTCTTACAGCAAGTGGAGTGAGCATGTGTAGAATTAGTTTGTCTTAGAATCTTTATCCTGATCCTTGGATGCCCAGCATATACCTAGCTCAGAAAATTATTATTCAAATAATGGAGCTAGGATTTAATAATTCTAGTTATGTAAAAATGCTCAAATATTTGAAAAGGTGGGTCTAAGGGTTAAAACCATATTTTATTTTTTTATTTTAATTTTTTATTTTTTCAGTGTTCCAAGATTCATTGTTTATGCACCACACCCAGTGCTCCATGCAATTCGTGCCCTCAGTACCCACCACCAGGCTCTCCCATCCCCCCACTCCCTCCACTCCAAGACCCTCAGTTTGTTTCTGAGTCCAAAGCCTCTCATGCTTCATCTCCCTCTCTGATTTACCCCACTTCCCATTTCCTTTCCTTCTCCTCCTGTCCTCCATGTTACCCCTTATGCTCCACAAGTAAGTGAAACCATATAATACTTGACTTTCTCTGCTTGGCTCAGCATAATCTCCTCCAGTCCCGTCCATGTAAAACCATATTTTAGCTAGATAAAACGAATAGGCAGTTCCCTTTTATCTCCTGGTTATGTTTGTTTTGATTAAAGGTGTTGGAACACAAACTTCAAGGACCTTCTTGAGGCAGAGCTGATGCCACATTGAGTCATGATGGCATTGCCTTCTCTCGGAGGTTCTAGGAAAATCATTTCAGAACTCCTGTTGAATATCCTAAAGTAGTTCAGAGACTTATCAAAAATGATACGGAGAATCTAGTGCTTTATGATGCTGAGGATACATTCTCACAAGTCTGCTGCTGTTCTAAGTGGCAGTGGTCCTTGCAGATTAGAAAACATGCTGGGTGGCACAGCACTCGAGGCTTCGTTTTGTTGATGAGGAAATGGGAGGTTCTATCAATGTCAAGAACATGTAGTATCCCTGAGGAGAATCATGGAACTTTTTTACTTATGTAACGATGTGAGTAAATTTTTACATTTCTTGTTTAGGAATGTGTTACTGGGGGATTGCGAGTAGTAGTAAAATCTTGTGTGACAAGGTTTTTGCATTTACATGAACTTTCACTCATTTTTCAGAATCTGTTCCTAGAGACAGAGAACCCAATACAAAAATGAGAACATGTATGCATAATGAGAAGGCTGCAGTGCAAATGCCTAGTGAAACTCTGAAAGCAAACATGGTGCCTGAGAAAGTTCTCCGCAGATGTGCCGCTGTGGCTGCAAATAAAATAAAAATAATGAGTAATCTCAAGGAAGCAGTTTCAGGACCAGAAAATGTCTGGATTAGGAAGAGAAGCAGAAAGCTGCCGCATCGAAATGCTTCTGCTGCAGCTAAGAAAAAATTACTGAATGTTTATAAAGAGGATGATACAACCATAAATTCTGACAGTGAAAAAGAGCTAGAAGATATTAATAGCAAAATGCTTTTTTTCAGGCGGTTCAGATCCTGGAAAGCAAAAGCACAATAGTGACTATGGAAACGTAGAAGTGGGATCAGGGGCCAGAAGTAAACCAACAGCTGCGTCCTGCTCCGAGCTCTAAAGTTAATCCCTTGTTGGCACCTTTTTGAGGAATTTTCTAAAAGCCATAATGGAGCAGGTCACAGTAGGAGGAAGCCTTCCTTCCAGTGAACCCTGGTACAGACAGCCACTACAGAGAATATGAGGGGGAAATAGAAGGTGAAGCCTGTAGTGGAGAGGTGGAAAGGAGAGACAAGTGACCTGTCCTAAGATTGTTCCTTCTCAGAAAGGAAGGGCCTTGGAGAAACCTCTTGATTCCTTAGAGGAAGGAAATAATGGGAAGCGCACAGGGTCTGTAGCAAAAACTTCAAGGACTGAAAAAAAATGTCAAAATTGCAACCTGATGCTAATTTTAAGGGTTCAGACTGGCATGGCTATGGTGTGTCATTACTGCAGTAAGAGGGGGGAAAAGTAGGCACGTTTCAAGAGAAGTGCCACTGAGCCCATTGACTTTTGAGCGAAGCAAATCCTTTCATAAGATCCAGTCCGTAGAATTCACCACCTTAAAAGTCGAAAACAATACTTAAACTAGAAGAACCTGGGGATTCAGTGATGGGGATGTCGATAATTGAGTTCTGAAGCAGAGTGTGGGAAATAGGCAATTAGCAAAAACCCATTAATGTCTTATTTTGTTTATAATACTGGAATTCATACTGAATGGTAACCACTTGAGAAGACTAATTCAGGGAATATATATTTTTCTATGAAGGCTATGAATGTGACTATCACAACTTTATTTTACTCCTTTTTACTTGCACATAACAGCATTTACAGAGATGCCAAAATGTGTCTCATTGTGAGGCAGGGTCTTAGTTTTAACCAGTTACAAAATAAAAGGTATAGATGAAGATCAAAACAGTCATATTTTTGGATGAGACAGTGACATCTTCTTATGTTTCTCTACAGCTAAATTAGTGTTTTATGAATGTTTTGAGCAAATTAATTATCTCATCACAAGAAACTTTAATGGCAGCATGTGTGGGCTCTTTCATTGTGGCCTTTGCTAGGATTAGAAAAGAATTCTTTGCAGTGAGGTTTAATTTGTTAACAGGTATTTGTTGAAATTAAGCTCACCAGATTAAATGAATGCACTGTTGAATCTTTTTAACATAGTAATATGCTATTGGAAGAATGAGTTGTTAGAAGCAAGTTGTTTTCCCATTTAAAAATATCTGTGAATATTAATATATGATTTGCATGTGTAATTCTGTAAAAGTAAAATATAGAAAAGTTTTCTATTCCTTTTTCATTAACAGACTAATGTAATGCATATATTTTGGTTATAGACCCAAGTGTCTAGATTACTTGAGAAATTTCTTTGTGGTTGCATGTCTGCTTAAAAAAAGGCTTTTTGTCTTATTTTTTCCCCCTTAGCACAAGCCAGAGTATTTTTAAAGTACAAAGTCTGTGCCCTTTGCTCTGTTTATAGTATACTTTCATCTGAAATACTGATACCAGTATCTTGTTACCAGTACAGGTGGAAAAGGAAGAATTCCTAATAAACTGCTAATATTTTTAGGCGCATGGGTTTTGATTTTTGATTGCTAAAATATTTAAACCTATTTCCACTCCTGTATTTACCCTTAATTTTACAGGAATTTCTCATTGGGGCTGTTACATCCTCAACAAATACCATAAAATGAAAATATTTAAGACTCCGTTAAGACTCTTAGGCAAAATTTTTTGTCAATTTCAGTGTAATCAAAGAATTTTTTTTGAATTGACATTGTTCTGTGATGGGGTTAATTTCCATTAGTATTTGAGTTGTCACCAGCCTTCTTTAATGATGCAATCTCTGCTGGTTTAGTATTTAAACTGAACATCTATTTGCCTTATTTTGAAGTGCTTGGCCTAAATTTACTGTAAGTGCATGAAATAAGCATTTGTTTAAAACTTGACCTTATTGTAAAACTCTGAAATGTACGGAGAATTTAAATCATGGCCAAATGTATTATTACCCTACTCATAATTTTAATCAGCTTTCTAGAAATGATTTCTTCGTAATGTAATTGTGAAATCAAATCATGGTAAATTTTACTGATAAAAGTGACAAGTTACTTTATTCGACAAAAGGACTAAGATAAAGTGATAGCCAAACTTCTTTTTTATTCTGCAATCCAGTCATTCTATAAAACCACCGCGGAGTATCAGTGCAGCTTAAAAATATCCTGTTGGCAATCTTGCTAACTACACGCAGAGTTTCCCAAGCTCTCACTGACTGGAAAGCAATGTGATCATACTGCTTATACTTAAATGTTCAAATTTTGCTTCAAAACCCAAACTTTCATTTTGCAGTAAGATGTAAAACTGCTAAAATGGATTTAATGCATATGCTTCTGTTAATATTATTTCTTCACATCTTAAAACAAGGTGTTTGTAGCAGCCTTCTGAGATTGTTTTGAATATCTGAGGTTCTGTCTGACCCCAACGTAGCATCTGCAGGCATTTAACAGCAGGGTTCCAAAATGTGAGCAGGGTCACCTGTTTTCAGTACGAGTAAACGCAGGTAAGCGGATTTTGACGTCTCACCGGCAATACCGGACATCGCCCTAAACTGAACCCTGCACAGACGGCCGCCCCACCCGCCTCCTGCTCCCAGGGCTCCGCGAACTCGCTCTTCCAGCGCGTTCCATCGAAGAGAACCGAGTCCGCAACAACTGCATACTTCGCTTAGTAATGAAAGGCTATTGAAGGCGAAAATAAATTTTGTATGGGAAGCGGCCACGTTTTAAAAAAAGTTAACTATTTTTGCATTCTCATAAAGTCTTTCATATGAGCTTGACAATCATCAGCTTGGAAATGTGAATTCTTATTGCCAGAGTAAAAGTCGCATTTGACACCACTACGGAGCGCTGTATTTCTTCCCGCCCCGGGTCCGCAGCACGCCCCCCCCCCCCCACGGAGAAGGGGAAGGCAGGGAGGCTGGGCTGGTCTCCCCCGGGCGCCGCCGGCCGAGCCCCACTCCTCTCCTCCGCGCGTCACCTGTCGGCAACCGCACGCCCCCCACCCCGCCCCGCGCTGGCCTCTCCAGCCCACAGTCAGCGTCCCACGCCTCCGTGTGACCGCACGCTCCGGCTGCCGGGGAGGACGCTCGGGATCCGGCGCGCGTGCGCGGGGCGTGGCATGAGGGCAGGGCTCAGGGGGCGTGGCGGTGCGCGGCTAAGGGCGGGGGCGCATGCGCTGTGCTGCGGCGCCGCGGTCCGGCGGGGACGCGGGTGCGGGTGCCATGGCGGCCACGTTCTTCGGCGAAGTGGTGAGGGCGCCGTGCCGAGCTGGGACGGAGGACCAGGAGGAGGAGGGGCGGGGGGAGACGGCCGAGGACAGGGAGGTCCGGCGGCAGCTGGCACGGAAGAGGTGAGGTCCGATCGGCGGGGGCGGGCTGGCGCTGGCCTGCGGCGGCCTCGGTGGCGTCGGGGGCCTCCGGGGCTCCCTTTGCGGGGACTTGGGGGCCGCCCTGCGCACTCGTAACGGGTTCCCGGGCGGCCCTCGTGTGCTCCGTCCGTGGGCCTAAGACAGCTCTCTTAAACCCCTTTTATCCTCCGCCCCGCTCTTCCGTTAACCTCGGTGTCCGTAGCGGGCGGATAACCCGTCTCTTTGAAAAGCTTGGAGAAAATAGAAAATGACCCTCAACCCATTCAAGTAAATTCAACAGTTGTAATGATGTCGCCGCCCGTATTTTCTCCCCCACCACCTCTGCGTCCGAGTGACCGCGGCCTTTCACCTCTCCATTTTTCAGAATGCACCTCAAACGATGTAGGCGTTTTCTTGAGTGTGCCGTTATAACTCCCACCAAAATTAATGTTTTTTGATATTTAGTAGCCACTGCAGGACCAGAACTTACTCAGGAGTCTCAAACATGAGGTTTTCCAGGGGGTTTGTGTGAATCAGAATCCTGACAAGGCCCACACATTACTTTTAGACTTTCTTTCTTGAGCTGCCTGTCATTTCGAGCAGCCTCTCCTCACCCCTGCTGAGATTAGTTGTTCTGTAGGGTGTCCCTAAACCCTGAATTTGTCTGATTTGACCTGTGTGTCCACTACCTGGTTCTACATCGATGGGTGTTCTCTTGGAGGCCTGGTCAAATGCAGGTTCAGTATTCTGCTGGCAGGAAGGTGGTGCTTGCCGTTTCTTACTGCACACTGTACCCATTTGTGCCCCTTTGGGGGATGCTCTGATTGATCGGTGGGTCAGGGGGGACAGCCTGATCTCTGTTTTGGAGTTCTCCGTGAATTTTGCATCAGATGGTTTTATCTGTTAGTTATTGTTGCCTAAATCTGTTTTTCCCTTTAGATGATAATTACATTGTTTATGGAATTAAAGCCTGCATATTGCTTATTACAAAATCATGCCTCTGGTATCTTTTTTCTCATAATATCGTACTGATCATATTTAAGTTGCTTTAGTTATGTCTTTTGTTTCTTGTGTTAGGGAGGTGCGGCTCTTTCGAAGACAAACAAAAACATCTTTGGAAGTTTCCTTGCTAGAAAAATATCCTTGCTCCAAATTCATAATTGCTATAGGAAATAATGCAGTAGGTGAGTAGAAATGTGGTTTTGTTGAAAGAACAAAATCCGTGGGAGGTGGATGGGGGGATGGGGTAACTGGGTGATGGGCGGAAGGAGGGCACGTGATGCAATGAGCACTGGGTGTTTTATACAACTGATGAATCACTGAACTCTACCCTTGAAACTAGTAATACACTATATGTTAATTGATTGAATTTAAATGAAAAATTTAAATAGAAGAAAATCCCAAATCCCTTGTTACTTCCTTCCTTCCATCATGCTTCAGATGTCTTTTACTTTTTTAGAAAAAGTCATAGCAGGGCAACTTTGTATCTGAGTAAAATCTGCCTGCTCATGTGATACCATCTTTCTGATAAACTTTAAAAAACAAGATTTAGGGACGCCTGGGTGGCTCTGTTGGTTGAGCGACTGCCTTCGGCTCAGGTCATGATCCCGGAGACCTGGGATCGAGCCCCGCATCGGGCTGCCTGCTCGACGGGAAGCCTGCTTCTCCCTCTTTCACTCCCCCTGCTTGTGTTCCCTCTCTGGCTGTGTTTTCTCTCTGTCAAATAAATAAAATTAAACTCACAGGGACCGAGGTGGCATGTGTACATGGCCCCCTTGGAGCAGTGGTTCTTAAATGTTTTTGAAGGAACAGTCTCCTATGAGAACAGGATGAGAACTGTGAAAGTGATGGTCGCTAACATTTTTGAGCACTCAAGTTTGAAGGTCTGTACGTGTATGACTCCATTTGCTAGGTTAACCCGAGAACAGTGCACAGTTCAGCTAGGTCAGCTTACACACGCGGGTGCACACACCTGTGAATCTGGCTGCTGCACAGACTCTGGGGGAGAGCACCGGGATCCCCAGTGAAGTTGATCCCCTGCCCTGTCAGGTAGCCGTGGCTTGCAGGACTTCGCAAGTACGCGGTAAATAACTGTTGATTCATTTACATAAAGTTCTCCAGGCCTCCAATTTTCCCGCAAGTGTTACCTTGTGAGCTTGTGGTAAAGTCCGGCAGTAGACCCGCGTTCTCAGTCCCTGCCTCTGATACCATCTGTCCATAGGTCATGGCCTTTAACTTCTTGAGGCCTCAGTTTCCTTTTCTGCAAAATGGTTGTGTAAGGTGAGTGGTCTTGATGGCTCTTGTAGGTCTCAAATTCTAGGGTAACTTGATATCATTTCTGATTCTAGAAAATGCAACTTGCAGATCTGGCACTAACTGTGGTGAATTGTTTTTTACAGCGTTTCTGTCGTCATTTGTTATGAATTCAGGAGTCTGGGAAGAAGTTGGCTGTGCGAAACTCTGGAATGAATGGTGTAGAACAGCGGACTCCACACATCTGTCCCCTGCAGAGGCCTTCTGTGTGTTTTATCATCTGAAATCGAATCCCTCGGTATGTGGGGCTTGGCTGCTTCAGAGGGAGCTCTTTGGGCTTCATTCAGGTGGAGTTTGTTTGAATTTCATGTTCTTTTATATCTGCCTGCGGGCTGACGAATTGCGCTGTTATTTATATACATACTAGTGTGGCATACACAGCGTGTGGATAAAGTGGTCGGAAATGCTGAAATGACTTCGTTAGGAGAAAACCACAGACGGTTCACACCTTGCTCTCAATCAAAAAATCATTTCAGCCGGTAACTGTGTACAAAAATGTGTTCACTCTCTGAAAGCGGGGAGTTCTCCTTTGTGGCCGATAACCCAGGATTTAGCAACTGCCTGGTACGGGCTATAAACTCAGCTAGTGTTTGTTGAACAAGTGAATGTTTCATGCATCCTGAGCAGAATACTCTTAACATTGAACTTTTACCCTAACCTGCTTTGTCCGGAGTTTTTAAGTCCTTAAAGTCATTCTGCAGCTGATGTCCTACGTGTTCGAATCCCGATCTTGGGTCCACCGAGAGAACACAGCATGTGTGGTGACTTGAGAGTCAGGCTGAGGAGGTGGCCAGGTGGGCGCTGTGGCTCCCCACCTGCTTCTCGGACAGAGTACCCTCCCCCAGCTGCTGAGCTGTTGAACATGGGCCCGGGCAGGGGTTCAAACAGTGGGAGAAGCTACTGAGTCCCTGATATAATGGTGCTTATTTCAAAAGCTAAGAACCAAATGTTAGCCTTGTAAACTGTAAAGTTTGATTTTTTTATACTTCTAGGTTGTTTTTTTAACGTGTAATCCAAAGTTATTTAAGTTTGCCTAACAATTTTTATGCACATCCAGCATTTATAGGAAAAAGAGTGAAACTAAGCATGTGTTTGATCTGATCTTTAGTTGGAAAGATTGTACTTTAGATCGTGAAGATCCAGTAGGAGAAATTTCTGTCACCTTTTCTAGTTGTACCATTTATTAGTTCGATATTTCCTGATGATGCACGGCCTCCGTGTATGATTAATTGCATGTTCAGTCTTTTCCCCCACTCCCATGTACCTTTTTTCCCTTCTGTGCTTCCTTCGGGTAATTAAGTGTTAGGATTCCCGGCAGTGTTTTAATAGAAGACATTGTTGAGTTCTGTAGATAATATTCCATGAGCATTAATAACCAGGAATCCAACATTCATTATAAATTATTTCAGGGCTTGGAGCTTGGTTTCTAAAGTGATACCGTTTTCAGAGGTGTCCATACCATTTCACGATGCCATTTGGGATGAGATGCTCTCTGGCTGCGATCCATTCTGACAGCACCTAGAGTGTGTATAATGCTTACGTTTCATAGTGTTTACGTTGATTTTGCTTTTGGCCTTCCCACTGCCTGACCCCCAAAAGGGCGCAGGACTGGTATCATTCCTGGGTCCCGAAGAACGTTCTGGCAGCATTTGCTGCTGGTGTCTTCATTGTCTCCTGTGCATAACTTGTGGTCAGTCCATTAACAGCTACTTTATTCTCATGTTAACTGCCAGTAGTGGTTTGAGTCTTAAATTTTAAAAATAAGTCGGTAGGCCAGTAGCAAGTTCAGAAAACAAGTGTTACCTGAACGTTATATTTGTATTCAAATGATATATATATGGTGGTAGTTCAGTGAGTGTAAGTCATCTGACCTGATGAACACTTGTGTGATTTTCCAGGTCCTCCTCTGTCAGTGCAGTTGCTATGTTGCTGAAGATCAACAGTATCAGTGGCTAGAAAAGGTGAGAGACAAACGACTGGTGAGCTCCTTCTTCAAAGGCTTCCGTGTCTTAACATTTGAGCCTGTACGGTTAAATACCAAAGCAGGGGAATATTTGTGTGTTTCTTTTCTTTTCTTTTCTTTTTTTTAGTATTTTATTTATTTATTGAGAGAGAGAAAGTGAGTGAGAGAGAGCATGAGAGGGGAGAAGGTCAGAGGGAGAAGCAGACTCCCCGTGGAGATGGGAGCCCGATGTGGGACTCGATCCTGGGACTCCAGGATCATGACCTGAGCTGAAGGCAGTGGCTTAACCAACTGAGCCACCCAGGTGCCCCTATTTGTGTGTTTCTTAAAAATATTGAAAAGAAAAATATTGTAGGAATTTTTTACGGATATAAAGAATAAAATAACTCATTTAACAAAGGTGCTGAAGATTATTGGTCACAGAAGCTTAAAACATTTGGATTCTTCCCATCTGCCATATTGTTACTTTGAAAGAAAAACAAGCTAGTCACATGAAACAGAACAGGTCATCATGGCCGTCGGTGCAGAACAGCCGGCTGACGATGCGGGCTGGAGATGGTTTGGGGCTGCGAGGCGGGGAACAGGTGTGAGAGGCGGGGAACAGGTGTGAGAGGCGGGGAACGGGTGTGAGAGGCGGGGAACAGGTGTGAGCCGTATTCAGGGGACTGGCACTCGGCTGCTGCTTGCTCCAAATTCCTAACTATTCTGTCCATTTGTCTTAGAATTAGGATGGGCTTAATTGAGGCTTAATTTTTTGGGAAAATTGTGCACATTATGTGCCCAATAAAACATATTTTTCAGTGAAGAATTTAGGATTTTTAGAAAATAATCATAATTTTGGCAGTTGCATATTATTATTATTTTAAAGATTTTATTTATTTGATAGAAGGAAACACAGCAAGAGAGGGAACACAAGCAGGGGGAGTGAGAGAGGGAGAAGCACACTTCCCAATGTGGCGCTCGATCCTGGGACCGCGGGATCATGACCTGAGCTGAAGGCAGACATTCAAAGATTGAGCCACCCAGGCGCCCCAGTTTGTGTTTTTTTTTTTTTTTTTTTTTTTTTTTTTTGTAAATTTAAGTAGGATGATTGTTGGGTCAAAAATATTTTATTTGTGCACTGTGGGACAGCTTTTCTTTTCCAGAATTTAAAAACTTTTTCATTAATATATTTTTTTTCTTTAGGGACACTGCATCCCCCTACTGTTTGCTTCATGTCAGCCACAAAATCCTGATAAACACAGAGTCTGACAGAGTGGTCAAATGTGAATTCAGACTGTGGGTGTTGTAGGGCGGTTGAGAAATTAGGACTTGTGAGTACTGTGGTATTTCTTAAATGGGATGTACCTGCTGATGTTAACTGTTTTGTGTTTATTTACAAAGCTGTGAGATGATGAAATTTGTCTTAGATATCATGGATAATGTGTCAAATCTGTAGTTCTGTTCGTATTATTAGAAATAGCCATTTTCTTCCTTTTTAAAATATCTCCCAACAAGGTAGAGTGGCCTAAAGTGTACTTTTTTGTTCTTAAAAAAAAAAAAAAAGCTTTTTTTTTTTTTGTTTTGTTTACATCACCATAGATTTAAAAGCTGGAACGTGTCCTTGGAACTTCATGAAATACACACTTAGGAGAAAATAAAGGTGTAGAGTGGCTAAAACATGCCTATAAGCAAAGTAACTTAAAAATGCATTTATGAAGGGCGCCTGGGTGGCTCAGTTGGTTACATGTCTGCATGATCCCAAGTTCCTGGGATCCAGCCCCGAACTGGGCTCCTGCTCAGTGGGATGCCTCCTTCTCCCTCTCCCTCTGCCCGCACGCCTCCTTGCACTCTCTCTCTCTAAAATAAATAAATAAAGTCTTTTTTAAAAAACGCATTTATGAAATCTTGGGGTGATACAACACTGATTGCGAATGCACCTTGCAGTTAGAAATATTCTTATTAAACTGATCTTGACACATGGACACATGGATTAGAGAAGGGGGATCATTTCCTTTGGCTGATAAGCCAGTCCTGGTGTGTGTGAGCACAGCTGCCCCGGCCACGTTTCTCCCTGACTTCACTGACTACGCACTGCAGCCCCCGCAGGTGGGAAGTACTGTCCTTGTTTCCCGCTGAGCAAAGTGACTTAGAAAAGGTCAGCAAACCAGAAAGTGACAGAGCCAAGATCAAACCCAGGTGAGAGGACAGCAGATGTGTTCTCTTTTCCACGGGACACCGTCCACCTCTCCGGGGGGATATTACTGTGAACGGTGTTAGATAAACAGCCGGAGGAATGTTTCTGTTCTCTAACAAAAGTACGTGTGTATTTTAATTTGAGGTCCATTTTGCCTTAGGTCTTTGGTTCTTGTGCAAAGAAGAATATGCAAGTAACTATTCTCACGTGTCGACATGTTACTGACTACAAAACTTCAGAATCTACTAGCGGCCTTCATTCTCCTTTCCTGAAAGCCCTAAAAACACAGAATTTCAAAGAGCCTCCATGCTGCTCACTGTTGGAACAACCGAATATTGTACATGATCTTCCTGCAGCAGGTGGTATTAAAAATTCGTAACATTTACAGTATATCTTATTAGTGCTTTATTGGTTATTGATTATTACTTTGACAGAGGTCTCTTTTTTTTTTTTACGATTTTATTTATTTATTTGACAGAGAGATCACAAGTAGGCAGAGAGGCAGGTAGAGAGAGGGGGAAGCAGGGTCCTTGCTGAGCAGAGAGCCCGATGCGGGCCTCGATCCCAGGACCCTGAGATCATGACCTGAGCCGAAGGCAGAGGCTTTAACCCACTGAGCCACCCAGGCACCCAACGGAGGTCTTTTTAAAGTAGCTTGTTAATGATGATTGATGGCAATGTATTGCTGTTGATCTTTAACATCTGTAGTTGCTAGCACTTTGTTGTTTGAGTTTTAACACTGTCCCCACACGTAGTTATGTGAGAGCAGCTTAGAATTTTTTTTTTTTTCAAGATTTTATTTATTTATTTGACAGAGAGAAACACAGCCAGAGAGGGAACACAAGCAGGGGGAGTGAGAGAGGGAGAAGCAGGTTTCCCGCCGAGGAGGGAGCCCAATGCGGGGCTTGATCCAGGACTCCGGGGTCATGACCTGAGCGGAAGGCAGCGACCTAATGACCAAGCCCCCCAGGCCCCCCCCAGGTTGGAGTTCTTAACTGTTAGGTTGCACAGTTGCTCTGGTTCTTTTTGGTCTGTGATAACATCTATATGCCAGTGTCAGATGTAAGTTGTTGCATAGAAGTTGATACAGTATGTTTTAATTGTCAAGAAGTTTCCAGATGCTGTATTTAGAGTTTGGAGTTTCTTTAATATTTTATTTTTTATTCCTGTTACTAATTATACCCTTGCATCACATCAAATGAGGTTGTCCCTGACTCTTCAGTAGCTAATACAATTGTTATTTGTTAATAAGTTTTTTCCCCTTAAATGTGAAGTTTACTGGAATAAGTGGCTAATTTATTTTGTTATATTCAGCAAAATTTTAATCTGTAGTTATGGTGTGTCTCAGTATATTCAGGAAATGCAAAATAAGCAATATTTGCAAAAGTGAGAAATCAGTGAAAATAAATTGGCTTTGAAAGAAAATGTACATTGTAAGTAGTTTGATACGGCAGTAAACGCTTTAAAGAAAGCAACAGAGACAACTACTTTTAAAAGTAGCCTTCTTTATTTAGAGGTGTTTAGTTTAAAAATCGTATAGTAGAAGACTTAAGTGATTTTTCCCTTTGTACTATTCATAGTTCTGAGTTACTGTCAAGTGTGGAAGATCCCTGCAGTTCTGTATCTGTGTTACACTGATGTGATGAAGTTAGACCTAATCACAGTTGAAGCTTTTAAGCCTATCCTTTCTTCCAGAAGCTTGAAAGGTTTGGTTAAGGTAAGGTTTTAGCTCATTGACTTTAATTCCTGGGTTACAATGAACTTAATAACAAATGGTAAGTTTATGGCACTGATCTAAAACTTAAGGAATGCTTAGAGAGCTCTTTTTCTCAAAGTAAAGCTTTCTAATCTGGCACTTTGATTTGGATTGTCACCCTTTCTTTTAGACGTACTTCTCTAACTGG
Organism: Spilogale gracilis; assembly: GCA_004023965.1. Lineage (NCBI taxonomy): Eukaryota > Metazoa > Chordata > Mammalia > Carnivora > Mephitidae > Spilogale > Spilogale gracilis. The sequence continues at coordinate 120,947 of PITA01001507.1, read as the reverse complement.
AGAAATGCTTTGTTCCTGCTTTTTCATGGTAGATCAGTGCAGCGCATTGACATCACCCCCACGTGGCTGTGTAGAAGGGTGGTTTGACTCCCAGGAGGTTTCTGTGACTGATTCATTGGGAAGGCTATAATACTTAAGAGGGCATTCTTGAGCACAGCATGGATTAAATTGTCAATGCGTATTGCTTCATTTTGTGTGGAACTGGCTGTGTGAAGGCGAGATAAACCTATTTCCTGCTCTGTGTGTGTGTGTCTGTGTCCCTGGGTTCTTTTCCCAGAAAAACTCATATTGGAACATGTCCACAAAAAGTTTTGCCTGTGGTTTCAGGTAGTTTGAGGAGTTCTGTCCTTTCCCTAAGAGGCTTGCTGAAAGTGCTTGCACCCTGGGTAAGAACTTCTCTCAATAGGGAGGAGACAACAGCGTTCCACAGGGGGAGTCCTGTTGTATTCCAGGACGACCGTTGGTGTTAGGACACCTTTTCTGGCAAGTTCTGTTGGAGTTAGCTTGTTGCACCTGTCTCATTAAATTAGTTTACTTGCTAGATGGTCAGCTCCGTGGGAATGGACTGTGTTTTTCCATTTTGGTAACCCCAGGTACCTGGCACATAGGAGAATGCATTCCCGGCCATTTGTTGAATTCGAGAAAGACTTGAAATTAAGTTCATACAATTCAAGCATGATTTTAGATCAGTTGGAGTCATGGATAAGCTTTCTGACCAGCTGAGTTTAATAGGTAGTGTCGCTTTCAGAGGACGTTCTAACGGTTGTGTGTTCTTGTGTGAACAACCAGGACGGTCCAGGGCGGCCTCGCGACAGCGGTCCCTTGGCGATTTTGGTCTGGTGTGGCACGGTGCTCCGCATACATTCTGGGAGCTGGACATCGCCATGTGGCGTCTGAGTCCACCTGCAGCTTTTAGGGGTATCCTGTGAAGGGGAAATTGAGAAGACTTCTCTTAACCTGTTCCATTTCTTGCTGTAAGCGACCGTGGAGGATGCAGTGGCCACTTGTGTGTCGGACGTGAGCAGACGTGGTCGTCCTGCGTTCACTCCCGGTCTCTTTTGATGTGTGTGTGGGGGGGTGAGGTCAACGACGGGGAATTCTCTCCAGTGCCTTCGGAGCCACGTGAGTGCCACCGGCTGGAGGTGGCGCGGGCCACCGTCGTGCCAGCTGGACGGAGGAGAGCGCCGAGTCGCAGGCCTGCGCAGTGGGCTGAGGGCCACCTGAGGGAGGCTGGCGCTGCAGCTGGGCCCGAGACGGAAGCAGGGAGCGCAGACGAGGGCAGTGCAGGGGGGCCACGAGAGCTCCCGTGGGAGAGAGGCCGCCCTGGACCGTCCCGTCCCGCTAGAGGTCCTGGACGGCCCGCGGAGGCCCGGAGGCCTTGCCACACAGTTTTGGGCAAGGGGAGGACAGGCTCAGGTGTTTCTTCTGCTTAAACACTTCTATGTCCTGAAGTGCTGAGATGTCCGGGGGTGTTACCTCCTGAAAGAGGAGATTCGGGGCAGGGCCTGTTTCTTTTCTGTTTTTTTATTTTTAAAAATTTTTTTGTTTTGTTTTTTTAGGGCCTGTTTCTTTGCGCCGCTCTGTTTCCGTCCTGAGAGTGTAGGGTTGGAGTGTGTACGTTATTTCTGACTGTGTTCTCCATCCCACTGTATTGACGACTTTTTTTTCTTCTTCCAGAATATTCCTCAGAGCACAGAGATACTGAAGAAATTGATGACAACAAATGAGATTCAGAGCAACATTTATACATAATTCCAGAGATAGCTGTGTAAGGTGTATCACCATCCATTCCTTCAAGGGGAGCGGTGTGGATGGTTCTTTTGTTTATTTTTTTTTTCAAGGGGATATTTTGCGTGTGTGCAAATGGAATAAACTTATTTTAAATTCATTGTAGCTTTAGTTCCTTTTTAATGGTAGTACTCTTGACTGCTGAGATAAGCCTGATGTTTTTCTTTAGCCACTAGGTGGGAGTATTGTTTTATTAGAATATTTCACACTAATTTAGTTAAAATTTTAAAAACCTACAGATAACAACAGGTTTTAGTAAAATGTAGGGAGAGTTACTTGAGTGCAGTAGTTCTGTGTCATAATCTGAAAGTTGGTTTATTGGTGATTATTAGTTTTATTTAGAATAGATAGAGCATGAGCCGGGGGAGGAAAACAAGGGGACAGAAAGGGGGATGGGGAGGGGAGAAGCAGGCTCCCACCAAGTGGGGAGTAGGGATCCCACCCCCAGGGCTCGACCCCAGGACCCGTGTATCATGACCTGAGCCAAAGGCAGACGTTTAATCAACTGAGCCACCCAGGTGTCCCTGTCGGTGATTCTTAATATGTGAAAAGTTTGTATTTTATGGGTTCTTCAGGGTTTTTTTTGTGGGTAAAAATTGGTCAGGTAACAAAGTTACATATTTGCTTAAAACGAAATAAAAAGAAATGTGTCTTTCATCCCTTTTCAGTCATATCTGCCAGGCAGGGTCTTTGTGCAGACCCCTCCAGGCCCTGGTGCGGACCTCACCGCCCAGCGCTATGAGCTCGGCTGCGGGCGGCCCGTCGTGCCTGGAGTGTGACCCGAGTCATGAGCGTGAAGTAGCCACCAGCAGGGAAACCCGCGGGCGACGCCGTCGGGGAGAGTGCGTTTTACAGTGGCGAGGTTCGGGAGTGCTGCTTCATCTCAATCTGTCAAGTTTTGGATTCATTTGTATATTATGGATTGGTTATTCTATCTCAGGTCTAGTTGGCTGACATTCGGCTCAGTGTTGGTCTCAGAAGTAGGGTTCAGTGGTTCATCCTTACCTCCAGCACGCAGTGCTCATCACAAGCGCCCTCCCTGTGCCCATCCCCCACCCACCTGCATTTTACAGAGGGAGACAATGTACTCCTGTCTTCGGGATTCAGTTTGCTTACTGCCCCCGACAGTGTTTGGAGCTGGGGAGAGGACGGGTACTCTGCACCCCCTTCCTGAGCGTCCGAAGTCTCGGGCCCGGTGCGTGTGAACATGCTTTGATCAAAGATAGCCCTGGAATCGCTCTTGTTGCAGGAATGTCTGCGTCCGTTCCGAAGTGTGTTTGCGGAACCCTGTGGTGACGTTGGGGTCCAGTCTGGAGCTAGAGCCTTCTCATATTGAGGGTTAGCGGGTCACAGGAAGAGCGACTCTCCGGCCGACCCTTACAGGCCGGGTGTCTCCTGGCGTCCCGGTTTCCTCCTGTAAACTGCAGGTAGGAAAGGGAAAATTAATGAATTAATAATATCAGTGTGCAGCGAAAGTTCCTTCCCTCAGGTTCCAGTTTTCATCTGCTTAGTGAGGAAGAACCCATCTGCTGATGTGTTGGGTGGTTGTAAGTATGATCATACGGGAATGCTTTTGATGAGCAGTCGGGGCACTTCCTCGGACGCACCTCTGTGTACACCGACCCCAAAGAGCCCGACTGCGCGGTGCAGCCAGGGAGCAGCGACAGGCAGGCACTGCCCGGCCACCTTCGAGAGTCAGATTCTCGGCGATATGGCCAGTACGGTCGCTGGGGGAGATGCCGAGTGCTTGGGTTTATTGGTGTGGCCGGTGGGTGAGTGTGTTAGTTCCTTACTTTGAGATTCACTTACAGTGGCAGCTAATTACTAGCCGCCTAGACTCTGTAATCACATTCAGGCAGATAAGTCACCAATTTGAACAGTGGTGGTTTTTGGAGAAAAGTAATCAGCATGGACACAGGAGGCTATGCAAGGCTGACGTCTCTGCTGCCGAGGGACCCTCACTTGTGACCTGTGTTCAGGCCTGGAGGTCTAGCTGGGGCTCGGGAGAGGGCACAGAGGAGGCAGCCGTGCACAGAGGAGGCCTGGAGCCCTGCTCATTGGGGGGAGGGGGAGGCAGCCTGCACGGTGCCATACTGGGGCTCTCCAGGCGAGGTCAGGAAGAGCTCGGGCGGGTGGGGCAGGAGCCCTCGGTGTCAGGAAGAGCTGTTGGCCTGCCCTACCTGCCCCTGCTGTGTGGCTTCTGGATTTAATGACCTGACTTCAGACTAGCTCATTGCCGGGTACCGCACCCCTCTGTGTGCCACCGTTCACATTAAACACGGCCACCCCTGCCACTTTGGAAGGTGAAGAGCAGCGAGCGGTCCCTTTCTGGTGGCTTCCTTAACTCTTTTTTGATGCTGCTGGAACAGATTCCATCATGGCCACACCCAAAGCCTTGTGTCCCTGTTCTCTGCAGGTTCTGTTTTGTCTGCTGGAGCCCGAGGCCCTGTCACGCCCCATTAGTGTTTGGGGCAAGGAAAGGTTAATGTGTCTCGCAGAGGTGAGCCCGAGCTGGCTGCAAATGCACCTGTGCATCTGGTTTCCCACACCAGATCTGGGGGAGGGCGTGGAAGGGGAGGCTAGGTTTCTGCGGGAGCCCGGCCGGTGTATGTACTCGGGTGAATGTCAGTTTTGCTTATTGAGGAAAAGGACAGAAGTGTGAAGTCACCTACGCTTTCCCTTCTCCAGCCTTTGGAGATGCTCTTGGCCCCCTTCGACCCTTGCATTCTGGAAAGGAGCTGCCGTGACTGACCACAGGGAAGGGCACAGTGCCGTACTTGATGTTGTCTAGACGGGTTTATGGTTGTCATCTGACACCATCCTTGAAACAGGCCGAGGGAGAGCCTGTTTTACAAAGGAGGGCACTAAGGAGCTGGAGTCCTGCAGGGTCCAAGCTCGGTGAGGGCTGGATTTCAGCCCAGCGCAGCTGCAGCGGGCTCAGCATTCTTGTAAAATTACCCGCCTGAGGCTGGGGTGCAGGGTTCCAGGGCCTCACGGCTGGAGCCATCCAGAAGACCAGAAACCCGGTGGTCAAAGATGGCTCAGCCTCCCTGGGGGGGAACTGGTCCCAACCGCATCTCCAGCCCCAGCTAGTGGCCCTGTGCACAGAGCAGAATGACACCGGCGGAGCTGCTGTGCTGGGTTCTGCCCAGCTCCGGATCCTGGGGACAGTGTGCGCTCGGCTGCAGACCCGGCTCTCCTGATGCTTGCTTCTCTTTCCAAGTTCACGTCTGTCTGGAACCTGCTTCTTGCTGTGCCCACTGGTGAGCTGTGGGCAGGTGGCTAGGAGAGCGGAGCGATGTCCCTAGGGGAAGTAATGCTGGCAAGGGAACTGCAAGGCGTGTGGGCCATTGCCCACAGAGCTGCGGCCAGGGAGAGGGTCTCGTGGGCGCTTAGTTGAGGGTAACACACCAGAAATCCGACAACTGGTGGCAGAACTGTGCTCTAGACACAAGGTGGTACTTGGAAGCATCTTCTGGGAATGTACCCCGGGAGGCCCGGCCAGGAGCTGCTGAGGTGCCAGGACGGCCGTCCCAGGGCAGGGAGTCAGAATCCAGACAGCATGACCCTCTAGGCCTGGCCCATGGGCCCGACAGTAGATGCTCGATGCCAGCCAGCCCTGGTGAGACATGCCTGGTCCCCGCCACTTTCTGGGCTTGTCCTAGGAGAGGCCAGGTTTCCCTCTCTGGCCCCAGAATGCCTGCAACTTCAAGAGATGGCCCCGGGAGGAAGGGACATCCTGGTCTGTCCCGTCTGTGAGCTGTAGGCCTGTGGCAGGGTCCATGCGTGCCCCGGGGAGCCCGGAGCTGGCCTCTGGCACCCACGTAGCTCTGCATTGCTCTGCGAGTGCTCTGAGCCCCGAGGGTCTCCCCTTTGATGTTTATAACAAAACAACCTGTGTTTTGGGTTCCCATATGGCTGCCAGAGCGTGCACATGGCTGGTGATTACTCAGAAATTCCGCCTCCTGTTCTCAAAAGCCCGAGTGCTGGATTGAAAGCACATGTTAATGACGTGGCTGTCTGCTCGACGTCGGAGAGTAAGTGTGAGATGGCGCGTGTACTCATGTCTACACGTTAGACACCGTTATTAAACATGACCCCATACCAAAATAACTCAGTGCGTCTTTATTTCAAAGGAAACAATGATTTACGTTGAGTCCTCACTGCCGCAGTGAACTGGAAAGCTCTCTCGAGGAAGGGATAAAAGGCCAGGCAATTATTACTGCAAGTTCACAGAAATTTTTGGGCTTTTAAGATACGAGGTCCTTTTTATTTAAATGTTTTTAGATGCTATAACCGCAAAAGCATTTCTGTCTTTGACTCATGCTTAGGATTTTGATTAGACCTTCATTCTGTTTGTCTCTCTAGGATGCTGCATTTCCATTGACAACCACGCTCGCTTCCCCCGTGTTCTAGAACCTTCTTTCAGTCCCGCTGATCAAAGAGCTGAAGCCATCTTCCTTCCCATCTCAGGCCATCTGGCCACCAGCGCTCCTAGAACACCAGTCAGTGTGAGTGCCCGGTGCAGCCTCCCAGCTCACCAGGTCCGGCTGCTGCTGGGCGTCCGCTCGCCTCTTCTCGTATGAGCCTCTGTCAGGGATGCAGAGCCCTGTTTTAGTGCCAGCCTTAGCGCCCCATGTCTGCGCTTAACTGCCCTCGCACCCTGCCACCAGAGGACCCTCACCGTGGTCACCCCACCATTCCTGGTGCCTGTCAGATAGACTCCGAATATCGGATCCCCATTCCGGCTCCGGCTTGGTCCAGGTGAATTGATCTTTCCCAGTCGTACCTCCTCATCCGCCCCCCTTTTTTTTAAACTCAGCAATGTGCCACGTTTCCCAAAAGCTGTTCCTACCTGCTCAGCCCATAGCCATTGATTCTGCCTCTGGACCTCCGCAGAGTGGGGGACAGCACGTGCACCTGTCCCCCAGCCCCTGAGCCGTCTGTGTGGACGGCCTCTAAGGGTGGGGGTGGTGCTCTGTCAGGGTTTTGGGGGAACTCCCTGGGCGGGTGGGGAAGATGAGAGGCTGGAGCATTGGCCCTGGAGGGTGTTGCCTGGAACACGTACCAAGCACAGGTAAGAATTCTCGGCAGGTAAGAGTGAGGGCCCCGAAGCCAGATGCCGGCCTCTTAGCAGAGACAGGACAAACGTGAGGGCATTCCCACAATTGGGAAGTGGGATTTTGGCTGCAGAAGTGCGAGATCGTTGTGAATTTCTCAGTAAGTAGGAATTAGAGCAAAATACTAAAACATGCACCACTGAAGAAGAGAAAGGTTATCTCTGTGTCTATATATGTGTATGAGTGGTGAGTGCGCTTCGTGTTCAAACCTGAGAGGCCACACGGGTCTTTATCCGTTATCTGTCTGTCTGTTTAGCTATCTAAAGATTTTATTTATTTGTCAGAGAGAGAGAGCACAAAACAAGGGGAACAGCAGGCAGAGGGAGAAGCAGGCTTCCCACTGAGCTGGGAGCCAGACGCGGGGCTCGATCACGGGACCTGGAGATCATGACCTGAGCCGAAGGCAGACACTTAACCATCTGAGCCACCCGGGTGCCCCAAGTCTTTACTTTTCTAGAGCGGGTCTTCCATTTTTCTTTGGACCCACATTCCACCAGCGACAGAAACTAGATCTTCCTCAGTTAAGCGAGAGCCCTTTCCCTCAGGTGTGCCTGCAGGTCGGGCACCAACCCTGGGCCTCAGCAAAGGCCTCGCACTGAGACGGCCTGTCCCAGCTTCTCTTGCTGGTGTCTGCACACACAGACTTCTTCTTGACCCACATTCTCTGTTCTCTCGCGGCCCCCTCAGCCACAGGGGTGCAGAAGAAGGTGCCTGCTTGCTCGGGTCTCCAGGGGCGGTGAGGGCTGTCTCAAGGTGCTTTCCGACACTGCAGAAGGGCATCTCTCTGCCCCCATGTTGCGGGGCCCACTGTTTCTTTTGTAGCTCATGTCTGGTAGAATTCTGGGATTGGGCATTTTGCTGGACCCTTTCAGGGAAGGCCCCCATGGCCTGTGGTCCAGGTGCTCTGTCGTGACAGCCTCTGTCTAGCCCTGGCTTGGGAAGTCAGGACACATGTAGGGACCTCCAATAACATCTACACTCCTTGTCCCCACCGTCCTCATCCACGTTCCTGCAGTCTCACCTCTGGGGACAGAGGACCCACTCAGATGGATCTTGTATTCCCATCTTTCTGTTTCAGCCACGACCTCACGTTCTGGGACTCGAGACGTGCAGAGTCTGACTCCTGGACTCTGAGCCGTGCAGGGTCATCCGTTCCATGTGGCGGGAAGCAGAGGACCTGGAGGTGGGACACGCGGTGTGGGGACCACGAGGAATACACACCATAGTCACATTGCAAAAAACCGCACACAAAGACACTAAGAATATTTGCTCAGATTTTAGTCGTCATTATTTTTAGGTGGTGGGGGTTTGGTGGTTTTCTGCTTTTTACTTAAAAAAAATTTTTTTTAAAAGCATTTATTTATCTATTTGAGAGAGAGAGGGGACACGGAGTGGGAGAAGCAGACTCCCTGCCAAACAGAGCCCGATGCTGGCTTTGATCCCAGGACCCTGAGATCATGACCTGAGTGAAGGCAGCTGCTTCACCAAATGAGCCACTCCCGTACTCCCCGATCCCCATTTTTTTTTTCAACACTGAACATGAATTACTTTTGTAATTAGGGGGGAAAATAACCTCCAGAGCAGTGAATTTAAAAAAAGATCCATACTGTTTTCCTTTTCGATATGTTGGGTTTGGATCTCATTTCAGAGTGTGCCTCCAGGTGTGCCCACCAAATCTTCTGTTTGAGCTTCACAAAGACCTGTGTCAAACGAACTCCAAGCCTGATCATTCCTCTTCCTCTGTCCAGCATGTACTTACTGCCAAGCAGTCGGATGGAGTGATGGGCAGGGTGACACGGTGTGTTGTTGTGCAGTTTGGGGTCGGTGAGGAGCCCACCTGATGGATGATGCTTGCATCCAGCCCCCACAGTCCCATGCACAGATGCCGTCCTCATGAGGCTGTTCATGTTACAGCGGCAGGAAGGAACGACCTGTCCTCATTATTTGCAAATTCTATTCATTAAAATGTTGTCAGCCCCAAATCAATACTCCCAGTACTTGCTTGGTCATTCATGTGGACACGTAGAGAGCAGTAAAGTGAGTCACCAGACCTGCATTTCCAGCTGACACTGAACAAAGCTGCCTTCTTGTCTCTGCCCCATACAGAGACAATGGGAAGTCGGAGACGGGAGTAGACCAGCCGGCTCTGGCTAAATCCATGTTTGTGGAGACTTCATTGCTACCGTGAAAAATGAGAATCAACTCCATTTGGCTTAGCGGTCTCCAGCCACACAGGGTCCTCTTGGCTAGACATCTCTCAGGGTGACGGTTCTGTCCCTTGAGGACTGGGGCAGGTTGCGTAGGGCAGGAAGAGGAGAGGGGTTGAGTATCTTTGTTGGCTCAGGCTGCTATAACAAAACAACAGAAATTTACTCTTCCAGTTCTGGGGGCTGGAAAGCTCAAGATCACGATGCCAGCTGGTTCAGTTTCTGTTGAGGACTTTTTCCAGCTTGTGGATGGCCATTTTCTCCTTGTAGCCTCATATGTTAGAGAGAGAAAGGAAGCAAGCCCTCTCATGTCTCTTCTTATAAAGGACACCGATCTCATCACGAGGGCTTCAGCTTCGTGACCTTATTGCCTCTCAAAGACCCCATCTCCAAATACCATCCCATTGGCGAGTAGGGTTGTAAGGTATGAAATGGGGCATGGGAAGAACGGTGTTCAGTCTATTGCTCTGTGCGACAGGCCTGAGTAAGGGATTATAGAGAAATCTGCATGGTCAGGGAAGGGTAATTCTGTGCTCCGCACTGGGGGAGGAATGGGAAGAAGATGCAGAAGGAGGTGGGCGGCTGCCAAGGACGCCCATTTCCATGGTGTGGAGAGCAGCCCTCGGGTAACTGTGCCAGCAACACCTTGCAGGAGGGTAAATCTAATAAATTCTTCCCTGGGTTAAAAATTGACTTTTTTTTTCTTTTTTTTTTTTTAGCTACGGTTTTATTTTTCGTTTTCTATTACCCTTTTCCCTCCTGACTTATGGATGATTTGGAGCTTAACAGACAGTTCTTGGGAATGTGGCCCCTGGATGTGCATCACAGCTGACAAACACTATTCTGATATCTTAATCCCTTTGTTACCAAAGAGAGAGATAGTTTCTTGTCTTTAATCTTAGCTGAGTGGATGGTTTAATAGAATTGCTTTTTGGGATGTGTGTGTCTCCTCTGCTCCTTTCCCTGCTGGGCTGGCCTGGGAATCCACTGCAGAATCTCTAGGTGGTTGTGCAGCCGTGTGGGCCACCCCTGTGGGGACCCAAACCTTGCCCCTTGTCTGATATTATGCCCTGAATTGTGTCTGTCCCTCACCCACAAATTCATTCCTTGAAGATGCCAATGTGATTGTGCCTGGAGATTGGGCTTTTAAGGACAATTAAGGTTAAATGCGTGGGTTAAGAGTCGAGCCCTAATCCACTAAGGCTGGTGTCCTTATAAGAAGAGGAGACAACTCTCTTTCTCCACACATGGGCACAGAGACAAGGCCATGTGAGGAGGCAGGGAGAATGTGGCCTTCTGTAAGCCAAGGAGGGAGGTCTCACCGGAACTTCACCCTACCAACACCTTGATCTTGGACTTCTGGCCTCCAGAGCTCTGAGGAAATAAATGTCTGTTGTTGAAACCCTCCAGTCCGTGGTGTTTGTAGTGACAGCCCAGGCTGACTGATGCGGCTGGCAGGGATGATGGAACAGGGCCACCCCACTCTTGGGCCCTGGAGCACCCCTGCAGGCTGTCTCTTCGGTGTCCTCTTAGCCCTTGCCCCTTTCTAACAGGACCCAGCGACACCAACGTGAGGAGAATTTGCTGATGGAACCTTCTACTGCAGTGGGCAGAATGGTGAGTTTGTGTCGTCTTGCCCATCTCACCCAGCTTGGTGGCGAACATCTTCAGCTCTACCAGCTATATACAACGGATTTGACTCAGGGCCTTGACAGAGCAACTATGAACTTAAGGGTGAGGTTTTGGAAGTTAGAGAACCAAAGAAGAACATGCATCGTAAATCCTCCTTATGTTCTTTGTTGATGGCTAAACTTTGTATGTACATGGAACCGCAGGAGGTCCAGCAAAAATGGGAAGTGTGGGAAACTGGTAAATTTCCTGTGCTTTTGAGGATATCCTTAATCTACACACAGCTTAGGCAGTGAAGGTGGAGTGAAGTATTTTAGCATAATGTCTGCTTAAGTCATTGCCTGGCTACAAAACTATGCAGGTGAAGAGAAAACCCCTAAGGGCCAGACTTTGAAAAATAAAAATAATAAGCAGGGATATCAATGAATTTCAGGTTATCCATTGAAAGGGACATAGATTTGCAGGCTGAGTCAAAGCAAGTTAGTTGTCTATTAAAACCAACAACTCTCAGAACAAAGCAAAATCCAGAATTGTTACAACATATTGCCTACAGTGTCTGGTTTTAAAAAATTGGCAAACATGCAAACAAAAGATAAAATATTTCCCAAAATCAAGGAGGGGAGGTGGAGGGGAATCATTCTAAGCAACTGACTGGGAAGGACTCAGACAAAGATTTCAAAGCAGCTATTAAAAATATGTCCAGGGCGCCTGGGTGGCTCAGAGGGTTAAGCCTCTGCCTTTGGCTCAGGTCATGATCTCAGGGTCCTGGGATTGAGGCCCATATCGGGCTCTTTGCTCAGCAGGGAGCCTTCTTCCTCCTCTCTCTCTGCCTGCCTCTCTGCCTACTTGTGATCTCTCTCTCTCTCTCTCTCAAATAAAGAAATAAATAAAATCTTTTAAAAAATATGTCCAAAGAATTAAAAGAAAATATACTAACAATGAACAAATGAGGAATTCCAACAGAAATGGAAAAAAGCAAATAGAAAGTCTAGAGCTTAAAAGTACATATTCTGAAATAAAAAGTCCATGGCATGAGTCAGATGTTAGAAGAAAGAATTATTGAATTTGATAGAATAATAACACTTATCTAAAGAACAAAGAGAAAAACATCTCATAGTCAAACTGCTGAAAGCCAGAGGTAAAGAAAATATTTTTAAAGGAACAAAAGAATGTTACATCATATACAGGAAACAATAAACAATATGATGTATAGCTGACTTTTCATAGAAACATGAGAAGCCAAAAGACACTGAAAGCCCAAGAGACTTTGAATTTATAACATTTTCTCTAAAAGAACAGTAGTTTCCTATGCTTTTTAATGGCTTCCTGTTTCATTTAATGACATAATCAAGGTGCTGAAAGGGGGAATAAACTATAACCACTGAAGGTCTCTTTCAAAACTGAAGACAAAAATAAAGCCAATTTTAGACTTTTTTTTTATTGTTACTTAAATTTTTTTTCCAGTGTTCCAAGATTCATTCCCCATTCCCCACAGCCAGTGCTCCACGCTTTAGACTTTTTTAAAAAGTGAAAACAAAAGAGACTGTCGCCAGCAGACCTGTGCTAAAAAAATTGCTAAGGGGAAATGACATCAGACAGTAGCTTGGATAGTAACTCAGAAATATAAGAAGGATTGAAGAAAACCCTAAATGAAAAACTGTGAAGATATAAGAAATATATATATTTATTATTATTTATATATTAATATATAAATATATATGTATATAAATATATACATAAAACATGCACATATAAATGTTAAATTTATATATACATATATTTTTAATTAAAAAAGACATGACTATGTAAAGCAAAAATTATAACACTGTATTATTTGGCTTTAACATATAGAAATCAGTATGTATGAGAACAATAGCACCAAAAGGGAATGGAGATAGACAAACACAAGGTTCCAAAATTTTATTGGAAGTAAGTTAGTGTTAATTTCAAATAGATTGTGGTAAGTAAAAGACGTATACTGTAATACTTAGGTAAAGCACTAAAAATAATTCAAAGAAATATAGTTAAAGTGAATAGAGGAATTAAGATAGAATACTTAAGCATTTATGAACATAAAGGTACAAGGGTAACAGGTTAAAACAAGAGAGAAATGAGACGAAATGGTAGACTTCCATTAAGGGGAATGAACTAAGAATTCCAGTCAAAATTCCAATGAACCATTTGGACAAAAGTGAGATATGTTGTCTATAAGAGATCAGTTTAAGTTCAAAGATACAAAGAGATTAAAGTGAAAGGATGGTGACATGTATATGATGCAAACATATAAACTGTGATCAGAAAGGAGCTGGGATGATTTTTATTAATATCAGAAAAATAGACTTTAAAAATGAATATTTCTAGAGACAGCATTTCATAATAAAAGAGTCAATACAATGGAAATAAGTTAAAAATTATAAATTTATTTGTACCTAATAAGAGAACTCCAAAATAAATGTAAAAGCATAGAAAAAAAATCAACAATACAGTTGAAGATTTCAATATTCTTTTTTCAGTAATTGATAGAACAAGTAGGCATAATTGAGCAAGAATAAAGAAAACTTGATAGAATACTTCATCAGACAATAGCAGTATATTTATTCTTTTCAAATGTACAAGAAACGTTCATGAAATAAACCATAGACTGAACGGTAAAACAGGTGTCAATATATTTAAAAAGATTTCTTTCATACATAGCATGCTGTTAGATGACAATGGAAATAACTTAGAAATCTATAACAGATAAAATCTGAGAAATCTTAAAACACGGGGAAATTAAACAACACACTTCTAAATAACTCGTGAATCAAGAGGAAATCACAAGGGAAATTAGAATATATGGCAGGTTTAGTGAAAATGAGAATGCAATATATTAAAATTTGTGGGATGTTGCTGAAGAAGTCATTGGAAAGAAATTTATAGATTTGGATACTTACATTATACAAGAAGACAGGTCTAAAATCACTAAACTTAGCTTCCAATTTAGGATGCTAAAGAAGAGAGGAAAATCAAATGCAAACTAAGTAGGAGGAGGGCAATAATAAAGATTGGTGTGGAAATCAACAAAATAGAGAAAAGAGAAAATGAATGGAACCAAAAAGTTTGTTCTTTGCAAAGGTCAACAAAATTGATAAACCTCCATCTAGATTGAAAGAAGACACAAGTTACCAATTAGGAAAGAAAGAGGGGACATCACTACAGATCTTACAAACATTAAGCAGATAATAAGAAAATATTACTAACAACCTGCTCTGAAGTTTAAGACATGTTAGGGGCACCTGGGTGTCTTAGTTGTTGGGAGTCTGCCTTTGGCTCAGGTCATGATCCGGGGTTCATGGAATTGAGCTCTGCATCGAACTCCACATAGGGCTTCCTGCTCAGCCTGCTTCTCCCTCTCTCAGCCCCCCTGCTTGTGTTCCTTCTCTAGCTGTGTTTCTCTCTGTCAAATACATAAATAAAATCTTTTTTTTTTAAAGGACATGTCAATGAAAGAAAACCTAAATAAAAAGAAGAGGGATGCCATAGTCTGAAAGAGCCAGTATTATTAAGATGGTCGTTAACCCTGAAGTTACCTATAGACTCAATACAATCCCAATAAAAATCCCAGCATTTTTTTTTAATGTAGAGGACACAAACTGATTCAGAGCAGCAAAAAATAACCAAAACAGTCGTGAAAGAGAAGAACAAAGCTGGAGGACTTTGGTGACCTGATTTCAAAACTAGCTATAAAGCTGTGGCGATCAGGAAAGCATGGAATCAGCATAAGGATGAATATTTAGCTCAAAGAAATAGAGCAGAAAGCTTGAAACTAGAGACACATGCATATCATCAACTGAGTTCACTGAGATAACATGAAGGATTTTTACAACTTAATAAGGTAATAACACACAAAAAATGGACAAATGAAGTCAGGGATGTTCACACAAGGAGATATATGAATGGCCAGCAAACTCATGGAAGGATGGGCAACATCACTGGTCTATACGAAAAATGCAAATTAAGGCGGCAAGTGAGAAGCTACTATAAAACTAGGGGAATAACAAACATTAAAAAAATGAATTAAAATACTAAGTGTTGGCAGAAATGTGGAGCAACTGAAACCCTCAAACACTGCTGGCAGGAGTGGAAAATTGTTGGATAAACAGTTTTGTACTTTCTTCTGTAATTAAACATGCCATAAACATTAAGCTTACCATATGACCCACAATTCCACTCCTGGGTATTTATCCAAGAGTAGTGAAAACACATGTCCACAAAAAGACTTGTACATAGAAGCATCATTCGTAATAGCCGGAAAGTAAAAATACCCAAATGTCCCTTGACTGGTGCATGAACAAACAAAATACTATTATAATGTATAATGTTATAATACTATAACATGCAGTCATAATGTATCTATAAATAAAATAATACCAGCAATTGAAAGAGAACAAATTGTTGACACATGCAACAACACGAGTGAATCTAAAAAAGTAGAATGCTTGGGCACCTGGGTGGCTCAGCTGGTTAGGGTTTGACTCTTGCTTTTGGCTCAGGCCATGATCTCAGGGTTGTGAGTTCGAGCCCAGAGTTGGGCTCCTGGCTCAGTGAGGAGTCTGCCTGAGATTCTCTCTCTCCTTTCCCTCTGCCCCTCCTCCCTGTGCATGTGCTCTCTCTCTCAAATAAACAAGTCTTAAAGAAGATTAAAAAAAAGTATGATGCTGACGAAAGAAGCCATACATAAAAGACAACACATTGCCCAAACAAATCTGTATTAAGTTCTAGAAAAGGCCAAACTACAGAGGCAGAAAGCAGACCAGTGGGTGCCTGAAGGCAAAGTGGGGCTGAAGGCAAAGGCACATGACAGAAATTTTTATGGTAATGGAAATGTTCTAAAACGTGATTGTGTTGTTTGTTTGACAGGAAGGCATACACTTAGCAAAACTCATGGAACTATACACTTAAGGTGGGTAATTTTTTTTAGTCTTTAAATTATACTTCAATAAAGCCGTTAAAAAAATAATCTAAGCTGACCGTCATGGTTTATGTAATGGACCTTGTCAACTTCTCTGGCCATCTTACCTTGGGGTCTTGACACAAGACAAGTTTATGTCTTGCTCATATTCCATCCTGTGTGGGTTGGGGGTGGGGAGGGGGTTCTCTGCTCCACATTGTCACTCAGGGACCAAGCTCCTTCCATTTCCTGCCTCCTCCTTTCTCTAGACCTTTAGAGTCCCTTCCTTTCAGTTGGAAGATAGAGGAGAGCAAACCTGGAGGATTGTGCTGAGGGTTTTTATGGCTATCTTAGGTTCTGCTACTCAACAAACCACCCTGAAGTTCATGATTTAAAGCAATAAATGTTTATTGTTTCTTATGGTTTTGTGGACTTGCTAGGTGGTTGTCCTGGTCTGGGCTGACTCCACTGGGGCTGGAGGGTCTGGGATGGCCTTGGGTGGACCTCTTTCCCTGTGGCTTTGCTCTACAAAAGGCTAGTCTGGGCTTGGTCACGTGGTGGAAAAGTGTTCCCTCCCATGGGAGGGGACATGCTTAAGGTGCAAGTATTTATTGAGATTTCTGCTGCTGACTCATTTACTGTGGTGCCGTTGGCCCCCCAAAATCATGTGGCTGGACCAGTAAATGTGGGAGGAGATTACTTAAGGGCACGGATGCAGGGGAGCCATCCTACCATCTGCAGCAATGGCCCGGCCCTTGGTGGTACTGTCATCAGTTGTGCCCCCACTCCCTTGGCTGAGCGGAGAGCCATGTCCCTCCTTTCCTGCACCCCCCCAGTGTGAAGGAGGTGGGAAATGGAGGCTTCTTTCTGCCCAGGGGGAGGAAGAGGAAATGGTGTTGGTGGACACAGAGTACTTGCCGCCGCCACTGCAGGTGGTGGTTCTGAGCAGTTCTGTGCTTCCTGTCACATCATTCAGAGGGTATGAGGCTGATAGCTTGGCTTTAGGTACCCTCATGGTTTGGGAAACCCCACTTCTGATTGCTCTTTGTCTTCATCGACCAGCACAATGAACAGATACCTCTTCCCCGGATGGTAAAGACATGTCTGACTTTTCTTTTGGTTGGGGAATCCTTTCTGGGCATTCACTCTGGGCTCTTGTTCTTGGTGTCTGAGAGGGCCCTAGGGAAGCAGTTGTGGTCCACGTTGGGGTGTCTGCTCCTGCGGGCAGTGCCTGGCGTCTTGGTGATTCTCTGTGCTCCGTTTAGAACCCATCTGATCCTTGTAGCAACATCCAGCATCTTTCTCTGGTGGCGTAGAGGCTCTGTTTCTTTCATTTCCAGTCACAGACACTGAAACGCAAGTACCTTATAAGAAAACTTAACCAAAGGGAAGAACTGCTTGAGGCTATGCCTTTTGCTTTAGACTTTAAGCTATAAAGAGGCAGGACGATCGTACGGACCCCAACCCAGGGAATGGTGGTGTGACCTTTGTGAGATTTCCCCTCCTTGAGAAGGAATCCTCCAGCCCTTTCTGTGACAGGCGGCTACTGACATCCATAGCACCAGGAAGGGATTCATCTGCCTCTTCAGGTGCTGGGATGATGAAGAAATTGACGTCAGGGACTAGGTGGATCCTGTGGCCACAAGCAAGCGCTTCCTGTTGGGCTTCTGTGGCCCCATTCCAAAGTCATCTCCGAGGGGTTAAGCTCAGAAGTCAACCTCCCTCGTCTATCTCCAATCCACAGGAATCCCTGGACGGACCCCCCTCCCTCCCACACTAGCTAAGATACTGCCTCCAGTCGTCCTAGGTGCTGAATCGTGTCCCTCCAAAATTCCTATGTTGAATTGACCTGCAGTGCTTTAGGATGTGACTATATTTGGAGGTAAGGTCTATAAAGAGGTGAGAAAGTTAAAACGAGGTCCTGATCCACACTGACTGGTATCCTTATGAGAAGAGATCAGGACACAGACACGCACAGAAGGATAACTGTGTGAGGACACGGGAAGAAGATGGTGTCTGCACCCCATGCGAGAAACCTTAGAAGAGACCAGCCCTGCTGACTCTTTGGTCTTGGACTTGTTGCCTGCAGAACTGGGACGACACAAACTTGTGCTGCTCAAGCCGCCCGCCCGTGGCGTTTGTGACAGCAGCCTGAGCAGAGGAAGACCCCACTCACCCACTCATTCTCCACCACACTTTCTTCTCCTTGGTAACTCCATCACTACTGTGCATTATCTGTTTCCTTGTTTGTTGCCAGCCCCCCGCCCCCCTCCTGCCCTGCAGAAGGTTCGGGAAAGAAGGAGGTCCCCCCTGCAACACCCCCCCACCCCGGTCTACAATAGTGCCCATGCACACTCAGCTAGGTTTGCAGAATGCATTGAAAACTCGGAATGGAACCTGTTGCTTTGTGACCAACGACTAGTTTCTCTTAAACGAAATCTTAATTATTCCGGTTCCTGAGAAGCAGATTCTACCTCAAGCCAGTTCTGGAAGGCTCTGGGGTTGAAGAAGGCGGCAGGCTAACCGGCTCTCCTAGAAACCTGTGACAGTGAGCGCCGCTGTGTGCCGAAAGGCCGAGCTCCCGCACCCTTACTGACCTTGGCCGCCCACTGAGGAGCAGAGGGGCGTGGCTGGAACATCACAGTCTAAGTGTGTGAGGTTGTGTGTGCGCACGTCTGTGCACGTGTGTGTGTGTGTGTGTGTAGCAGGCATGTGAGAGATGGAGCCAGGAGGAGAGGAACAAACCCAGTCTCAGCCTATTTACCAATGATTCAGAAACAACCTCTATGGCAGCTTGGGTTGAGGTCCAATCAGGATCGCTTGCTTTACAAAAGTCTAAAAGTGAAAAATTTGTCGATCTCTAACCCCAGCCACAGAACCCAGCATCGCATGGGGATGCCAGCCTGGCTGAGCGGCTGGATGTTGTGGGTGTGGGGCTGCCCTTGCTTGGAATGACCTGACCCTCGATGAGTAGCTAAAAGGAGGTCTCGAAGACCCAGCTGTCCCCTGTGGCAGCTGCTGGTCCCATGGGGTGGTTCCCATTTAAATAACCTAGAATGAAGTTAGAGAGTTGGTTCCTCTGTTGCTCTAGCCACATTTCAAGCGCTCAGTAGCCTCACGTGGCTATTGGACCTGTGGAAATACAGAGCATTTCCAGAATTACAAGAAGTTCTATTAGCTTCGGGATAGAGAGCAGGCAGGGCTGGCAGAAATCACTCTAGGGGCCTGGAATGGGCTGGGAGGGAGTGGTCGTGGGCCTCAGAAGATCCCAGTGGGGTGCAGGGTCTCTCGGGGATGCGGGCCGGTGGTCTGCTAATGTTGCCGCCAGTGGGGAAAGCTTTGTTTTAGTTGGGTTTCTGCTGTGAGCTGAGCTCTTGGTATTTCAGGCATATTTTATACTCAGGATGACTCTTTAAGGTAAGCATGTCCTCATTTTTATGATCGAGAAACTGCAGAGGAGAGAAGCAGCTTCCCCGTTAGTGGCTAATGAATGGCAGAGGTCAGATTTGAAGTTGGGTTTAGTTAGTTCCAAGCAGAAACCTTTCTTCCGGTATCTTGACCTTCTTAGCTACCCGGGCTCCGGCAGGATGCAGAGCCCGAAGGGGATGAAGGCACTCACTCTCTGGGCTAACTTCTCGCTGTCCGGGGACCCAACAGACCCCTGAGGCTCCTTCCTAGAGGTGGAAACCCGTAGAGACTGAGGTGTCCATGCTGGTTTCCCGGGGTCTCACTGCGGGCTGTGTGCATGCTCCTGCTTCTCTAGGTGGGCGCCTAGAGTCAAAGTCGTGAGGACACAGACACTTGATGTTGGTATTAACTGAATGTGTTGGTGTTGCAGCCCCTCTAGAAGACGGACGGTGCCCCCTGGACCCGAGATTACCGAAGGGCAGCTCAGGGGTACTGGGGGAGGGGCACTTGATTGGGGCCAACAGGTGAGACTCGGATGTCATGGAATTGTACCGAGAGTCTCGGCCCCGGTTTTTCTGCTCATGAACCGAGAACAGAACCCCGTCGTGAAGCTAGCCAGTCCACAAACTATTTGTGAAATTGTTTAATGTTGTAAATCATCTTACAAATTCAGTGTGTTCGAATGTTTGTTGTAGGTATGTAAATCTTAGTTTTTATTTTGTTTTGCTTATTTTTTAAAAAAGATTTTATTTGTTTATTTGACAGAGAGAGAGCGAGAGCGCGCACAAGCAGAGGTAATGGGAGAGGGAGAAACAGTCTCCCTGCTGAGCAGGGAGCCCAACACGGCGCTCGATCCCAGGACCGGGGATCATGACCTGAGCCGAAGGCAGATGCTTAACCCACTGAGTCACCCAGGCGCACTGAATATTTGCTTTTAAAGAAAAGTCTATTTTTGACTTCTGGTGCTTTTGGGAGGGGTTCTGTACTTAATGACCATATGCACCTGTACAAGAATTGAGCATCCTAATTAGGCAAAGCCAGATGTGCAGGAAACAAGGCACTTCAGGAGGGGTCGGAGGAGAGATTTTAGGATCCAGTCCTGACATACAGACCCGATTCTGCCCTTTCACAATGGAAGCCACACTGGGGAGAGAAATGTGACTTGAGACAGAAGTGGCCCGAGCAGCCCGTTCATGGTTCATGGACAGCAACACGGTGAACACATTCACGCGAATACCAAGTAGGAAAAGGGGACATTGCCCCCAGCTGCCATCTCACTGGCACTCTAATCTCTCTCTAAAAATGCCTTTGACTTAAATTATATTTTACCCGATGTTACTTAGCAGCAGCAGCTTTCCTTCGGTTAGTTTGCTTAGTATACACACAACTTTCTTCCTGCATCTCTCTTAAACAGCTTAAAATTGAATTTTAAAAAGTGAAATGTTTACCAATTAAGTGAGGCATTTACTCCATTTACACTTAGTGTAATTGTTATATTTGGATTTTTTCCTACTTTATGCTGTTGATGTTCCATTTTTTGCCTGTTGGGGGAATCAAATTAGAGTTTTTTCTTATATCATCCTATTTTCCCTCTCTGGTTAGTAAATTACACTGTTTTTATTCTTCTAGTGGTTACTTCAGAAACTTACAACATACAAAATTAAGTTATTGTTTAAAGTTAATGAAGACCTTTATCCTTCTCCTAGACGATACATGGATCTTAGAAAACATTCAGTCTGTTCATTCTCTTCCCGATTTACACGATTAATCGGCTGAGATTTTTAGGTGCAAATCTGTACAGACCAAAAAACCCCGTGGTCATTTCTATGATGAGCATTTTCTGTAACCCACGTTTGCTGAAATTTGCCCCTCATTTACCAGCTTTTAGGTCCTTGCTTCCTTGCTGTGTTGTTCAGACCCTTCTTCTGAAGTCACATTCCTTCTGAGTAAAGCATGTTCCTAAGAATTCCCTTTCACGAGGATCCACTGGGAGGGAAAACTGTCCCTATCAGCTCTGTTCCTGCCCAGAGAGATTTCAGCTTCACGCGGGCAGTGGCTTCTGTAGGACTCCCATTTCTCTGCTGTTATGGGCTTACTGCTTTTATTGCCCAGTTGGCCATCTCCTTCTGTACAGAGCTGCCTGTGTTGATTTCCCCCCAAATACTTGGAATGTTCCTGTCGTAGGGAAACTTACATGGACTGAAGGACAGGCTCCTTCAGTTGGCACAGAGACGCCATTGAGTCAAACTCCGTCCAAAGAAGCAGTTGATGAAGCAAAGTCCCCTGAATAACCTTCTGGAAACACCTTGCCATTGAACCATTTTCCAAAAATTCCCTTCAAATTTTAAGAAGGAAATGATTAAGATAATATGCTGGCTGTAATTTCCCACTGTTTTTATTTGTGTGGTCTTCTAAAAAAATTTATTTTTTATGTTAAAGATCTTTACTTATTCATTTGTCAAAGAGAGAGAAAGAACACACCAGCAGGGGGAGAGGCAGGCTTCCCACTGAGCTGACCAGGACTCTGGGTTCTTGACCTGAGCTGAGCCAAGACAGAAGCTTAACTGACTGAGCCACCCAGGTGTCCCACCCCCGCCCCATTTTTTTTAAAGAGACAGAGTGTGAGCTGCCTGTAGAGGGGCAGAGGGAGAGGAAGAAAGAAAATCCTAAGCAGGTTCCATGCCCAGCACAGAGCTGGACTCGGGGCTCTGTCTCACGACCCTGAGATCATCACCTGAGCCAAAATCAAGAGTCAGATGTTTAACTGACTGCGCCACCCGGCACACCCTGTAATTTCCCACTATTTTTAATTAAAATTTATCAAGCAACCGTATCTCATGTGCTGTAATGTTTATTTTACTTGAGTGTCTGTGTATATAGTAAGAAAACTTTTTTGATCTATGTCATTTACAAAGTGCTTTTTTTAAAAAAAGATTTTATTTATTTATTTGAGAAAGAGCATGAGAGTGTCAGAGACAGAAGCAGGAGCCTGATGTGGGACTTGATCCCGGGATCCTGGGATCACCCAGGCACCCATACAAAGCGTTTTCACAGACAGTGACTGTCTGCCTTCCACAGCAGCCTAGCAAGAGAGGCAGCAGTTCTTAATTCTATTCACGGGCGATTCACAGAACCAGGGTTTTGGTTCCCAGCACGGAGCCGCTGCATAGTATTGCTCTATTACCCGGTGTAGGTCTTTATGTCCCTCTAACAGGACCACAGGCTGAATTTGCTATTCTCGGTGAGACTGGGTGGTCACTAGTGCCGAGAATCTTTTCCTACAACATTGTGCCGGCCGTGTCTGTCCTTTGTTGCAGGAGTCTTGGTCAGGAAAACAAATCTTCACCGTGATGCCGTGGTTCCAGAAAAGAAGCGGTATTGATCCAGGTGATGATTCATTTTCCAAGAACACCCCAGCCCAAGCTGAGAGCCACCTGTCCTTCGCCTGTCCTACACCCGCCCGCTTAAAGAGATGAGAACCACCGCTTTCTGATATTTGGAAGCAAAAGAGTTCAGAGGGCGGGTTTTAGGGGTACTTTCTACGACATGCACATGGCTTTTCCACTGGCTTTGCTCAGGGTAAAATCCAGCCCCAGCTCACAGCTTCGACGGTTCGTAGGCATCCCATCAGGACAGAGGTCGGCTCACTGCCCTAGGACGTTCTTCTCAGTGGCCTCTCTGAAGCTCAGATGACCTGACTGTCCTCTCCGTCTCCCTCCTGCCCCCTGGGCAGACATCACACGCCCTCTGGTGCCAACACCATCTTTGGTCCCGAGTTAGCTCTCAGAGAGGATATATGGAGAACCCTTACCACGGGATCAAAACATTTTCATCAGATAATCATGTGACTTAGCGAGATTTGGCAATAGAGGACTTCTGATGTCTCCTCTTTCATCCCTCGGAGCCCTGGTTCCCAATCTTTGCTGCCTGTTCCCATCTGCAGGGGATATTTTCAAATGCTCAGTGCCCAAGCCACACTTGCATCTGGCGTCCCGAGGTGGGACTCAGGGGTGGGTGCTGTTTACACCTCCCAGATAGTGCCAGCCAAGGTCGAGAGCGAGTGTGGGCCTCAGGCCTGGAACCCCCCAGGAACTTGCCAGATAAGCATTCTCAGGCTCCCCTGGATCCACCGAGGCAGACCCCCAGGGTGGGGCCCAGTAGTGTGTGTTTTGACACCCCCTCCTGAGGATGCTCAGAGTCACTCATGTCTGGAAACCTGCAGATCGTCTCAAAGCCAAATGCAAAGCACATGGGGGGTGTTGGCAACACACAGATGCAGACTCAGTGGGCTGGGGTGGGCTGCGATCCCACAGCTCTCGCGTGCCCCCAGGTGGTGCTGCTGCGAGTCCTGGGAGGACTCCTGGCAATTCCTGGCTTATAGTAGATGCTCAGAAACACCCAATCGAACTGGATAAATATTTAGCGAGCATGGGGATTACAGGAAGCCTGGAACCATGCCAGTGATTACGCATCGTAATCAGGGTAAAAATACCTACAGTGAACTTGCCTTGATAGAAAGTCTTAAAAGTCACGTGAAATGTTTGGAACAGCAGTTTCGTGTTACTGCAAAAAAAGTCCAGCAGGTAAGTTATGCGGGCTGGAAGGAATTTACACTTTACCTCTCTTGGGCATTTGCAGTTCACTGATTCATGGAGAGTGTTAAAAAAAAAAAACAAAACACAACTTGGTGAGGAAGTAAGGCCTTCTTAACAGCATCAGCCCACGTCCTCGCAAGATCCACGGGGAACTCCAGCGTGAATGTTGGATGAGTGTTCTTATGTCAAATTTCTCCTTGCCTAGAAATGGCTCTGGACCTGTATGCCTCCTTCAGGAGTACGGGAGTTAGAGAAGGCCAAGTTCCCCGGGCCCTATATGACTGCCCCTGGGGAACAGTCTGCAGGTTGCCCTCATCTAGGGGTCAATTACAGAACTAGGGCCCTAAAAAGTGGTCACAAGGGGGCAGTATTGCCCCACAGAGATGTGTGGCCGCTGCCTGTGACCTCGGAGTTTAGGACCTGCTTCTTTCTAAATATGGATGTGGGGAATAGGGAATGAATCTTGGAAGACTAGAAAAAAAAATTTAGTAACAATTAAAAAAAACCCCACTAAAACCCATTACATGTTAGCATAATTTTTATTTTTATTTTTTTACTCTTTTTTTAATTGTTACTTAAATTTTTTTTTCCAGTGTTCCAAGATTCATTCCCCATTCCCCTCACCTAGTTAGCAAAATTTTTATTAAAAATAATTTGTTCTCAGGGCAAATAAATAAATAAATAAATACGGATGGAATCAATGATGCCCTTTGTTCTTCCTTCTCCCCGGGCCTCTGGGACCTCCAGGCTATTGAAAACATACCAGAGAAATTCGTATGTGCAGACCTTTTAAAATGTCTGCTGACTTTTTAAATATATATATTAAGGATTTTATTTCTCTTGCTGTTTTTATGTCATTCTTGCTAGTTATTACCAAAGATAAAAACAGGTTAGTCTTTCCTGGAAGACTGATTTTTATCACATTCAGCCCTGCAGATATTAGTATGCCCACGTTCAGGAGGGTTTGTTCTCGAGGTGAAGCTGATCTGTGGGGAAGCCTGTTGATTCTGAAACCCAATCCTGCGTTAGTTCAGGCGTTTCAGTTGTTTCCTGATTTGTTCTGAGTGGACACTGTCTCAGAGGGACTGAGGTGGCCCCTCTGGGGGGGCACATTGTGACCCTCCTCATCCGCCCTGCCCCCCCCCCCCAAGTGTGTACCTCTGCGATCTGGGCCCTGGTACGTCCTCAGTGACACTGACACTGAATGTCCCCGATGGTGACATTTGTTAAGACTGAAAAGTGCATGGATTTTCTCACTGCCCCTTCAAAGGGCACCTGAGGAAACGTCGCTGGAATGTGAGGGATTTGGCTCAGTCCACACATCCCCGGCCTGCGTGTGCTGTATGCATGGCGGGCTCGGTGAACAGGGCTTCCTGCCTTTGTTAGCTGCACAGCCGCTGGCCCGGCCGCGTCTGCAGGTGCCGGGTCCTCCACTGACACGGTTTCCGTAGGTGACCCCACGCGCTCTCGGCGGACCCTCTGCAGAGGCGGCCCCCCAGGTGCCCTCTTGGGAACAATGAATTGTGTGCATCTATTGGGCTTCC
This sequence comes from Spilogale gracilis, assembly GCA_004023965.1. Lineage (NCBI taxonomy): Eukaryota > Metazoa > Chordata > Mammalia > Carnivora > Mephitidae > Spilogale > Spilogale gracilis. The sequence goes on along the minus strand of PITA01001507.1, from coordinate 95,726 downwards.
TTCCCGGCAGCGCCGCCTCCCACTGGGCCACACCTGAGAGCCATCAGGCCCTCTACTGGCTCCAGAAGCCACGTCCAGGGTCAGGGTAGGTCGCTAAGAAGGGGACAGCCCCCGACTGCGCTCTCTGCTGGTTTCCACTCGGCCTGCTGAGGGTGCTCTTCTCCGGGCTGAGGTCCTGGCAGGGTTTCAACAGGGACTTCTGTATTTCGGGATCACCCAGGGATGGTAATGAGCACTCTCTGGAGCCCGGCACAGTGTCAAGCCCTGGGGACCCACAGGTGGAGGCAGCGAGCTCCACCCTGCCTTCCGGGAGCCTGCCATCTCCAGGGCTCCCCATTCTCAACTAAGACCAGTCATGCTCGGCTTGGGGGGCCCAGCTGCGGGCGGGTGGCCCACTGGGCAGGAGAATTCAGATTCCAGCCTCCAAGTGAGTCCTGGGTCACCTCAGCCCAGCGTGGCCATGGGACACCGGGCCTGGAGCTTCTCGGATCTGCTGCAGTTCGCAGCTCCTGGCCTGGCCCCCAAGGAGAGGAGGCAGGCCGCACGTGGCAGGCGGCTGTGGCCTCAGGTGGGCTGTCTCCCAGATCCCCAGCCTGGGAGGGGGTCCTGGGAAGGGGTGAGTTCACCAAGGGGACAAGGGGACGTGTTGCGGGCGGCTGAGGGCAGGGATTTCGTCAGGAGGAAATGCACTGGGCTCCAAGTTCAGAACATCTGACCACAGAGCTGGAAACAGGGATGAGTAGTTGTGTATATATACGTATTTAAATTTATAGCCCAGTTTTGTTTTTTTATTTTTTAGATTTTATTTATTTGACAGAGAGAAACACAGCAAGAGAGGGAACACAAGCAGGGGGAGTAAGAAGGTGAAGCAGGCTTCCCGCTGAGCAGGGAGCCTGATGCAGGGCTTGATCCTGGGACTCTGGGATCATGACCTGAGCCGAAGGCAGACGCCCAAGGACTGAGCCACCCAGGCGCCCCCATAGCTCAGTTTTTAAAAAAAGGTTTTATTTATTTGAGAGGGAGAGAAAGAGAGTGAGTACAAAATGGGGGCTGGGCAGAGAGAGCAGTAGGGAGCCTGATGCAGGGCTCCATCCCAGGACCCTGGGATCATGACCTGAGCCAAAGACAGACCCTTAACTGACTGAGTCACCAAGGCGGACCCCCAATAAACTGCTTTAAAGAACAGTTTTAGGTTCAGAGCAAAATTTTGTAGGACATGAAGGGGCCTCCCATCTGCCCCTTTCCTCCCACCGTGGACCCCCCCACTGTGGGCACCCCCTGCATTGTGGTGCTTTGGATAGGATGGAAGAACGTTGCACAGACATGGAACCGCCCCAAAGCAGACCAGCTGGCGTCCGGACTCGCTGTTGAGGGTGTACGTTGGAAGGGCAGGTTTCCACACCATGTGTCCTGCAGAGGAATTCCCTGTTCCACCAAGCCTCTGCGCTCCCTCTGAAGCCCCCAATGTTGTTGCTGTCTCCATAGAGCCAGATCCTTGGAATCAGACAGGGTGCAGCCTTCTCGGATCTGCTCCTTTCACCTTGTGAAACGCGTTTATGTTTTTTGGGTGTCTTTTCATGGTTTACAGCTGCTTTCTTCCATGCAATTCCATGCTAAATGACTGAGTCGTCATATTTATTTAGAGGTCTGGAGGAGGGCAGTCTGTGGGCTTCCGGGGCTCATGGGCTCGGGGGCTCAGGGGTCACTCGCCTCGGACCCTGGGACCCACAGAAGTAGCTGAGGTAGGGGAAGGCGGACAGGGCAGAGGGGAAGGGTGTTGCCAGCCGGCGCTGTCCCCTTCGTGGAGGAAAGCAGAAGGGTTTCTGGAAGAGCCTGCAGGGAACGTCCACGTACATCTCACTGGCCAAAGCTGGGCTGTGTGGCCGGGCCTGGTGGCAGAGGGGACAGGTCAGGCCCGGCCCCCTCTGCACTAGGTAGGGCTTACCCCCCACGCTTCTGCGAATGTCAGGGGTCTATTAGCGAAGAAGTGTGTGAGTGTGTGTGAGCTTTGGAGAGTGTGTGTGTGTGTGTGTGTGTGTGTGTGTGAGAAACGGGCGTTGGGTAAGTCAGGGAAGTTTATCGACCACAAAGCCCCAAAACCAAGACCGTTTTCATGGCAAGAAATGGAATGAGCTGGTGGGGACAGGCGAGTTCCCTCCCCGGAGGTGCTTGGGCGCCGGTGGGTGCTGTGGTGGGGCCCAGGCCGCCTGGAGGGCGCAGGTGAAATTCAGAGGGCCAGGGAGCACTGCTGGTTCCGAGAACTGATGAAGCGGGAGGGGTTGGCTTAGGCCTTGAAGGCTGCGGAGAATTCTTTCCAAGTAGCTGTTTTACACTAAATTCTATCTCTGGAACTGATTAAAAATGGTGACACAATTAAAAAAGAGGAAGTAGCTGTTTTATTATATCAGAGCATCCAGACGGCCCATCGCCCTGTTCTTCCCATGGCTGCCGGCTTCTAGAGCAACCCCAGTTTGGGGCTCCGCGAGGCTTCCCTTGCAGCTGGGGTGGGGCAGGTGAAGGGAAGCATGAAATGCGACTTTGGGATTGTGCCGTCTTCCTCCCCCTGGCTGGCATGGGGCCAGGACGCTGCTGAGCCACCATGGGTGCCGCGGCTGAAGCCACCGCGGGGGTGGGGAGGCGACAGAGAGAGACGGTCCCCTGGCTGTGGACCCGGCACCAGCCCGCTCTCATGAGAGAAAAGCCGGCCTTTCTTGTTGGAACCTCTATCTGAGCAGTCCCAGCTCTGCTAAATCAGCCTCTGATGTCATCGATAATCAAGTTTTCAGTGTCTCCTGAAAACTACTTTCATCATGCTTCTCTAAATCAATGTTTGCACAGTCTTGCCAGGTTAAAGAACCATTCACCGCTTTCTTTTAAAAAAGGGTTTTCTGTGTTATGACCAGATGCTGGTCGTCTGTGCAGGGATCCTGGGTCTCCCTGTGGCCTCGGCCTCTCTGGCCGGTGTGTAGGGAAGCGAGAGGAGGCTTTCCTTTGGCTCTTGGACCCTTCCATCAGGTCGTCCCCTAGTTGTCCCTGGGAAGGGATGGGACGGCAGAAAGAGCAAAGGTGGGCTCAGGTCTGGGCTTTTGGTTTTCTACAGGCCGACCTCAGCAGCTCTGAAAGAACCACTGAATGGGACCACAAGTGGGGACGCCAGTGGGAGCGGACCCCTGCCAAGGGCCCGAGGGGGCCTGGAGACGGGCTGAGGGGGCCGAGGGGGCCGAGCAGGATGGAGCACCAGGACCGCCAGGGTGAGGGCCCCTCTACCCTGAGTGGCGGCAGGGACAGATGACCCGCAGCCCCTCCCCAGCACCCAGGAGCTAGGCAGGTTCCCTGGAACCCAGCAGAACCTCAGGACAGTGGGGGTCCAGGTTTGGCTGAGTTCCAGTTTCTGCCATGGACCGCGGGAGGACTCCCGGCGGAAATCGCGCTGAGCAGTGAGTGGTCACGTGGCTCACCCGGCTGCACCTGTCCGTGGGCAGGCGTGTCCGGCACACAAACGTTTGCAGACGTCCGTCCTGGGCCTGGCCAGATACCAAGCACAGCAGGTTCAAAAAATGTTGCAGATTCAAAGACGCATGAGACATCGGTCTCTTCATTCCAGCTTCTCTTCCCTGCTCTCGGCATCGGGTCCCTAGGAGGCCACGCTGGAAGGCCCCAATGCTACTTGGTTATTCTGAAAAACACCAGTGTACTATAAATATTACTGCAAATGTAGCATCTTTTTTTAAAAAAATATTTTATTTATTTGACAGAGAGAAACACAGCCAGAGAGGGAACACAGCAGGGGGAGTGAGAGAGGGAGAAGCAGGCTTCCCACCGAGCAGGGAGCCGGATGTGGGACTCGATCCCGGGTCTCCAGGATCATGACCTGAGCCGAAGGCAATCGCCCAACCAATTGAGCCACCCAGGTGCCCCAAATGTAGCATCTTTTTTTTTTTTTTTTTTTTTTTAAAGATTTTATTTATTTGACAGCGAGAAACACAGCGAGAGAGGGAACACAAGCAAGGGGAGTGAGAGAGGGAGAAGCAGGCTTCCCGCCGAGCAGGGAGCCCGATGTGGGACTCGATCCCGGGTCTCCGGGATCATGACCTGAGCTGAAGGCAGTCGCTTAACCAACTGAGCCACCCAGGCGTCCCAAATGTAGCATCTTTAAGACCAAAGTATGGCTTTCCTTTGCTGATGGTGATTTTTCAAAGAAGTGTTTGGCTGGCAAGTCCCCAGTTGGCATAGGGTTCTATGAGTGGTCAGTGCCCTATTTGCAGAAGCAAAAATCTCCCTGTGTGTCTTTGGGATTTCCCAAGATTTAGCTTCTGTGTGAGAGCGAGGTGACTTTAAGCGAATGGATCCTACTGACACAATCACAATCTTCTGCTAGAAAGTAAGCACACATGCCCCTGATGCCACAGAAAGTTGGGCCTGGTGCAAGGAAGGCGAACACAGCTCGGAATACGCTGCATTTCTGACGGCGCATGGGCGATGCCGATTTTGCACCAAAATGAAATTTTATTGTTTATCTTAGATCCATGCTAAGAATTGTATGTTAAAGGGTGAAAATAATTTGCTGAAATCCCACTTCTTCCCCTTAAAAAGTCACTGACGAGCAAAATTATGAACAAATAGCTTTTCAAGCACGTCAGCAGCAAAATAATTTAGATAACTGAGTCCCCGTGATGGTGAAGAAAACACTCCTCCCAGATGGGATGCTTGGCCGTAATAATATGAGTTCTCCTGGGAGACATCGTGGGGGAATTTTATATAACCTAGCGTGGGGAAGGCCTTTCGTGGCATGGCATAAATCAGGACAAAATTCAGAAGCTGTAAAGGAAAATACTGATAAATTTCCCTTCACACAAACCGAAAGCTTCTGCATGTCAAGAATACCATAAACAAATTAAAAATACCAACCACCAAAGAACCATCCAATTACAATACGAAGCCAATCTTCAACCTAGTGATTTCCCACTGCTAAGAAAAATATTGGCGGTGACGGCAGAGGATGGCAGCTGGGTGCCCTCTGACGTCTCTGTCCTTTTTGTCACTGTCATGGAATTCCAGGGGGCCCCTGACAGAGCCCTGTGTGGTGCCTGGGGACCCATCTAACGCTACTACATAGCCTCCTCCCTTGGGTGTGGGCGGGGCACGGACCTCGCTTCCCAGCAGAACATGGCCAAGGTCGAGGGCCATCCATGACTGTGTACGTAAGACAGCGGCACCCATCTTGCTGAAGTCCCTATCTCTCTTTTGCTGGCTTTGACTTAATCCCATAGGAAAAGGGACTGAGGGTGGCTTCCAGGAGCCGAGGGAAGCTTCGTTCTCATGATGGATCACCAGCAACACCCGGAAGGCTTCAGCTCTACAACGCAAAGGCACTGAATTCTGCCAACAACCCGGGTCAGTTTGGAGGCAGCTCTTTCCCCAGCTGAGCTGCAGCTGGGGAAGCAGCCCGGCCAACAGCTTCATGTCAGCCTTGCAGAGGACCTAGTGCAGCCGTGCCCAAGCTCTGCCCCCAGAAACCGTGAGAAAAGAAAATTTTGGTTTTAATTTGCTATGTCGGTAGTGATATTGTTAGGCAGAGTAGGGAGCTAACACACTGCGGCCCTCAGCCTCCTTAGGTGCCATCATCCTCACCATCATCATCACCATCATCATCATCATCACCATCATCATCACCATCATCATCATCATCATCATCATCATCATCATCACCATCATCATCACCATCATCATCATCATCATCATCATCATCATCATCATCATCATCATCATCATCATCATCATCATCATCATCATCATCATCATCATCATCATCATCATCATCATCATCATCATCACCATCATCAGCATCATCATCATCACCATCATCATCATCATCATCATCACCATCATCATCATCATCACCATCATCATCACCACCATCATCATCACCATCGTCATCATCACCATCATCATCATCACCATCATCATCATCATCATCATCACCATCATCATCACCATCATCATCACCATCATCACCATCATCATCACCATCATCATCATCATCATCATCATCATCATTGGATTAAGTTCTAACCCAGGGAATGTGAACAGAAGATATGCAAATGACCGTTAGGGACACGCACACCCAAACGGCAATGAGATAGCACCCCATACGCATTGCGATGGCTATCATAAGAACCCATCATAATAAGTGTTGCCAAGGATGTGAAGAAGGTGGACCCATTCATTCTGCTCTGTAGGTGGGAATGTAAAATAGCGTAGCTGCTGTGCAAGACGGTATGGCAGTTCCTCCAAAGAGATCGAACCTGGCATTACCGTATGACCCAGCCATTCTCATTCTGAGAATATATCAGAAAGAATCAAAAAGAGGGTGTTGATGAGATATTTGTAGACCCATGTTCATGGCAGTGTTATTCCTAATAGTTGGAAAGGTGGAAGCCATCCAAGTGTTGACCCACAGATGAATGGATAAGCAAAATGTAGAATATACAGACAATGGATTATCATTCAGCCTTAAAAGGGAAGGACATTCTGACGTCTGCTCCAACATAGATGAACCTTGAGGACGCGAGGCTCAGCGACATCAGCCCGTCCCGAAAGGGCAGATACTGCTGACTCCACTTCCCTGAGGTCCCTAGAGCAGCCAGATTCATGGAGACAGACAGTAGGGTGGGGGGAGCCAGAGGCTGGGGGAGGGGGAGTCAGTATTTAATGGGGACACTGGAGATGGATGGCGGCGGTGCTCGCAGACAGTGTGAATGGACTTAGGGCTCCGAACTGGATGCTAAAAATGGTTAAGGTGGTGAATTTTACTATGTGTATTTTATCACAGTAAAAATAAAGCAAAAAGGCAACTTGCCGTCCCGGCCTAAAAATAAGTATGCATGCTTGTTGCGTGCGTAAAGAATTTCTGAAAGAATACACAGAAAATAGACCCTCTCGCGTTACACAGCTTCTGGTACGGTTTGGAATGTTAGTTTATCATGGGCACATCTTACTTTTTAAATTTAAAGCCAATCCTGGATAAGCAGGCTGCATATCCTCCCGTCTGGTCCCTGCTTCTCCTCTGAGGGAATGCAGGTTCCTCACGTCGGCTTGGAGGCGTTTGGAGCTGTTTGGTTTTGCTTTTTTCCAGAAAGCGTTTTTTCTCCCCCAAAGGATAACATTTAATTCTTCAAAAACAGAACAGCCACAGTAAGTTTGGAAATTTAGTTGGATTGTATTTGAACGATTGGCATCGATAAGTAAACACAGTTATTGAAAGAGCCTTTGGGGTGGGGCCATAATCTGAAGGTGTTCGGCAAAAAATACACAGAATTCCTCATTTGTAGACATTTCTACCTGTTTTGTGCCTCCCTTGGCATCCGGTAAATTCTATGCAATATTAAGTAAATGCTTACTCAGTCCATGGTGGGCAGAAGCAATTTCCATGGCTATTGTCGGCTATGACAGATGTTGTGAGCGGTTCATTTCATCGGTGCTGAACTTTTTTTTTTTTTTTTTAAGATTTTATTTATTCGACAGAGAGAAACACAGCCAGAGAGAGAACACAAGCAGGGGGAGTGAGAGAGGGAGAAGCAGGCTTCCTGCCGAGCAGGAGCCCAATGTGGGGCTTGATCCCGGGTCTCCGGGATCATGAGCTGAGCCGAAGGCAGTTGCTTAACCAACTGAGCCACCCAGGCGCCTCTGGTGCTGACCTTTTAATCATAAATCTCATAGTTAAAAATAATTAAACTACCCAATTGGGCGAAAGGAGTATTGAACAAGACATTGCCCTCAGGGAAAAAAGGAATATGCAGAAATGTGTTTTCATGTCCGTGAGTAGGTCCGTGTACAAAGATCTGGATGTGAATGCATTTACGAAGCCAAACAAGTGGTGGGGAGAGGTGGAGGAGGGACGAGTCCACTCGGAAACACAGTGGCTCCCAGCAGTTGGTAAGGGGAGTAGTAAAAGATGCATGTGAGCCCTGGAAAAATTCACATTCTCATTCTTTGAGAGACCTATTTGTCCGGGAGTTTTGCTCTTTTCGATACAGGCAAAATGCATGTACGTTATAATAGTACGTTATAATAGGATTTTTCATTGGAATGTTTTAGCTAAAGCTTCCATTTGTTTAAAAGCAGCGGTAATTTACACCACAGGTGAGCCCTGAAGGGCTTTGTCGGCATTTGTGGGCAGGATCGCCCTGTCTGCTGGAGGGCGTTGAGTTGCTCCGCTGGCCTCCAGCCACCAGGGGCAGTAGCATCCCTCCCCAGCTGTGCCAACTGAAAGCATCTCCACACCTTGCCACCCATCCTCTAGGGGTCCTGGTTGAGAACCCCGGCTTAGAGAGCGAGGCTGGCGTGCCGGCAGGGTAGAGGGCACCACGCACACCGACCCCCTCTGCGCCCGGGAGCCAGCTGGTGGTGACCTTCCTCCAAACCCGCCCACAGGCTCTGACCATCCCCTGCCAGGGTCCGTCCCTCCTGGGCTTCTGCGGCATCCTCCTGGGTAGGCAGGGGGTCTACGTGTCTGCACGTGGGGCGGGAACTGACCACGCAGCAACCACGGTGTTGAAGGTCACAGAGGCTCCGTGGAGCGGACTGCTGGTTGGGTTCCCTGAGTGACTGGTGGGCTCACACACCTGCGTGGAGGGAAAGGGGCCGGGTTGGGGGGCGCCAGGCTCACCAGCCATCAGAGCTGTTCCCCTTAGCAATCTGCCTTGTGGGTATGATTTCAGCTTGCATTTCCTGACCACTGGTGAAGTTGAGCATCTTTTCAAATGCTTTACTTGTATACTTAGACAAAAATTAAAGACAGACGCACGCTTACTGGGTGCCCGTGTGTGTCAAAGGAGGCATTCCATAAAAAGGGGGGAGTGGCCACATCACAGGGGGCTTTGAGAGCTCCCCGCTGCCGAGTGGCCTGGCCAGCACCGCCAAGGGCAGTCCCAACCTCCAGGTCCCAGTAAGACATGGGCCACTCCTCCCCTCTCTCTGCCCTGCATGATGCCAGTCCCTGGCTGGTCCTGTTCCCTCAGATGGAAAATAGTGCAACCAAGGGGCCAGTAGGTGGCACTGAGCCCTAGAGGTTCAGAGAGTGCCGCCAGCCCAGCCAGCTGCGTGCCTGGTGACCGGACTTTGACCTGCTTTGCAAACAGAGCCCCGCCCTGCACCTGGTTCAGAACTGCTTCTGGAGGGTTCTACGGGGTCAGCCCTGGTGAGAGACTCCTCCCGGATAAATGCAAGCGTGTGCGTGCACATGCATGGGTGGTGTGCTGTGTAGGTGTCGTGGTGGGGTGCGTGTGTCGGAGGGGGCGGGAGCATGGTGTGCTCCCGGTGACAGTGGGTTCTTGCTGGAGTTTAGGAAGTTGTGTCACAACCTCTTAAAAGACAACCGTTTTCTATGTTCTAAGCCGGACACACACGTTTTCAAGTACAACATTCAGAAGTCACAAAGGGGAAAGCAAATGCCCCTTTCACTTTGTCCCCAGCCTCTACGTGTTCCTTTGCCACAGTGGAAATAATTTAAGCACAGTGGCCGGGAGTGCGTGTGTGTGTGTGTCTGCACGCACCCAGTGGTCGGAAAAATGGTGCACATCAGGAACAACTTCTGCCTCCTGGGCTCCCTTTGGGGCCGCAGGCTCGGCACACGGTAGATGGTTTCTCGTGCCACGACAGGATTGGGGATGTTCTGGAAGGTTCCTCCCTGCCCAGCACTGAGGCACACACATTGCTTGCCTTGGCATGGATTCTAGGGTGGGCTGTTTCCAGATTTGGGCGGGGGCCCTCTGAAAGGGATCCCCTTCCCTTGAAAATGCACTTGTTTCTTTGCATTATTGTTTCCTTTTCCTATGTGGTTGCTTTTTTTTTTTTTTAATGGGAAAATATTATATCGATACTCAGAAGAAGAATCAGCATGTATTTTTACCCCTAAATTATTTGAGAAACAAAAGGTTAAATGTCTTTATTTTTTTATATCTTTTCAAATGTCTTTATGAGTTTCCGTTGTATCATTTTCAGTTGTTTCCCCGCAGGTTGAGGGCCGGCCTCCCCCGCACCCCCCACCCTTTTGTAGACGATGCTGGTTGAAATTTCTGTGCAGTTCTTGGATTACGCAACACCTTTCGGCTGAAGTTTGGGCGAGTCTTCTGTCCTCTGATATCTTTAATTTTGACAGATCGGCTGACTGGAGTTCACCGAGAGATGTCTACGTGTGTGTACTTTGCCAGAAATAAGCTGATTCCATTCTCCTATAGTGAAATACGCAAGAGTCTCTGAGGATGACTGTCTCCCACCATGCGCCCACGGTGAGACCCACTGCATGGGAGGGAGGGCTGTCCCCCACCTCTTCTCAGCCTCACGTCATTGTTTCTGACAGCACTGATGGCCCCTGGTGGGGCACCCCTGTGCAGAAGGAGCCCGTAGCCCCGAGTCACTCCCTGAACTGCCCCATGTCTCTGCAAGCTCGTCTTTATTTTATTTTTTATTTTTAATAGTAATATTTTATTTTATTTTTTCAGTATTCCAGGATTCATTGTTCATGCCCCATACCCAGTGCTCCATGCAATTCGTGACCTCAGTACCCACCACCAGGCTCCTTCATTCCCATACCCTCTTCCCTTCCAAAACTTTCAATTTGTTTCTCGGAGTCCGAAGTCACTCATGCTTCGTCTCCCTTTCTGATCTACCCCAGTTCACATTTTCACATTTCCTTTCCTTCTCCCACTGTCCTCCATGTTACTCCTTGTGCTCCACAAGTAAGTGAAACCATGTGATACTTGACTTTCTCTGCTTGACTTATTTCACTCAGCGTAATCGCCTCCAATCCTGACCATGTTGCTACAAAAGTTGGATATTCATCCTTTCTGATGGAGGCATAATATTCCATTGTATTTTTGGACCATTTCTTCTTTTTTATCCATTAATCTGTTGAAGGGCATCTTGCTCTTTCCACATTCTGATGATTGTGGCCATTGCTGCAGTGAACATTGGTGTACATATGACCCTTCTTTTCACTACTTCTGTAACTTTGGGGTAAATACCCAGTAGTGCTATTGCAGGGTCGTAGGGTAGCTCTATTTTTAATTTTTAAAGGAATCTCCACACTGTTTTCCAAAGTGGCTGCACCAGCTTGCATTTCCACCAACAGTGTAAGAGGGCTCCCCTTTCTCCACAGCCTCTCCAACATTTGTTGTTTCCTATCCTGTTAATTTTGGCCATTCTGACTGGTGTAAGGTGGTATCTCAATGTGGTTTTGATTTCCCTGATAGCTAATGCTGATGAACATTTTTTCATGTGTCTATTAACCATTTGTATGTCTTCCATGGAGAAGTGTCTGTTCATGTCTCCTGCCCGTTTTTTGATGTGATCATCTTTTTTTTTTTTTTTTTTTTTTTTTTTTTTTTTTTTTTTTTTTTTTTTTTTTTTTTTTTTTTTTTTTTTTGGTTGTTGAGTTTGAGGAGTTCTTTAGAGATCTTGGATATCAGTCCTTTGTCTGTAGTCATTTGCAAATATCTTCTCTCATTCCATGGGTTGCCTCTTTAAAGCTTCTGTGAGCTGGTATTTAAAATGAAAATAATGGTGATACTTGGGGATTGCTCCCTTCTGCCTGCCCAGCTGAGCCCCTCCCAGCTTCTTTGTTCTCCAGGGTCACCTGAGGAGCTCTGATAGCCTTCTATGGAAATCCAAGGCAACCCGCTCTGGAGAGCCAGGCATGTCTGAATCAGGAGGCAGCTTCCCCTGCTGGGTACTGAGTCATTTTTAACCAGCCCTCCTGACTGGCAAACTCTTGTAATTTTCCCACATTCATGGAAGTAAGCAGGTGTGGGAGGGCCAGTGCGGAGGGGAGGCTCACAGGCCTTGGACGGGCGGTCCTGCAGGCCAATGGGCTGGCATTAGAATCTGGACCCTCTGTCTGCAGCCTGGGCGGCCAGATGTACTCAGCAGAGGAGAAAGGCAGCTGGAGTCAGGGTCTTTCAGTACCCTTGGAGTTCCTTCCAAGATGCTGAGCTTTGGGTCTTTTTAAAAGATGACTGTGATGAGGCACCTGGGTGGCTTAGTCGGTTAAGTGTCTGCTTTCAGCTTAGGTCATGATCTCGGGGCCCTGGGATTGAGCCCCACATCGGGCTCCCTGCTCAGTGGGGAGTCTGCCTCTCCCCCTGCTGCTTCCCCTTCTTGTGTTCTCTCTCCATTAAGTAAATAAATAAAATCTTAAAAAAAGGCCATGATAAACTTGGCCAATTTCATAAAACTCAGCTGGCAAATATTCAACTTTTTAAAATAAATGTTTACAGTTTTATTGATGTAAGTGATATAGAACATTCTGGGGGTGCCTGGGTCATTAAGTGACTGCCTTCGGCTCAGGTTGCGATCCTGGAGTCCTGGGATTGAGCCCCACATTCGGCTCTCTGCTTGGTGGGAAGCCTGCTTCTGCCTCTCTCACTTCTGCTTGTGTTCCCTCTCTAGCTGTGTTTATCTCTGTCAAATAAAGAAATAAAATCTTTTAAAAAAGAACATTCTGTATGTTTTGTAAGTTTTAAGCTTTTGATTTCATACATTTATTTTTTAAAATTTATATTCAGTTCACTAACATATATGTATTATTAGTTTCAGTGGTAGAGTTTAGTGAAAAATAATCAACTTTGATCAACGACTCTCTGACTTCAGAATCTCTTGCTGTGTTGGTTAGATTTTCTCCTTGAGGGCTAATTTATTTGCCTCTCTTGTTCTATCCTCCGTCACTAGCTTGCTTCCCGAGTGGCAGCACAGTCCTCTTTGGGTCCTTTTCTTGTGTCATGTGATGTTCTGGAGAGAGTTCAGGGACTTGGGGCCAGATCACCAGGTCTGAGCCCTGAGACTTCAGGGACTGGCAGGATCCTCCATTCCTCCACCTCCCTCGGAGGGTTGGAGGTTAAACTAAAATCAATCTGCAAGAGATTGAAAAAACCTGCCACATATTCTGCAAAGTGAACAATACTATTCCCTTTTAGTGGTGAACTCAGGGTTTCTCAGCTGCTAGATTTTCAAGTTGGTTCCTTCTGGCTTCACGTGCTTATTCATGGTGCTGTAGCTTACAGTTTTTTTGTTATCCTTAACTAATGGAATTTAAAGAGTAGTTTTAGCTTTACAGAAAAGTGAGCAGAACTTGCAGATAGAGCTCCCATATGCTTTTACGTTGCCCCCAGCAGTTCTCCCTGTAGTAAGGTCTTGGCTGCCTCTGCCGCATCTGATCCAGCTGGTGGGCCAGGGCCGACAGACATGCGATCATCAGCCCACGTTCCCTGTGTTCAGTAGCGTTCACTCCTTGTGTTGGACTATCTATGGGTTTTGAAAGCGTGTGGTGTGGCATGTGCCCCATGACAGTTGACCTCCCTGAAGAGCCTCCCCTGTAGCGTTTCCACCCACCCTCTCTCCCCCTGCCTTACCCACGACTTCACTCGAGTCCTAGCAAAGGGTGTGAACAGCTTTATAATCTCCATTCCACACCGCCCCTCTGCTCGACACGCAGATTTCATTAGTCGTGCCCCGTAGAATGCAGAACTCTTTTTCCTTAACCCCTTAATATTGGATTTTATTATTTTAATCATTGTTCTTAGCTTGAGATTAAACACTTTACTTTAGAGTCACTTGTTAACATCAAAGAAGTTAATGCTTATTTAAAAATCCCCCAATCCCTGTATTTTATTCATTTGAACACCAGTTTCTTATGTGTCTGCAGGCTCCCAGCTCTCCTCCAGCTGTGGGGCTACAAGGGAGAAGCAGATGGACGTGGCTCCTGGCCTCCGAGGACTTCACCTCTGGTGAGGAGGACGAGTAATGAACAAGCAAGCTCTTCACGAGAAGCGAGGGAAGCTAGCGATAGACACCCGTGGGTGTGGGTTCAGGGGACTGACCTGGGTTTGCAAAGAACTGGTGGCTCCCATGGAGGTTTGGGAACACCTGGGGAGCTGAGAATGGCGACTCTGAGAAGCTCTGGGTGGACAGGTGGGAATGGGGTCGTGACTTTGGTTTCAGATACGATGGCAGGGGAAGTCTTTACCAGTAACGCACACGAGGTCAAGAACGTGAACAGAGCTGGGAGGGAGCCAGTGGGACATTAGGGAAGTGCACTGCAGGTAGGGGGGACAGCCTCTGCAAAGCTCTGAGGTAGGCGTGTCTTGCTACCCTGTCACTGTCACAGACATGGAATTGCTCAGGGACTGCCCACAAGTAGGGAGAAAAGAAGGAAAAAGACCCCCCAGAGCGTTTTCCCTCTCTGAGTATTAGGAGCCCATTTCCCCATTCCCTGAGCCCTCTGTGTCCATACTGGTGGCCACGCTTGGATTTGGCCTGTTGAGTTCAGGCCACTGGTGGGCAAAGGAGATGGTGAAGTCCAACCCTTGTTCGGTGGGCCTTTGAACACCGACCTTCTCTGGTTGCACACCTACTGCCTTTGGTTTTGCGACCTTGTCCAGCTGGCCATGAGCCCTGTCCAGACTAGGTAGCTGCCCTTGATGGGAGCGAGGGCCCTGAAGACTGCACTGGTGTTTGTCTCCAGCTTACAGATGACAGGCTAGGTAGCTGCCCTTGATGGGAGCAAGGGTCCTGAAGACTGCCCTGGTGTTTGTCTCCAGCTTACAGATGAGGGCACTCACAGGGCTGTCGGGGGGCCTGCTGGGCACTGAGCCAGGGGTGCACTCTGTGACCTTGGAGGTCAGGCTCTCCCCCATCTCTCCCTCCCCATGTGCTCCACTGTAAATGATTTCAGCAAGCTCCTGCTTTGGGATCCCAGCCTGGTTCCATTTTAATATTATAAATAATATGATGGAATTCTGTATACAGAGAGCATGTCTCTGTTTCCGGAGGTAGGAGTTTCTGGACGTGGAAGTTTCTGGAAGTGGAATTGTTGAGTCTAAGAGCATGAATACTTTTAAGGCTTTGGTTAAAAACCAGTCATTTCTTTGGGAGTATTTGAGGGGATGACTTTGCTATCCTCAAGTGCCTATGGTGACTTGGGGTGGTCTTCTGGGGTGAGGATGCAGTGGTCTGGGGATTGACCTGACCACTCTGGCCCATGGGTGGGGAACATGCCAGCCCTGTGTCCATAGTCCTCACTGGGGTGTGGTGTCCCCTGCCTTGCCCTGTGCATGGCCTCCACCTTTCACTGAAGCACGGCCCCAGCCGCTCCTCCAGAGGTACCCCAGGGTCTGGACGATGGGCTCACAGCCTCTCTACATGCAGCTGGGGCGAAAGCAACGCCTCCTAATCTGACCCCTTTGCCTGTCATCCCTAACTCATCAAGCCTCCTACTAGGCCTTGTCTCACTCCCTGTGGTCCACTGTCCCCTTCCACTGCCCCCCACCCCCAGTTTCACCTGGTGATTATTTTCACATTAGACACTGCTGGCACTCTGCCAGATCCCTTTAGATGGCTGAGAGGGCTTCCTGCTGACAGTATCTTGGTCCCTATCTTGTGTCCCCACCCCGGGCAGCCTTTACCCAGTGACACATCACCAGTGAGCTGGCTGGAACTGGATTGCAGCTCCCCACAGCCTCCCCTGCCTGGTCCTCCTCCCATCCCCACAGCCTCCCCTGCCTGGTCCTCCTCCCATCCCCACAGCCTCCCCTGCCTGGTCCTCCTCCCATCCCCACCCTCCCCTGCCTGGTCCTCCTCCCATCCCCACCCTCCCCTGTGAACGACCTGTTCAAGAACCCCTGTCTCAGGCTCTGCTTCCAGGAACATCACGGGAGGCCCCGAGAACCTAGTGTTTTGGACTCCCTGCTAAATTTGACAACATTTTTTTTCTTTTGCTAAATTCTTCTCTGATCTCTACTTATTAGATCTCTCTGCTTTCCTCTGGATTCATTTTTTTTTTTCTTCTTGCCAGAGTAAACCCTTCGAGAATTTTCTCAAAGAAGGCTTTGTGGAATAAGTTCTTTGAACCTGTGTTTGTATAAGAGTAATGTTACTTTCTTATGCCGAGCAGTAATTTAATTAGATACACGTTTTTGGTTAAGCGTGCTTTCCCTTACAATAGTTAAGCTGTAAGTTCACTGTTTTCTTTCATCCACTATCACTGAAAGCCCCACTTAAAATCTTACTTGGGCCCTTTCGTGGGTGTTGTGCCCTCAACTGAGCCCACCTGAAAAGGTATGTTCGTGTCCTCGCCCCTGGCTCTTGTGATGTGGCCTTATTTAGAAATAGAACCCTGCCGATGTGCTTAGTTAACTGAGGCCAGACTGGGGTGAGGTAGACCCTTCGTCCAGTAAGATGGCGTCCCTCATCACAAAAGGAGAAGAGACACAGGCGCACGGAGACAGCGGGAGTGAGGCTTGACAAGCTGAGGCTGTCGAAGATGCTCCTGGAGAACCGGAAGCTGGTAGGGACGCCGGAGACACTCGCCCCTCCCCCCGGAGCCTCCAGAAGCATCATCCTGCCCGCCCTCTCACCTTGGTCTTGGGCTTCTAGAATGGCGAGACAGGAAAGTTCTTTTGTTTAAAGCCAGTCAGGTCATGGGACATTGTTAAGGCATCTCAGGTGAACTGATACAGTGGGCCACCCACTTTTTCTCCTGGAAGATGTGAAAGTTGGCCTTCATCTTAAATCCTACCTTCTTATTGCTCTCGCCAGGCTGGTGCCGTCTCCCTGGGGCTGGGGGCCAAGGCCAGGCCGACTGCAGCCCTGGGGGTGAGCTTTAGGTACATAGGAGCTTCTGAATGCACCGGGCTCCTCAGCCCCTCCTCCCTCCCCTAACCCTTCTCACTTCCTTCTCAGGGAAGCCAGCCTTCCACCAGTGGCCTTGTGGAGAGCCAGCGGGGGGCAAGGGGTGGGGGCAGCCTTGCTGGGGCTTGACCCAGGCACCAGGCACTGAGGCCTCTCTCCGAGGGGAAGATGGCAGATGGTGGGGAGACGGGGACAGCGGGGACGGTGGGATGGCAGTCTCCAAGGCCAGGGGTGTGCACAGTGGCCGTTTCCCTCTGTGCACGTTATTTCCAGGACCTGGAATTCCCTGTGCACGCTCCGGTCCTCAGATAAGCGATGTAAGTGCAACTGGGGTGTAGTGGGAAGGGGGTGGGGAGGGGGCCTGGGAGGGGTCTGCCTTGATGGCTGCCGGAGGGGAGAACAGGCCACAGGTAGAAAGCACCTTCCAGCCTCTCTTGAGAGCCCTGGTTGGTTTTCCTACCTGCTCGTCTCCCCACCTGCCACGGGCACCCCGGACCTGTCTCCCCTTGGGTTCACCCATAGCTGCTCTGTCACTATGCAAGAGGCTCTAGACCCACCCGCTTCTCCATCCCCTGCTTCATCTCCGTGGCTGCTTCGGGCTGGAGCCTGGCGGCCCCCATGGTTCTCTATTTAGTGTAGACGGCACAGGGCTCTTTGAACAAATCAAGACTCTCAACCGACCGCCTCTGGTGTCCTGAGGTACACTTATCCTTCAGTAAGGCCTGTGTGGCATGGAAAGGCAGAAGGCCTCCATGCTTCTCTTTTGTTTATTGGGCAGCGGCTGGAGGGGAAAGGAGGCGGGACATCCACTTGCCGAGCAGGGGCGCCATGGGGGTGGGGACTGGGCTCGGGGCATCCTCTCCTATCTGTTGCTGCTGACTCTGGGTCTGTCCCAGCAGCACTGGGGGGGAATTGCCACGTTCAGGGCCCCACGAGGGAGCTGGGGGTACTGCTGGGATTGCGGACAGAAGCCAACAGGCGCGGGGCGGCAGAGGAAGGAGGCGCCTCAGAGGGCCTGTGGGGTGAGCCGTGCATTATGTTCCCCCTGGGGCGTGCTGAGGTTTCACATCCGACACCCAGAGTCTTTACACAGTTGAAGTTTTATGCCCCAGGCATCCAAGGGGGCTGTTTCCTCCCCCATGAGGGTGCAGGGGAGTCTTTACACAGTTGAAGTTTTATGCCCCAGGCATCCAAGGGGGCTGTTTCCTCCCCCATGAGGGTGCAGGGGAGCCACGGAAGGAAGGCTTTCTTGGTCCAGGAAAAGAGTTTGAGGCTGGGAAGCCTGAGTTGTGACCCACACCTGATCCTCTGACACCCTTTGCCCCTCTCAGGGCTGCCCTTGGCTCTTGGACACAAGCATGGGGCCGCATGGTGTGCAGCCCAGGATTCTGGAAGGTTCTGTTTCTCTCTGGGAGGGTGTGGCCATCTGAAATTTGCAGGTGGTCCCCAGACCTTGTTCGTGCCAAGTGAGTGCCTCAAGATTTTCAGCTGGTGCCACCTGGACACTTGGCCCTGCGGGTCACTGTGCTAGTGGAGCAGGGCCACGGCATACAGGTGGACCAGTGACTTCTCCCCTGCAGCCCTTACGAGGCAGGCCAGGCACCACAAGGCCCTCTCAGGGCTGCCAGCTTGCTTGTCCCCCTTTCTTGGCCCAATGGCCTCTGTCTATCCAATGTGTGTGTGTGTGTGTGTGTGTGTGTGTGTGTGTGTGTGTGTGTGTTGTCTTTGTGTGTGGGGGGCCATGTCTGGACACTTGGGGAGCCACAGAAGTTGAAGACACTCAACTCTGCCTCTTTATGACTTGTTACCCAGAGCGCATTTGGGGAAGCCCGTCTGTCCACCAGCCTGTGTCAAGGTTCTCCTGAACACACAACACAGGGGATGTGCGGATTTCTCTCTCTGTCTTTATCATCTGAGTCTTTACCATATCTAAAGCCTCCACATCTAGAATCAGCAGGGCAGGCGGGTAGGGGGTGGGCTGGAGACCCCAGGAAGAGGTGACTCTGCAGTGGGAGTCCAGAGGCCGCGTGGGGGCACAGCTCCAGCTTCCTCCCTTGCCGGCAGTCATTTTTCACTGGAGGTCTTCCGCTGATTGGGTGAGGCCCACCGATGCTGCAGATGGAAGTCTGCTTTACTCAAAGTCTACTGATTTACATGTTAATCACACATAAGAAATACCTCCACAGCCACACCCAGACAGGTGTTTGACCCCGTGGCGAGCCACCAGGCCCAGCCAGGCTGACACATGAAATTAACCATTGCAACCAGTAACCAGTAACTACTGGCTCAGTTGTTAAGTGTCTGCCTTTGGCTCAGGTCATGATCCTGAGGTCCCAGGATTGAGCCCTGCATCGGGCTCCCTCCTCAGCAGGAAGTCTGCTTCTCCCTCTCTTACTCCCCCTGCTTGTGTTCCTTCTCTAGTTGTGTTTTTCTCTGTCAAATAAATAAATAAATAAAATCTTAAAAAAAGAAAAGTTGAATGCAGCAAATGCATGATGGGGCTGTGAATCCATGGGGGCCAAGGACTCCATTTCTCTGAGGACTGGTAAGAATGCTTGGAAGCCGGGGGTGGGGGGATGCGGTTTGCAGGAGAGCGTCCCATTAGGCCTTGAATATGGTGGGTGGCAGTGAGGCTCCTGGCCTTTGTCTTGCATTCTGACCTATGCCTTCAGCTCAGGCCACGGAGGAGTCGTGGGGGAGAAAGACCCTGGGGCTTGCTGCTGGGGGTGAGGGTCCACAGGTCCACGTGCACCTGTGCTATGCACTCGGAATCCATCACGTCCCCAGTGCTGGGCTCTCAAGACTTGAGGGCAGAGATTCTAGAATCCTGAGGCCAGGGTGAGCTCACTGCTGCAGTCCTGAGACATTTTTCATGGACACACATAGTGTGCCCAAGCCGGAGACAAAGTTGGGGTAAGGCTGGTGGAAAGCAACCCGCTCTCCCCAGAGCCTGGTGCATGTTTGACAGCTCTCCTGCCTGCTTGGAGACTTGAATGCACTACTCTTGGGGGCTGGTGGGGTAGGCATAATATTTAGATTGACTGATTACTCGTCAGCGTGAGCAGGGGGCTCATTCCTGCTCCACTGCCTTCCTGAGCAAGTCACCAGAGGGACCATCTCCAGATGCCCAGATCCAGAGATGGGAAACGTCTGGGGGCAAAGTATGGTGCTGGTTTATTTCCCCCTAGGGGCTGGTTGTGGGTTCACACATATGTGCATAGAAAATATTCTGGTTTTCTGTGTTGGTTCTCACTGTGTTATTTGGAAGCTATTCAATACTTTCACCGTGATGTTTCATTTTCCCCTCATCCCTTGTTTTCCTAAAGGGCCCAGAGCTCCCCAAACTGTAAGGTATCACGTCTGTCATCTTGGAGAGGATAAGACACTCATGGACCACTTAACCCCTGAGTAGACACTCTACCTTACAGCACAGAGATGACAGGCGAAGCTCCACAAGAAGGCCCAGAGGCATGGCTGTTGGCTGTTGGAGAGTCAGGTCCTTAGCTGGGGGCCGTGTCACCAAGGCAAGCTTGACTGTCAGCACTCACTGGTCAAGAGGGTCAACGCTCCGAGGGGGAGCTGTGCCTCCCAACACACAGGGGACTACTATGTGGGCAAGTGGAGTCATGGAAATGACTGGTCTGTCTCAAATTCAGCATCAATTCGGAGGAGCATGTCTGTGCTATGATTCTAACTCAGAGTGCCTGCGATGGCTTGAAAACCCTAACTGAATAGTCTTCCGGTTTTGTTACGCATTCACTGATGGATTGTAGTTTGCGTGCGCAAAGTGACAGTTGTTTGTCAGAGAAAATTCAGTGTCAGGGGATCTAAGCCAAGGGTCTGTGGTCTTACTGTCTGGGACTTGGTTAAGTGCCAGCCTTGGGAGGCAGGTGGCCAGGTGGGCAGCAGATGGACCAGTGCAGATAGAGGACTGTGTACCCTGCTCTGGAAACTTCTTAAATCAGCGACGACCCTTAACAACACCCAGAGAAGAAATCATTGTTCTCCTTAGAACAATGTTATATGATCTTTGAATGATCATTTTCATTTTTCGTGGATTGTGGCTCAACAGCGTGTTTACCAGGACATTTCCACAGGAGAGGGATAGATTTTCTCTGATCAATCCCTGGTAGACTCCATGGCCCTTTCTCTCTGCAGTGGCTTGTCCCCGGCGGTCTATGGAGCTTCTCCACCATCTATTAGCATTGGCTCTTAGCTCCCCACTCAGGTGGTCCAAGTAGGTAAATCATGACCATCTCCAGGAGAACACTCTTTCACTTACTTAGAAACCTAAACTAGCCCAGAATGTCTTGTGTCCAGTTCCAATTCCTAATCCAATGCTTGGGACAGACCGAGTTTGCATCTTTGGAAAAAAGGAAAGTCACTCCAAACTCCTCTCAAGTCACAACCGTCTTGGAAGCACTTGGGTTTATAAAGTACTTCATGCTTATCTGTGTCTCCTCTTTTCCTTGCTGAACTCCCTTGGTTCTCCTCCAGCATCCCCAAGTCCTGTGGTTTCAATGTCTGGCGCCATCTTGGACGTTGGGGCCTGGACAGTCTCAGATGTTATGACAACCTTAAAAGTTGTGTCCAGAAGGAGAGAGAATATTCCAAACTGATGTGTTTTTAGAGATCTTTATATCTTTATGGTTGTTAAATGCTAAGTGAAGTTCTTAATGGCAGAGGTCTTTTCTATTGTCTGTGCTTTTATTGTTTATTTATTTATTTTTATTTTTGAGTAAATTGTTTTAAAAATTTATTTAGATTTAATTAATTAATGTATAGAGTATTTTTAGTTTCAGAGGTAGAGGTCAGGATTCATCAGTCTTATATGACACCTGGTGCTCATTATATCACTTGCCCTCCCTAATGCCTATCATCCAATTACCCTGTCTCCCACTCCCTTTCCCTCCAGTAACCCTCAGTTTGTTTCCTTTGGTTCAGAGGCTCTTATGGTTTCTCTCCCTCTCTGATTTAACCCTGTTTTATTTTCCCTCCCTTCCCCCATGATCCTCTGTTTTGTTTCTTAAATTCCACATGTGAGTGAGATCACATGGTAATCGTCTTTCTCTGATCGACTTATTTCGCTCAACATAATACCCTCTAGCTCCATCCATGTCGTTGCAAATGGCAAGATTTCATTTTTCTGATGGCTGAGTAGTAGTCCATATTGTCTGTATTTTTAATTGGAAGTCTATCAATGCTTATAAGGTTATTTACACATACTGGATGAAGAATACATGTTGGGGCCAATAATTACAATATTAAATGATATTTACATCATGGAAATTGGCAAACACTACCAACAAAATTTTGAGGTTCTTCTCAGAGAGCTGGTTTGCCAGCTCACCACTGCTTGAAGATAAGAAAAAGTCCCAGTCATTCATTCCTGGAAAAAATGAGAAGGGCACATTGTTTCCCTCCCCCCTTGTGCAGAGGGTAAAATTCAGCGATGCCATTTTGCTTCCTGAAATATATATTTTTTTCTCAAGAATGAATAAAATATAACTCTGGGCCAAAGATGGATAACTGAGAATAATCATAATCTTCCCAGGCACACACATGCGTTCAGATGTAGACAAGCTATTCTCCCCTTTTCTTGTGAAAGCTTTGGTTTATCTGGGACTTTCTGATGAAAGAATATAAGGTTTTGTAGACACTCAGAATGTTAGACCACAGGTTTTACTGTCATCATTTTTGACATTTATTTACTTTACGGAAACCGTGGGGTGGGAATGTGACATTCAGTTAATATTCGAGTCTGGTTTTCTGAAAATAACTTGCCATTTGGAAAGATGGTATACAGTGTGAATCTTAGCTGCTTGGCTGAATTTCCTAGTAAAGTTTTAAGTTTGCAAATGCCAAGATTAGGCACAGCGTTTCCTAAGGAATAAATCATTTTCAGGGTGTTCTTGGGTTCTGAAATACCAACATGCCAACACTGAACGGTTCCCTTTGGGAGAACTTTTCTCCCTGAAGAATTTCCAGGGCCCCATGCTGCCGTGCCCCACCGATATGAAAAACATTGAAAGTCTTAATTTTTTTTTTCAAAATATATTTAACTCCAGTAAACCTGAAATGAGCCTCTTGCAGATGGCGGACAGCTTAATTGCTGTGGTAAACTAGTCTGACATTTTTTGGGAAAACTTTGGGTGCTATAATAACCCATTGAACCCAGAGAAAATAGAATCCAACCCACACAACGACATGCATATGGCCTAGCCCCTCAACTTGGCAGTTGTAGTTTTATCCCAGGGTGTTCCTTCTTTTCCCCTTCCCTTTTCAGGCTTTCTTGTATAGCTTGCAAGTCCAGAATGTATTATTTGGCTTGTAAATCGAGAGAGGCACAGGATAAAATGAATCAGCATTCCTGTTTCTTCCCCCACCCCATCTGTCTTCCTGAAGTATCTGATGGCGGATGGCAAGATTGCCTGCCATATTCATGCATTAGCTTGATTTGCTTACTGACTTATTGTTTTAAATCCTGCAGGTGCCCCCAAGTAGCTCAGGGGGTCTGTCGGCCCTCGGGTTGTTGCTGGTTGGGACGTTACTCTATGTCTCCCGAGTGTCGTCCTCATGTCAGGTCCTGCCCAGGCTCCGTTTCTTTGGGCGACGCTTTTTCTTTCTCTGTATCAATAAGGGATATTTTCTGAGTGAATGATTTCCAATTCCACATAGAAGTTACAATCTGGGGGATATAAAACAAGTATTTTGCATAAGAACTGCTCTTAGCCATCCATCCCTGCTAAGCTTGCTGCCATCCCTAATCTGAAGTTAAAAACAGAAGCTGGTGGAGAGAGCCCTTGCTTACTTTGACAACCAAGGGCTAGAAGTTTGATTCCTTTTTTTTCTCAACAGTGTTTGTAAACACACTGTAGCATGAACCCTCAACCCAAGTTTGTATTTTAAATGGATTTATTTTAACCCATTGTGCTTCTGCTGGTCGCCGGGTGCATGGATGAGTTCTCAGCTTGGACCAGAGCTAACCGTCAGCAGCCTTCTCGGGGTGGTGGGTCCAGGGTCGCTGGGCAGCTGCCTCGCAGGTGGGATGGGAAGGAAAGACGGCCCCCTGGGGGCCACAGTGGGACCTGGAGCTGGGCCCAGAGGAGCCGAGGAAGGAAAGGGCGGAAGCAGGTGGTTATGGTTGGGCATTTGAATGCACTTGTCCATGGGGTGGGCGAGATGACCCTGGGGGCCCCCCAGCCTGTGGGTGGGGGTCAGAGGCCTGTGGGTGGGCTCTTGTTGGCAGGGGAGGATGGGCTCTGAGAGAGTGCATCGCTCGAGCTGGTGTCAGGTGAGGAGGTTATCAGTAGCCTTCTTTTAGATTTTATTTTTTTTGCAAGAGAGAGAGAGAGAGAGAGAGAGAGAGAGAGAATGAACAAGAGCAGGGGGAGTGGGAGAGAGAGAAGCAGGCTCTCTGATGAGCAGGGGGAGCCTGATGTGGGACTTGATCCCTGACCCTGGGATCATAACCTGAGCCGAAGGCAGAGGTTTGAACTGAGTAAGCTACCCAGGTGCCCTCTTACTAGCCTTCTCATCCAGCTACTTGTCCTCCTCAAAGCAGCTTGGTGTGTGAACACCCCACGGCCGCTAGCTCATGAGGCTGGGCGACAGATGGGGTTCTGGGGCCTGGGCCTTGTGGACACTTGTCTTTCACCAGGTCGCACTTTCCCACTTGCCGTGGAGAGAACCGGTTCTGTAATTATTCCAGACTCAGATACGAAAGCCGGGAGGCTCAGAGGGCCATGGATCAGCTCTGCCTCCCTCAGTGTCTTGGAGTCAGGATTCCACGAGGAAAATGAGTCTCCCACAGGCCTCAGCTCGGGAGCCAAATCATTCCTGGCTGTCTGCTTCCCTCGCTGCCTCCATCAGAGGCTGGCGGAGCCTGATGTCCTTCATTTCATTAAATACTTCGTAGTGGTTTTCTCTCTCACAGGAACTGTCCTGCTCAGAGGATTTCTTCTCACAGCACACGCTGGTATTGGTGATCGGCTGCCTTCCCTTTACCTTCTCCAGGAAAAGCAAGTTAAGTCCCTTGGTAGGAAAGAAACTTTCTGTATCTGAGCAGGAAAGGGTTCATTGTCATCAGGAAGTCTTGGGGGGGGGGGAGGCAAATCCACATTATCAAGCCCACAGGCAGCACTTCTGAAGTTCAGAGGCTCAGGGATGTCACTGGGGACTGGGGACCCTTTCCTCTTTGGGGGTGAACTCCCTAGGCTTGTCCTCTCCTGACCAGAAAGTGGCTGCTGCTGCTCCAGCCATCACCTCAACACACAGCCTGTTGAGAGGCAGACCTGTTTCTCCGTAGCTGACTTTCTTTATCAAAGAGGAAGAGTTTTCTAGATACTCCTGGCAGTCGGAGTTTTCTTAATTCAACTCCAGTTTTCCAAGTCTATTTATCAGGTCTGTTTATCAAGGTGGAAGACTGGGACACAATTTAACAGTCTGTCCCGTTGGTTTACGACTTCAAAGTGTTTCTACGTGTGGTTTGTAGGCCTTCGTTTCTGGCCCCCGCTGACGTCGGGGGTGGGCCTGGTCGGAATGGTGTTCCTAGGTTGGCATTAAGGTGTCTTAGCCATCAACAGAGCAGTTTCCATTTTTATGGTCCTTGTTCAATTGCTCTTATATGGCTTTCAAAGCAAGTGCAGGCCAGGGTATTCCTGTGTTCTCCACCTGCTGGCATTGGAAGCTCTGAAGCTCATGCATCATGTCCTTCAATCATGTGGTTTAAATTTCTTTCCTTGGGGAGGAATGATTAAGACAGTGTGCACATAGGGCCAACGCCATGCGGCGCTAGGGCAGACCTATCCGCCCTTGTCCTAGGTAGCTCCGCGACTTTGCTTTCCCATGGATAGAGTCTTGCAGCTGAAACTGCGCAGGCGCTTCCTGAAGGCCTTTGAGAAATGCCACTTCCTCACAAACATTGGACATTCAGCGAGAAAATTACTGCCCAGTGTCTGTGCGCAGAACTGTGCCAGGTTCTGCCATAAACAGAAGGTATAGGACACAGCTCCTGCTGTCAGAGTTGTGATGAGGACCGAGGAAGAAAACAGAGTGAGAGAACACATACTTAAAAAAAAAACCAAAACCTTATTTCTCAACAGTTTTAATTAAAACATGTAGTAGGTAAGATGGCTTGAAATCAATAGACCACAAAGACCCTCCCCTCAACACAAATATTCTGGCCACCCCACTTCCTTCTCTGTATGCAGTCTTTATTTTTAAAGATTTTATTTATTTATTTGAGAGAGAGAGAGAGAGAGAGAGAGAGAGAGAGAGATAGTGAGAGAGCATATGAGCAGGGGAGGAGCGGAGGGAGAAGCAGACTTCCCACTGAGTGCAGAGACCGACTTGGGGCTTGATCCCAGGATTCTGGGATCATGACCTGAGCTGAAGGCAGATGCTCAACTGACTGAGCCGCTCAGGCATCCCACTATTTTCTTAAATTACTTCTTTCCTTCCTTCTTTCTTTTTTTTAGAGAGAGGGAGAGAGAGAGAGAGAGAGAGAGAGCGAGAGAGAGAGCAGGGGCATGTAGGGGGCAGGGTGATGAGGGGCAGGGAGAGGGAGAGGGAGAGAGAGAATCCCAAGCAGGCAGCACACCCAAGTGCACAGCCAGACGTGGGGCTCGATCTCACGATCCTGAGATCATGACCTGAGCTGACATGAAGAGTCAGACGCTTAATCGACTGAGCAACTCAGGCGCCCCAAATCATAGACTATTTTTAGAGCACTTTCAAATTCACAGCAAAAGTGAGCAAAAGGTTTAGAGTTTTCCTATATGCCCCCATCATCACAGCCTCCTCCACCATCAGCTCCCCCTTTCTCATTGTGTTGTATCTGTTACAATCTATGAACCTACACTTACTCATCATAATCACTGAGAGTTCTTAGTCTATGCAAGGGTTCACTCTCGGTGGTGAGCGTTCTGTAGGTTTGGGCAAATGTATAATGAGGTATCTATCACCGTAGTACCGTACAGAATAGTTTCACTGTCCTAAAGTTCCTCTAAAAGGCACATATTTTTGCAGGAGGTCTAGAGCAGGCAAACTTCTATAAAAAGCCAGAGAGTGCATATTTTAGGCTTTGTGGGCATACAGTTTCTGGCAGAGCTACTCAACTCTGCTGATGTAGAAAGAAAGCAGCCATAGAAGATCCGTTAGCAAATGAGCATGGTTGTATTGCAATAAAACTTTATTATGAACAGTGAAACTTGAATTTTATGTAATTTTAGCAAGTCATGAAGTATCGCTTCTCTTTTGATTTTTTTCCCCCAACCATTTAAACATGTAACAATTCCAAGAAGTGAGAAGAGTGAAAAGAGAAGCACTCTTTCAGTTACCCAGTTTAGGGTGTCCGGGAAGCCTTCATGGAGGAAGTGGCACTGAGCTAAGACAGGACAATAAGAAACGAGAAGGAACAGCTAAGCTTACTGGCCATACAAACACAGGTTTCCAGCTGGAACTGACGGTGGGCTGTCGTTGCCAACTCCTGGTCTAGAGCCCTGTGTCCTGAACTGTTTAGTGGGCATGCAGAAAAATAAATTTGGAAACTACTAGAGACCCTGTATCTTTCTTAGAGAGTTAGTGCACATTAGTATGTTAAAGGCTCTGAGAAGGCCTGCAGTTAAAAAAAAAAAAAAAGCGTGCAACATGCTGTCATGCTGTTTAGTGCTGCCCTTCCCAACTGGTCGTGGGAAACTTTTCCACATGCTCCTTCCCTTCCTCCTTCTCCGCTCTCCACTACCTCCTTCTTTGCCACAGAATATATCTTAACTACTTGCAGAACTGATATTCTGAAGATCTTGGATTGGGAAATGCCGGCCCAGAGATCTTAAAGCTGTTGAGAACACAGTTTGGAAGCATTGTGAGGAATTGAAGGAAGATTTTGGACGAGCTGGGATTTCAGTCTGCCCAACTTTCTTGAGTTAACTTCAGAGGGCAGGATTCTCTGGGAGTGGGGTGAAAGCAATTGCTGACTAGGTTTCAGAATCTCTAATATGCCACCAGGCATACCAACAAGGAACCTAAAATAGTGGATTTAAGATAACTATGCTTAATATATTCAAGGAAGTAAATATAAGAAGATTTTGGCAGAGAACTAGAAGCTATAAAAGAGACTCAGAAGAAATTCTTGGAAATGAAAAAGGTAATAATAACAAAGGAAGATCCTAGGTCTTCATGCCCAGATTAGACACAGCTGAGGAGAAGGTTAGTGAATTGGAACAAGGGAACTATCTAGAAGGACGTACAGAGGAGAAAGCAGAAAGTAGCCAGAGACATAAGGATGCAGAGGGAAGGTCGAACGCTCAAAGAGAGGAAGTACCAGAAGGAGAGAAGAGAGAAAATAAGGGAGAAGTAAGATTTGAAGAGATAATGAAGGAAAGATTTCCGAAACAGGTAGCAAAGCACATTCCACAGGGACTCTGAGCCCCAAGCACGATAAATATGACGAAAGTCAAAGATAAGTGCATCACTGCAGCACTTCTTTCTTCTGGTGGAATAATATTCCGCTATATAGATATATACACATTTTCTTTATCTATTCCTTCATTGATGGAGACTCAGGCTATCACCATGCCCTGGCTATGGAAAATAATATTGCAACTGGCACTGCCGATAGCTTTCCGAGCTGGTGATTCAGACGCATCACCAGAAGTAGAATTGCTAGATCGTCAAGAGGGCTCCCTTTGCTCCACATACTCATGAATACATGGGAGCTTTCGTCTTTTTGTTGCTAGCCATCCTAGCAGGTGTGCAGTCATGTTCGCCTTCTTGATTGGATGTTCCTTGAGCACAACAGGCTTGTCCCCATGTATGAATTTCCATTCCCTTAGCCTAGAAGGTTCTTTCTAGACATTGCACTATACTCAAGTCTCTGTTGAAGCATCACCTCCTCAGGAGGCTTTCTCTGACCACTCTTAAGAGTCCCTTGCCCCTTGCCCCTGGTCTTCTGTCGACTTCCACGGTACTACTTTTCTTCACTAGTGACATGACAGGACATGTGTGTTTCTGTGTTCTTTGATCTCTGTCCCTGGAGTGGGAGCCCCATGAGAGCAGGTGTCTTGTTCAACTCCATGTTGAATGGACTTAGCCTCGATAGATGTTGTTCAATGCATTCATGAGTGAAAAAATGAATGAGTGAAGGCTTTGTACTTGCTAAGGTGTTTGTTACAGACATAGGGAAGAATTCCAAGGCATTCTCCACACGGCAATGGGCAGTTGGTTCTGATGAACCAGGGGGCTTCTTCAGGGGTGGGCCACCTCCTCATCAGGCGGTGTCAGTCCCCAGGGTCCCAAAGAAAATTGTTTTTTTATGGGCAGTAGAAGCCTGTGGTTCCCATCTCTACAGAGGAAAAGCAATAAAATGCAAATCCTCAGAGCCTTCTGGAGAAGTCAGGCTCCTTTTCAGAAAGCTGATGTTTGCTCTGGCTAGGATGATGTGCTTTGTGAGTTTTTTTAGTCTAACTTAGGAAATTTTATGACAGCCAATTAATCTATTTTAAAAGACCCAGTCGATGCAATTGGGACTTTTTATTTCTGAGATAATTGAGATGAAGCTTGAAAGAGATGTAAAATTTTTTTTGAAGCCTTTTTATTTATTGAATTGCTAAAGGCAAAGTCATCTGTTACTATACATGTTGTCTTTGGGGGAAAGCTGTAAAGATGTCAACAAGTAAATATCCCCATAAAGTGTCCACCAGGATCCTACAGAACTATTTCTTCTCTCCCTCTCTGTCTTTTTTGGTTACCCTTGGGTAAGCGAGGAATAATGGCTCCAAGTGTTGGCTGGTGTCACTGGATAAGGTCAGAGGGCGAGCAGCACTCGGGGTTCATGGTGCGAGAATATCTGATCTGTTAGATCCAAGTTTCCTGCCGACAGAGATGGGGAGCCTTGGGTGCTGAGGCCAAATTTCCTCTTGGGATGGCTTTTGACCCTGCCCTTTCCTAGGGGTAATGGACGCACAGTGCCTTCCCACGCAGTGCTGGGTCCGTTGACAGCAAGAATAAGGAAGCAGGGCCTGCTGCAGGAAGACCCAAGGCCAGTGATGGGCTCACCTGGGCCATGCACCAGGACTTTCCAGATATCTGAGACCTAAGTGGGGAGCAGGAAGGTGGGGGTATAAGAACACGGGTCTCTAACCAGGCTTCCTAGAGCCTGCCAGCCAAAGTGTGATTTAGAAATCATATGCCGTGCTATGCCAGGTGCTGGCCTCCAGCATGCCCTTCTCCAAGAGGCTGTCCTTTCCTCCAGACTGCGGTGGAGCTGAAACCCCAGTCTGTCACTTTGTCCCCTTTGATCTTCCTTGCAGATTTCAGACGGAGACAGGTTTGGGACCAAGGATCATTTTCACTCTGCAAATAGGTGTGCGGGAGATTTGATGGCGGCGCGATGTCAGAAACACTTTAATGCCTGAGCCCTGGGGTAGGTGAAGGTGGAAAATCTCCAGACAGCGCTGTGTTAGATTTTCCGCGGGTTCCGCGGGTCTGGCTCCAGGCGCTTAGCACGGACACCGTAATTGGGGGAGAGATTGCTGGTTGTCACTGACAGCTCTGCTCCCCGGAGTCCTGACCAGCTGGCCCCAGTGCAAGGAGGCTGATGGCTGGGGCTTCTGATGAAAAACAGATGCAAATGTGACCGTGTGACTGCAGGAAATCTCCTTACCAGGACAAGGCTCCTGCAAGGGAGGGCGGGCACCTGGGGGAAGGCAGCCTTTATCTTAGTTTGGTCTTTAAATGAAAACAGTTCTTTCTTCTGAGCTTTGAAATGCTGACATTGACCCGCAGTTTATTGTGCAAGAAATCACGCCGGCAACTTTTGCATGTTTGACACTTCCTTACCCAGGAAGTGAGGAGCTGGCAGAACGAGAAGGCACCCCAGGACCGCCTTTGCGTTTGGAACCAGCACTATCGTTGACTGTTGGGACATGGGTCCTGTGCAGACTTTGGACACCAGTAGGTGTCGTGTCTTACGGACTGGAAGGTGTCCGGTCCCCAACGGGCCCAGGACACTGTTGCAAGAAGGGAAAAGAGCACATTCATGTTTGTTGCTTAAAATTGGGCCTCATGAGTCTTGTTTGAGTCCCCTCAACGTGCACTTCCTTGCCCCATTGTTTTTCTCACTTCCCCTAGTATCTTGTCAAGGCCACAGAAAAGGAACAGATTGTTTCTTGCCAAAGGTCATCTTTTGAGGAAGCACATCTGGCTTTCAAAAGTACCAGGATTCCTGGCCTCAATGGAGAAATGCAGGGACCAAGTGAACTTTGGAATTGAACAATTCAGGCAGAAAGAAGGGATGCTAGAGAGTCCTGGGAGTTGGGACAGGCCTGGGGGAAAACAAGGCGGAGGGAGCATGAGTTCCCTGAGAGGAAGGCAGATCGGACCAAGAGCCAGAGAAAAGACACAGGAGCAAGAGGGCCATGGGAGGGAAGGAAGGGGGAGAGAGGGGCTGAAATCAGGCAAGATTTTAGTTGCCTTCATGTTTACCATGATGGCAGCAGGTTAAGGTGGTGGGTGACCCCTCTTCCGACTGCTCCAGTGAGTGAGCCAATTGACCAATAACAAGGGGCTCTCTTGTTTTTAGGATCGCAGTCCCCTTGGGGACCATATCCTGACCTGACTTTTAAGAAACTCCCTTCTGCAGCCCAAGGTCGCTCTGGGTAGAGCTTGTAAGTGTGCTCTATGACTCCCCAGGCCCCCACTCGCTGGCCTGAACAATCCCCACGATCTGCCTCAATTTACCAGGCATCCCTTTTCCACCTCCTCCCTCCATGGATCCCATGTGTCAGCTAACTAGGTGCCTGGTGTGTTTTGAACACATCTTGTCCCCACAGCCACCTTCGCCTTCTCTGGAATGCCCTCACTTCCCTCCTTACTCAGTAGTACTGACCGCATTCACGGGACATAGACCAAAGACTGGTGCCCTGCCCCCCTCTGTTGGAGCCATAGCTCAGTTCTCCAGCTAACAGAGTGGTCTTGACTTCTGTTCAGAAAGCACTTATGAGCCAGCCTTGACCTAATCATCTATCTGGTGTCCAGGTGCTGCCTGCCACCCCAAGACCAGCAAGGCCTTCTCCCCTTTGAGTTCAAACAAGTAGAAACAACAGGTATTTAATACATGTCAGCAGGAGGAATAAAAGGGGTTTGTGGTGGGATCTTCTTTCATATTTTCCATAAACCAAGAGTTCATTTGATTTCAAAAAAGAAGTATCTAGGAGGTTCAGTTGTCAGAAATAGCAAGTAAGTCATATTATGGCTGGAGAGATGATGTTTTGTTCCAAAAAAGTCTATGATTAAAGCCTTCAATACACTCATCACCATCCATCCATCTATTATCCATCCATACGTCCACCATCCATACATCCACTATTGATCGATCGATCGATCCATTCATTCATCCATCCATCCATTATCTATCCATCATCCATCCAACATCTACCCATTGTCCATTCATCTATTCACCCATTGTCCATTCATCCATCATCCATCCATCCGTCCAACCATCATCCATGGATTGTCCATCCATCCATTCGTCCCTCCATCATCCATCATCCATCCATCCATCCATGCAACCATCGTCCATGCATTGTCCATCCATCCATTTGTCCCTCCATCATCCATCCATCCATCCATCATCCATCCATCCATCCATTCACCCACCCATTTTCTATCCACCCATCCATTCATGTATTTGCTTCCATTTATTTCCCTAAGTACTGATGAGGATATGAAGACAAATAAAATAAAGTTCCAGGCCTGACAAGCACATAGATTTTTTTTCCTCAGAGATAATAATGGCTATGTGAATGATTTTTAGGAAGAGATTCAAAACAATATTTGAAAGTAGGGAATGGATAATGTGAATCAGAGTATCCCTGGCGGAATGTCATACAACCATGAAAATGATGACTGGGAAGAGTAGGCCATCATATAAATGAGGGTATGATATAGTAAATGAAAAAGTGTGCATGGCATTGTAAACAGGTATGCTTAAGGAAGAGAAGTCTGGAAGAAATAGAAGAAATGTGGACAGTTGCTCAAGTGGTGAGATATGGAGGACACCTTCTCTTGCTGTGCATTTCCTCAGGTTTCAGAAAAGAGCCCATTTTCTTTGTAATGTCCTTACTCGAGGAGTGGATTGCTTGTGCAGGCTTTCTTCCGCACTGTCCACGCTTTCTTTGACCCCTTGAATCTGTATCAGCACGTTCTATACAGGAAAGATATGCTGTCTTTCTGTGGTTGGAAAAAGAATATGCGTGTGTATATAAAATAAATACATGAAATAACATATTTTAAATACCCACCTATACATATCTACAACATATACATATAAACATGTATATATATACTCTTGTAATTTTTTCCCAGATGTCTTCTGTCCTGTTTCCAACCAGATTAAACCTGGGTGGGCTTTGCTGCTGGGTCTCTGCAGACTGCCATGGGGAGTCAGTCGCTAGAAATGAGCGTCTCCTCCCTCTGCGGCCACACTGAAGAACCAGCCATCAAGTTTCTTCCTTGGGGAGAAATTATTACAAGGCCTGTTTATAAGCATTAATGCGAAAGCGCCTATTTCCAGGCAGTGAGTGGAGCTTTCCTTGGCTGGTATTAGCTCCCACTGTTTACCCGGGCTTCAAATCCTTCGCAATTTAGTATTCCGTGTCACAGTTTTGCCGTGTGCTTCTTGAACTCTCAGTTTATCCACTGTCATTCCCTGACCGGTGGTCCCGTGCATTCTAGCACCTCTCCCCTTTCACTCCTGGAGTTTATACTGTAGTGGATGGGATGTGTTTTCGTTGGCAGCCTCTCTCTCACAGAGTAAGACTTGCAAGGATCTAGACATGCTCCAAGGGCATTTGTAAGTGGTTCCACTGCTTGGAAGTGACTTCTCTGGAAGCTGAGGTCTGAGGTTACTTTTTTGCATCTGGCTCAAGTCTCAATACCTTCAGCTCTGGCCAATAAGAGCTCTGAGGGTGGCTTTTCTGGGAGCCCCTCCAGCTGCAAATTCACCCTCTGGGGAGAGTTCTTGGGTCCCACGCAGGACCCAGGCCTGGGGAAGCATTCCGCCTCCGGGGACGGTCTACCTCCAGTCTTTCCCTGGGCCAACATTAATATTTAGCACAGGGCACGACTCCGTTCTCGAGTTCTGACTCGGGCTGCAAAGAGCGGCCAGTGCTTTACGGGAACGATCTTTAATCGGAGAAATCTGAGAAGTTGCTTCAGGCCACCCAGGAAGGCGTGGAGCTGGGCCAGCCAGGTCTGTGCAGCTCCCAATTTCCCCATGGCTTCTGTGCCCGTGCATGTCTGCATCTCACGCTGCTCCGTCGTGCAAGGGACTTCCTTACCCCAAGTGTATACACTGCTGGCGTTATTTAGAGAGAAATACGCAGTGGGAAATCATGCGCCAGAGAAACTCTGGTGGTCGATGAGAAAGACGCCCAGTTTTGTATCGAAAAGGATAATCAGTGGGGCGCCTGGGTGGCTCAGCCGGCGAAGCATTTGTCTTTGGCTCTGGTCATGATCTTGGGGTCCTGGGACTGAGCCCTCCTTGTGCTCCCTGCTCAGCGGGGAGCCTGCTTCTCCCTCTCTCTCTCTCTCTGCCTCTGCTCATATGTACTCTCTTTCTCCGCCCCCCCACTCACTCTCTCGCAAATAAATAAATAGATCTTTAAAAAGAACAAAGGAGGATCAGGACATGGGAATAGCACATGAGCTTCTCCCACCAGGGAGGGAGGGCCTTGGGAAAACTTCAAAAGGGGACAGATTTTAAAAATGAAATGACTTTCAGCTCATGAGGACTTCACAAAGGAGGTAGCTGACACGAGGAGGTGCTGTCAGGAGGGCCGTTTCGGGTCCCCTTCCTCTTGGGCTGTGTACGGACACCGTAAGGGCCCTCGAGGGTGGACGCTGCCCCTGGCATCGTGTTCCGACTCGCTGTCACACTGGGGCTGCTGTCCCCCTCTCTGGGGCAAGGGCAGGGACCCATCCGTGCTGCCATTCATACCGGGTGACATTGCATTTTTGGGGTAAATACGATTTGGCTACTCTCTTGAGGAATCATGCTGAGATGCTATGCTCAAACAGACCAGAAGTGGTCGTCTTCATCAGCGTGGTTCATGGCTCATGGCCAAAGCTTTCAGAGGTTCAAGATCCCTTCGGGCAGAGCTGTCACCAGCCGGTTGGGCTCTCCCGTGCTCTCCGCTGCTCAGTATGCCTCCAAGGCCCTGGGGCTTCGTTTGCACACGTGTCCTGGGACCCCAACCTGCCAAGGATACCGTGCAGGACCCGGTGCGGACCTCCCTTTTGGAGACCCACGCCCATTCTGGGAGTGCTCTGGAAAAGAAAACAAAAGAAAACAATGACAAGCCAGAGCTCTCCCCATCTCCCCGTGAGTACGATTTGTCACCCCATAGAGCCAGCCTCTTACACTTCACTTTTCATGTACTCATACTCGAGCTGACGTATTTCTAATACCAGGAAAAGGGGAACTTGTGTTCTTTGGTATCCCCGAAGGGGAAGTGAAACAAATACGCAAAACAATTCCATTCAAGAAAAAAACCCAGAAAAAACCGCTTATAGAACTATGACTTGTCCCCGCAGTGAACAGGCTTCTAAATTGAGGGCAGGGCTCAGCGGGAGAGTCTGGGAAGGCTTTTTAAGAATGAAATGAGGAAATGAGGAGTCATCCCGGGTTCCTCGGGCGTTCGGTTCGCCGTGGTTTTTGTGTTGAACAAGACCCCCCTGCCAAAGAGATTCTCCACACAAGGCCTATGGCTCATGGTTGGAAAACTGCCCACTGGCCAGCTGACTTTATTTTATTTTATTCTATTTTTGAGTTTTTATTGGAATTCCGGTTAGTTAACAGTGTAATATTAGTTTCTGGCATACAAGATAGTGACTCAATACCTGCAGACCTCACCGGGGGCTCATCACAAGTGCCCGCCTTCGTCCCTGTCATCTATTCCCCAGCCCCCCGCCTCCTCGTGTAACCAGCAGGATCTGTTTCTTGGCTTGTCTCTCTCTCTCTCTCTCTCTCTCTCTTCTTCTCCCCTTTGTCAACCGACTTTAAGAAGAAGCTGAGGAAATTGCAGTACTAGGTATTTACCCCAAAGTCGAAAAAAATACATATTTGAAAGAGTGCATGCACACCAATGTTTATGGGAGGTTGTCAACAATAGCTAGATTATGGGGAGACCCCAAGTGCTCACTGACTGATGAATGGATAAGGAAGATGTGGTGTGTGTACAAATGCATATGGACACGTACATATATATGGTATATATATAATGGAATACTACTCAGCCATCAAAAAGAATGCAATCTTACTGTTTGCAAAGACGTGGCTGGAGCTAGAGGTGGAATAAGTCAGAGAGAGACAAATATCATATGATGTTTCTCATATATGGAATTTAAGAAACAAAACGGGGGAACCTCCAGAAGGGGGAAAAGGAGGGGGGAAATCATGAAAGACTGAATGATAGAGAACAAACTGAGGGTTGCTGGACGGGAGGATGGGTTAGATGGGGGATGGGCATTAAGGGGGCACTTGTGATGAGTACTGATTGTTGTATGTACTCCAGTATTGACCTGTGTGTCCACTAATTAGAATTTAAATAAAATAAATAAATAAAAGGAAGCTGAGGGAAATTCACTTATGAACAGTCTGCCTTGTACATGCCTTCAGATGAGATCATGGCTTTGCTTTTTCATTTTGATTCAAGATAGGCAGCCTGGGGGCGCCCGAGGTGCTCAGTTGGTCAAACCTCTGCCTTCGGCTCCGGTCATGATCCCGGAGTCCTGGGATGGAGCCCCGCATCAGGCTCTCTGCTCGGCGGGGAGTCTGCTTCTCCCTCTCCCTGCTGCTGCCCCTGCTTGTGCTCTCGCTTTCTCTTTCTCACTCTTGTTCTATCTCAAATAAATAAATAAATTCTTTAAGAAAAAAAAAAAAGACAGGCATCCTGTTGTTTCCATCACTCTCAGTTCTTCCTGAAATGGGCCTGCTTTTCCCACCAGCCCCTCCCATGGATAGGTCCTCTGCTCACCTGGGGACACGGGAGATGCTAAGTGCATGCTGACCAATGTCCACACATGTGGGGGAAGAAAGAGGGACAAGGGCAGGCTGGCAACACCCCCGTGGCAGGGAGGGTCAGTGTGGGGCTAGGCACCATGGGACTGGATAAGAGTCTAGCCAGCGACCTGGTTTTTCTTGGGTTTCCTCTTGAGGGCTGTTGTTTGAAATAAGAACCCTCCAATGGGGCTGAATTTTTGACGAGTGCTGGGTTTCTAAATCTCCTCTGCTGGGAAGTTCGTGGAGACCCAGGCCATCCTTGAAATGCACAGAAGTTTTCCTTCCTTTTAACTTTGTTGAAAGAAAGCTATTTTATCGTGAAAGTATTAATATTATTCGTTATAGAAAATTGATCAGTTAAAAGGAAAATTTTCAACATGAATTTCTGCCACTCAAATTATGTTGCTAAAAATTTGGGGTTGATCTTTTTTTTTTTTTTTAATTTTATTTTTTAGGTAGTCTCTATACCCAATGTGGGGGCTTGAACTCACAACCCAAGATCAAGAATCATGTGCTCTACTGACAAGGCCAGCCAGAAGCCCTGGGGTCTTTCAATGCCCGAAGGGACTTCACTTTACATACTGTTTGTAGCCAGCATCTCTTGCTAAGCAGTTTATTATGAAGATCTTCCCATGTTAACATGTTTTGCTCTACTATTTCTTCAGTATGAACCTACTTTCTCAATGTGTGGAATTAATTTTTATTCCTAAAGTAGTTCTTCACCCTGCTGGTGTTCCCACAGTGACTCTTTTTCCTGTTGTTGTTGTTAAAGATTTTATTTACTTATTTGACAGAGAGAAACAGAGCTAGAGAGGGAACACAAGCAGGGGGAGTGAGAGAGGGAGAAGCAGGCTTCCCGCCGAGCAGGGAGCACGATGCGGGGCTCGATCCCGGGTCTCCAGGACCATGACCTGAGCCGAAGGCAGTCGCTCAACCAACTGAGCCACGCAGGCGCCCCCCTCCACAGCGATTCTTTTACTATTACAAACGATACCCATCTTGTATTCATGAATCAATATTTAGTTAGCTCAGAAGATCTGCCTCTTAACCTACAAAGGAGGCTCCTCCGTCCCTCCCTCCCTCTCCTCTCTCTCCCCCTTTTTCTATCTCTTTCTTTTATTGAAGTGTAGTTGTTAGGAGGCTTTTATTTTTATTTTTATTTTTATTTTTACAGGCAATTCTAACTATGAAACATAGAAATTAAAATAAAGAATGGAAACTTCCAAGTTACCTGTTGGGATAGTTGTCCATTCACAAATGAATTTAGTCAATACTGAAGACCCCCTCTGTGGCTCCAGGAACCAACCAGAAGCCGGGGGCCCTGCCCTGCCCAGGTCCTGCACTGGACAGGGAGGAAGCCAGGAGGACAGCAGAGTGGGAGATGGTCAGCGTCTAGGAGGGAGGAAAGGAGGGGACAGCGTATCTGTCTGAACCAGGCTGTGTATGGACCCATGAGTCAACTTCCTAAAAAGGTGGGGTGTGGTACGTGTTGTGATGAGTCCAGAAACATCTAGAACCCAAGGGCGTAGGGTATGGCTTTTTTTGGTTTTCATTTCAAAGAGCTCTTCCTTATTTTATTCGGCTCGGTACCTCAGTATTTTACAATTACAGTGCTATATGTGGATTTATGTGCTATTTGTGTGGTTGTGTATTTTTTTTTTGACTTTAAATTTATTCTATTTTTTCAGTGTTCCAAGATTCATTGCCCATTCCCCACACCCAGTGCTCCATGCAATATGTGTCCTCAGTACCCACCACCAGGGTCTCCCATCCCCCCATCCCCTCCCTCCAAGACCCTCAGTTTGTTTCTGTGTCCAAAGTCTCTCATGTTTCGTTTCTCTCCCTGAGTTACCCTACTTCCCATTTCCTTTCCTTCTCCTACTGTGGTTGTGTATTTTTAAGGTAATTTTTTTTATTATGCTCAATTAGCCAACATATAGTACATCGTTAGTTTTTGGTGTAGTGTTCAACGATTTGTTATCTGCATATAACATGCAGTGTTCATCACATCACGTGCCCTCCCTAATGCCCACCACCCAATTACCCCATCCCCCCAACCCCCTCCCTTCTGCAGCCCTCAGGCTGGTTCCTGGATGGCTTTGTTTTTAATTAGAGTTAAGACCTTAGGTTTAGGGACGCCTGGGTGGCTCAGAGGGTTAAGCCTCTGCCTTCAGCTCACGTCATGATCTGAGTCCTGGGATCAAGGCCCACATCCGGCTCTCTGCTCAGCAGGGAGCCTGCTTCCCCTCTTTCTCTGTCTGCCTCTCTGCCTAACAATCTCTCTCTGTGTCAAATAAATAAATAAAATAAAATAAAAAAAGACCTTAGGTTTAGGGGCACCTGGGTGGCTCAGTCGGTAAGCATCTGCTTTCAGCTCAGATCATGATTCCGGAGTCCTGGGTTCAAGCCCTGCCTCGGGGTCCCTGCTCAGCCAGAAGCCTGCTTCTCCCTTTCTCACTCCCCCTGCTGTGTTCCCTCTCTAGCTGTGTTTCTCTCTGTCAAATACATAAATAAAATCTTAAAAAACAAAACCAGCAACAACAACAACAAAACCCTTAGGTTTAACATTACCTTTCACAGCCTTTAACTGAGCACCTATTTTTTTTTCTGACTCTGGTCTATTTTATCGATCAAAATAGCTATTTTAGTAAAATATATATTTTGGTAAACATGCTAAGAACAGTTTATTTCAGTCCAGAAAGTGGACAGTATTATTTTATTTTGAAAGATTTTTATTTAATCACTTATTTGAGAGTGAGAGCGTGTAGGCATGAGCAGGGGGAGGGGCACAGGGAGAGGGAGAGCGAGAATCTCAAGCAGACTCCCCACTGAGCACAGAGCCAGAGGCTGGGCTCGATCTCACGGCCCTGAGATTATGACCTGAGTCGAAATCGAGAGTCAGACTCCCAATCAAGTGAGCCACACAGGCGCCCCAATGTCGTTACTAGAGAGCCCTAAAATCTAGTCCCTATTGTGAGTGACTACAGCAATTCTTAATCCCCCCTAGGATGCCCCTGGAAGGATCCCCTTCTGGAAGTTTCCCTGTTCCCAGATGCCCGCTGAGGAGCCCCAGCACCTCCACTTTGCCCTCCGGGGACCCCTCTCTCTCACCTGCCCTGACACTTGGGCCAAAGATCCCAAGACAAGGCAGGGCCAGGGTCTCAGGTCAAGGTACAGGGACCTGCCACACGTTGACAGGGTGCAGCTCAGAAGCAGGCTGGAGCCTCGCATTCATCTCCAGAAGCCCTCTCAGGGCGGGGTCCCCTCCACCTTGAAAGGACCAGTGTAGCCTCTGCGGTCTGGACAGGAATGCATGTCCCCCCAAAAGGTCTATTGGACTCTTCAGCCCAGGACCTCAGATAGGACTTGAGATTTGGAGTAGGGTCTTTATGGAGCTAATCAAGTTAAAAATTAGGTCATCAGGGCGGGCCCTGATCCAACAGGACTGTGTCCTTAATAAAAAGGAGAAATGTGGACACAGGCACGTGGAGAGAGCACCACGGAAGAAGAAGGCAGAGATGGGATGATGCCTCTACAAGCTAAGGAACCCCCCAAAATTGCCAAGAAACCCCCAGAAGCCAGGGGAGAGGATAGGGCAGAGTCTCCCTCCTTGACTTCGGGAGGAACCAGCCCTGCCCACATCTCGATCTCAGGCTTCTGGCCTCCAGAGCCCAAGACAGTAAATTTCTTTGCAAACATCTCCGTCTGCAGGATTTTGGCGGTAGGGCCACCTGGCTGTGCTGGCCTCCCGGGAAATCTGATCGGATATTCTTTCTTGAGATATCTGATTTGCTTTTGGGCATCACTTGTCTTTTTTGAGATGCCTCAAAAACGAAACGGAAAACCCCACGAAAATCAGCCAACTGAGCAACAGCAACGACAAAGCTGGACTCCTTCCAGATCTGGGTTCCAGCCTCGAGTCTTTGGTTTCCAGTCCTCTCGGCACATTAGAATCACCTTGGGAGCTTTGAGAAAAGTGCCTGCGACAGAGCCCTGCACAGACCAATGAGATCAGAATCTCCAGGGGGGTGGGGCAGGCCCCGGCATCAGTATTTCTTGAAGGGGATTCAAGGGCACAGCAGGATGGAGGGCCCTAAGTTCAGGAGATGCCACTGACCCAGCCTCCCCACCCCCAGACTTCTAGTGTCATCCACAGAGGAGCCCACAAGCACCAGGAACGTGGCTGGTCCTCGCTTACAGGCTCTTCTCCGTGCATCTCTGTGTCTCCTTGTCTGTCTCACACGAGGACCCCAGTCACGGGATTTAGGGCCACCTACCTGGGATGATCTCACCTAGGGAGCCTTCCTGTAACTACACCTGCCAAGACCACTATTCCCAGTCAGACCCATTCAGGGGCTCTAGGTGGACCCATCTTCTGGTGGGGGGACACCATTCTACCCATGATCCCTGGAGGGTTTTAAAGAGCTGTGCCGCTCACCCCCTGTCAATTTCACCAGAACCCTCGGTGTTGGAGACACAGTCCTGGGGGGTTTTCAAAGCTCCTGGTTGAAAAACCAAAAGAAGCCTTTGTGTTTCCAGTTGCCTTTTATATGACTGGAAAATCCAAACGGAAACAGGCCCAGGGTGGGGGTTCTACCTGGTGGAGGGTCCAGGGCAATTTCTACTCCTCCCTACTCGGGCTGGGGGCTATGCGTGTGTCTTCTTTGTGAAAGAGCAGTTGTGAGCTCCCTGGCTCGGGCTTCAGCAGTCCTGTGTTATTTCTGGCCTTTCTATACCTGGATGGCCTTGGCTTCGACGAGGCGATGTTTGTGCTAAGGGGGCAGCGCCGGCTGCTCTTTCACCCGAATCTCTGGGGCTCACACGCGGGTCTGGAACAAAGCGCTTCTTCAGCCCTCTACGTCCTGGGTTTCTCATAAGAAACCATGAAGCTGGTTTTCTTGGGCTTGTCAGCTGGGTTTCCAACTGAGAGCTTTTGATCCACAAAAGGGTTATTCAGCATTCCCTTTAGTCGTAATTAATTGCAGACCCTCTGGACGCAAAGCCCCGTCTGGTTTCCATTCCGCCCTCCGGCTGTGCCCGCTTTGCGTCGCAGCCCTGCTGGCGCAGACCCCCAGGCAGCTCTGTCGCCGCCGCTGCCTCGCTCAGACCTCAGCCGGCTCCTCGTGGGGTGGGCGCCAAGTGAACTTGAGCCTCAGACAGCAGCTTGGATCATTTTTCAGGGCTGGCAGCCTCAAGCATGCGGTTCTGGACCCGGTTCACTTTCAGGGAGAGGCGACAAGAGCCTGAAGGCGTTGTTTGGAAGAGCTGGCTCGTGGGACCCACGTCCCTGCCTCGATACAGGACAGGAGCGCCCGAGAGCCCAGCCGAGGGATTGGCGTGGGGTCAAGCACCAGCTTCGCTTTATGAGCTGTGGGACCTAAAGCCATTTCTGAACATCTCTGTTCCTTACTTGCCCCATCCTGTGGTTACGACAGCGGTCCCTTCCTGAGGGGTCTGCTGGGACACGCTGAGCCCCAGTGCCCAGTACTTGCGCATTGCCTTGTTCTGACCTGTCATCGGCCTGAGAGTCTGTCTGAAAATTGCACAGATGATCA
Organism: Spilogale gracilis; assembly: GCA_004023965.1. Lineage (NCBI taxonomy): Eukaryota > Metazoa > Chordata > Mammalia > Carnivora > Mephitidae > Spilogale > Spilogale gracilis. The sequence continues at coordinate 53,426 of PITA01001507.1, read as the reverse complement.
TCACAGATCATGTCAAGGAAAGGCTACAGTCGTACCTCTGGGAAGACGTGCAAGGGCTCGAGGGGAGTGCTCCCAGCAATGTGTCATGCCTGCCTCTGCTGGACGCCACAGCTTTCTCTCTGCCGCTGGTCACCTTCTCCTCCTGACTTCCACGCTGGCGGAGGGCGCCATTCAACCCCTTCTACCCACCCCATCCTCCTTGACCCCCAGATGCAAATGCCTTCCAGGGCTGGACCTCCTGCCTAGGTGTGCAAGAAAGATGGCCCCTGGGTGTGCAAAGCAGATTCTCCTGGATCCTTGGTGTGCATTGGTGTGCAAAGGCCAGAGGAGGGGGTAGCCGAGGTCCTTTTGTAGGTTAACAGTTGAACACAGGGCTGTTGAGCTCAAGCCCTTCCCATTTCACAGAGAAGAGCAGGTGTGGAGAACCTGCCCAATGTCTCTGGGAGCCAATTTGAGGGTCAGCTGTGGTTTTCAGGGCTGGTGTTCCTTCGCATCTTTGTATAGGACCCAAAGCTCACTCTCAGGCCTCAGCACAAGTGTCCATTGATCAGAACCATACTAAGGGGGTGTGGGTGCAAATCTAGAGCTTTCCGTGCAGCCTCAGCCACATTAGGGCTCTTGCTTTTTGTGATGAGGCTTTGACTGTCATCCAACAGACACTGGGCACCTTGATGACAAGTAATCTTGGATGCCGAGCAATCTGAGGGAAGGAAAACAAAACAATAAATGAATGTTATTGTCCCTGGCTCAGCAGACCAGCATTTTCAGTGCGGAAATAAAGCAAAAGTTTCAAGGAACCTGAAAGTGTCAATTACTAAGGGCTACTGCCGCTCTGTGTGTGGAGAGTGGGCGGGTCTGGGAGGGCTGGACAGGGTCAGAAAAGTTTTGTGGGTGAGGGAAGCCTGAGCAGGGCTTTGCAGGGCGAGGGAGGGTGGGTACGGGATGGGATGGTGGTGGCAAAGGCTTGGGGGCTTTGTGTGTTCTGTGATTATCAGGGATGTGGCAGGACTGTAGCAGAAACCAGGGTCCATGCAACTGGAAGGGAATTGGCAAGCAGCCTGGACCTCGTTCAGAGCCGTGGCTAAGACGGGCCAGACGTGTGCACATAGGAGCCTCAGGTGGATGTGTTCTATGCTTCGCGCTAGCAGAGAAAGCACCCTTCATGCTGGATTTGGTGACCCTGAACTCTGAAGTGAAAGGTATGAAGCCCAGGTTCCTGGGCAGCTTTGGAGAAAGGCCAAGCCAGAGCCTGCAGAAGGTTGCCATAGCAACAGCTCACGGTGGCAGCCCTCTCTGCAGGCACACCTGTCCCAGGAGCTGTGTTGTGTCCACTGGGAGCAGGGAGGAGTGGACCGCTCCCTCTGGAGCAGCCAGAGCCGGGGTAAGTCCATGCACTCAGAAGGCTCACAGCCTCCCCTCACCCCCGCCCCACGGGTCTCATGCTTTAGCTGTATCAGCATCACCTGCAGGGCGGGGCCCCACCCCCAGAGTTTCTGATGCAACAGGTCTGGGGTGGAGCCTGAGAATCTGCACGGCTAACAAGCTCCTAAGTGATGCGGTTGCTGCCAGTCTGGGGACCACCCTCTGAATACTGCTTGTTCAAGATGGGGTCAAACATTGGATGTCTGAGAGTCACCTGGGCCTAACTTTGGGATTCTGATTCAGCAAATGTCCCAGGTATTGGGGTGAATGTGTGCATTTGGACAATGTCCCTAGGATTCTGATATCTGAAAGCACCTGGCATAGGGACAGGGAAGCTGAAGAGAGCTTCTGGAGCTCAGGGGCAACATCCCAAGCCTGCAGCTTGAACAAACACCCCCATGAATCTTACACTGGGCCAAGGGGAAGTGTGAGTGGGGGTAAGGGCTCCTCCTACCCAGGGAGAAAGTGTCTGTCATCCCATTGTCAAGTGGTGGTATCTCCCACCTTCCACTGCCAGGAGTGGCCACGGCAAGAGCGTGGCCACTAATGTGGGTCCGATTATGCTTGGCATTCGGTACTCTCGACTGTGACGTCCCAGCACTTGGAAGGAAAATTTTCACTTTGCTCAAGCTCATCAGGACTGGGTCCTGGACCTCACTGGGTTCCCCCAAGCCCCCCAACTTTAGCTGCTATTGACTGTTTCTTTGTGAGGAGGCTCAGCTAGCTTGATTATAGCATTTTGGATCTCCCAAGAACGCAGAGATACTATCCAGTGGCTAATAATATGCAGATGTTTATGCAAATAGGTGCTCCTGAATTCTCACTGATCTTGTCTCAGCAAAGGGAAGCAAGCTGCCTCCCAGAGTCATGACCCCCACCCCCAGCCCCACACACTCAGGAGACCGCCTGCCTTGGCTTCACTACTGGTGTTCTAAGCAAAAGTGTTCCCACAACAGTAGAGCACAGACCAAGGGGAATCCGGATTCATCCAGAACGTGTGGAGCCTCTGCTCTCTCCTTCTCAGAACCAGGCGGCAGGTGTGGGATGGGAGTTCAGGATGGGGGCAGGGCCAAGGAGGCTCCCTAACATTCAGGGAGGATCAGTCTCCATACCCATAAAATGGAAGGGAACTATCTTCCCGACTCCTGCCCTCCCCCCCAGGAACATGTGAGAGGATGTGTGTGTGTGTGTGTGTGTGTGTGTGTGTGTGTGTGTGTGTGTGAAGTCGGCCCCCCGGAGAGGTTTCCCATCACCAGCATACCAGCATGGCCTGAGCAGCGACAGGGACTGGGAGTGGGGTCCCCCCACCCCAGGCGTTGGATTTCAATGGGGTGCCCACCTGGAGAGGCGGAACTCTAAGGACCAAGATGCGTCAGGAAATGAACATGTTTCTTTACCTTTTACATGTCAGTTTACAGACATCCTGGAGCAAGTGGTGCCCGGCGGGGTGTCTTCGTCATCGTTATTTGCATGACGGCTGTTCGCTCTGGCACAGCTTTCCCAGCAACCTCACCTGCCGCACCTGCACGGAAGATGGGGAGATAGCTCTGCTCTCTGAGACGCCAAGGCGCTCCCAGGCCAATAAGCTAGTGCACACTTGTCCTAATGATCCTCATCACAAGGTGTCCCAGGCACCTAAGGACAGGGGGAGTGGCTGACAGGAGGCGGTGGACAGAAGAGTGACGGGAAGGCGGGGCGGGGAGGTAGGGTTATGGCCCCGTGCCCTGCCCCTGTGTGAGCGCATGCGCAACAGGAGAAGGTGCAAAGGCTGGCTCCGGGGAAGGGAGGGCTAGTGCCGGGGAGTTTAGATCAGCAGACATAGTTGGAAGGCTTTACATCACCCTTGGTGCAAGAGATACCTTTCTCTGAGTTTCAACTTCTTTGTTTAAAAGATGGCAAAATACCCACTTGCCAGCCTTGCATTGTGGGTTCTAATGCAGCGCATACTATCTGGAAACTGTTATGTGAGAATAAAACATAACCAGCCATCTTTGCTCTGCAGAAAGGCTTTGAGTCAGTTGATTATCAAGTGTGAACCAAGATTCTGAAGGCTGCCTAAGAAGTTATTCCTTTCCCAGCTGGTAACCAAGACCGATAAAGAACTTCTCAAACTCAACAAACCCACCCCCTACCCCCCTACCCTCCAACTTCCATCAAATAATAATAGTCAAGAAATGGGCAGAAGACATGAACAGACACTTTTCCAAAAAAGACATACAAATGGCTAATAGACACATGAAAAAATGTTCAAGATTATTAGCCACCAGTGAAATTCAAAGCTGAACCACATCGAGGTACCACCTTACCCCAGTTAGAATGGCGAAAATTAACAAGACAGGAAACAAGTGTGGTGAGGATGCAGAGAAAGGGGCACACTCTTACACTGTTGGTGGGAATGCACCTTGGTGCAGTCACTCTGGAAAACAGTGTGGAGGTTCCTCAAGACATTAAAAATAGAGCTACCCTAGGACCCAGCAGTTGCACTTCTAGGCATTTACCCCAAAGATACAGATATAGTGAAAAAGAAGGGGCACCTGCACCCTAATGTTCATAGCAGCAATGTCTACAGCAGCCAAACTGTGGAAGGAGCCCACATACTCTTCAACAGATGAATGGATAAAGAAGAAGTGGTCCATATATACAGTGGAATATTCCTCAGCCATCAGAAAGGATGAATACCTACCATTTGCATTGACATGGATGGAACAGGAGGGGATTATGTTTAGTGAAATAAGTCAAGCACAGAAAGACATTGTACGATGTCACTCATATATGGAACATAAGGAATAGTGCAGAGGACCACAGGGGAAGGGAGGAAAGACTGAATGGCAAGAAATCAGAGAAGGAGACAAACCATGAGAGACTCTGGACTCTGGGAAACAAACTGAGGGTTACAGAGGGGAGGTAGATGAGGGGATGGGGTGAGTGGGTGATGGGTATTAAGGAGAGCACGTGATGTGATGAGCACTGAGTGTTATATGCAACTCATGAATTGTTGAACACTATATCAGAACTACTGATGTACTGTGTGGTGGCTAAGTAAGCATAATAAAAAATGAAATAATAATAATAATAATAATAATAATAATAATAATAATAAGTGGCCCCTTCCTGAGAGCCACCTTTCCCAGAGTCTCACTTGGGTCTGATGAGGGCAGGGATTCTTCCCTCTCCAGGCACCATGACCCCTTTAGTGGAACCTACATAACCCTTGTTAAGAAGGTGTTTCTAAATGTGTCAAAGAAAACATTCTGGATTGCAGAGTAAATCAATTATCTTGATACACACTTATCAACTTTAAAAACTCTTAAATGTATTTTGTTGTAAGATCTGTGAGTAGTTCTGAGAAGCATTCTACAATTTCAAAGTAGCAATGGACCATCACTGCAATTTTGAGATTGCCGGAACAGATGTGATGTTACCATCAAACTATATGTATTTCTAATCCATGACCAAGTCCCAGGGTCCGTCCCTGATGTTCATGTCCATCTATGATAGAAAGAAATGCTAATTTTCAGGTAGAGATTAGTAAGAATAAAAATATCATTATTTTCCTATGCAAGTTCACGGACCCCCTGGATTCTCTGGGAGGATGTGGACTCTTGAGTAAGAGCCCTTGAATTAGAGCTTATTTATCGGGAATGTTTGCCTGTGCTGTACATTCTGTTCCCTCCCCTACCTCTCCCCTCCTTCTTCTCCCCCATCCCTACCCCCTCTCCACTCTTTGCACCCCATCATCTTTCTCTCTCTTCTCCTCCTCTGTCCATCCTTCTTCTCTTCCTTCTCCTCCTCACCACTGTGTTCCTAGCCTCACACCTTGCTTGGCACACAGCAGTCCTCGAGAGTGAATGAAGTCCTTCAATCATAGGCACAAGGAAGGGTTTCTATAGTCATCCTTACTCTGTGTATTGTGTTGATAAAAAGGAGGTCTTCCAGAGTCCATGCCCTCTAGGAACTTGACTTGGCAGGGACTTGTGGGCCTGAGTGCTTCCTGGGTCTGGCTTGGCCAGAGAGGGGAGGTGTTCTGCAGGCTCTCAGCTGATCTCCTGAGGCCTCCCCTCTCCACCGTGCAGCTGGGTTTTCAGCTCTGAGCCTCCCCACATGCTGCAGTTTCCACTTCTCAATGCATCCTGGGTTTGTTTTCATGCTCTTTGGTTAATCATGCCTTTCTAGCATCCAGGACCAGTCCTCAGAGCTCATGGGTTTCCACCTGGAGCTTTGAAGCCTATTCTGGAAGTCTCGTTCCTGTGAAAGCTCACACATCCCAGAAAGGAGTTTTCCAAACCAGGACCTCAGCATAGCACATTGCTCTTTTCTTCTCGCTGGAAACTCTGGGACTTTCTGCTGCATTTTGGTTGGCCTCTTGGTTTCTCCCGAGGCTTCCTGGGGCCAGAAACACTCTGATGTGTGGGTACTGCTGGTGGTCCAGGGAGGTCCACGGTGGGACATGGTCAAGCCCACACTGATCTGTTAAGAGGTGGTTCTGGCCCTTAGTGGTGCTGGGCCCTTCTGGAACCTTGGAGTATATTTTAAGAGAAAATGTCTGACTCCCTTCAAGGGATGTACATGGTGAAGGCAAGAGAAAAGCCATGGTTCAGGGAGTGAAGTCACTTTTCTGGAAAGCCTCCTGTCGGTTTCTGCCTAGAGCAGGGACCTCAGACGGGCCTGAGGAGCAGGCGCTGGACCGCTCCAGCCATTGTGACCAGGCAGCTATGGCCTGGCTCTGGCTGGTGGTGGTTGGGCAGGAACCTGGGGTTTGGTGTCTCTGGGTCTCCTGATGGTTTTAAGGGAAGCGGGAGAACTTTATTTTCAATCAAATCTCAAATATTGGCAACTAATTCGAGATGTAAACTTTTCTTTTTAAAAAAAGATATTTACTATTTATTTATTTATTTGACACGGAGAGAGGCAAGCAGGGGAAAGGGGAGAAGGAGAGGCAGACTCAACTCCCCGCAGAGCAAGGAACCCGATGAGGGCTCGATCCCAGGACCCCACGAGCATGATCTGAGCTGAAGGCAACCACTTAACCAACTGAGCCACCCAGGCGCCCCTCAAAATGTAAACTTTTAGTGTATGTGTTTTGGTGGGCCCGGACAGAAGACCTCTACGGGCTACATTTCACCTGTGAGTTCTCTCACCTTCAAATTCACACAGCAAGGTGGGAATGTTGGTGCCAGGTCTGAGCACCAGCAACTCCCAAATGTGAAAGGGGTTCTAAAGAGAAGAAAGCATTTTATAAACGAGCCATATGGCTTGCTGTTAGAAGTGGCCATTAGCTATGCATGGGCGGACAGTAGGTCATTATGGGGACACAGTGCTTGAGTCTTGAATAATTATTTTATATTCACCATGAATGCTTATTCTTTTTCCTTGTTTTTGCTAGATTTTAAAGATTTTCAAGGGTGGAGCCAATAGAGAACAAAATCTGTGCGTTCCTCATGGTGGCCGTCAGGGGACCACAGCACACACATTAGAGTTCTGGAGGGCAGAAGTCCCAGTTGTGTCTCATTAAAGCTAAAATCAGGTCTTCAACAGGATTGTGTGCCTTCTGGAGGTCCTAGGTGAGAGCACCATCTCCTTGCCTTTTTCAGGGTCTGGAGGCTGCCCACATCCCTTGGCTCTTGGCCCCATGACTTTGTTCTCTGTTTCCATCCTTGATGCTCCTCCAGCATGGAGCCTCGTGGCTGGAGCGTGGTCCTGCTGGCCAGTGCTGGAGGCAGCTGGCTGGGAGCCTTGGAGTCAGCATGGGCTCGGAATCCCAGCTCACTCCCTACCAGACCCAGGCAAATCCCACACCTCTTCCTTTTATTGCAATACAGTTGGTACAATGTTGTGTAAGTTTAAGGCGCACAACATATTGATTTGATACAGTTCTATTGTGACATGATTGTCATTGTGGCATTGCTAACACCTCTGTGGCATCCCATAACGAGAGTTTCTCCCAGTTCCATCAGTTCTGCATATGTCAGGTCAACACTGGGAAAGAGGGGACCATAGCAATGCCTGTCCCAGGGTGGGTGGTTATGTTGTTGGATGAGCTGACTACTGAAAGTGCTTAGCTCAGCTGTGACGGGGGAAGAGGGCAAAGGGCAGCTTCTTCTGGCCATGGGTCACCAGCTGCCTCCAGCTCTTTGCAGGGGATTCCATGAGGGGAACAAGAGGATCCCTCGACAGTGAGAAAATCTCACCAGTCCCAGACAAATGGGGATGAGGGATGATGAGGTGGTCACCCTGCTAGGTGCTACCCTCTCCATTTTAATCAGCATTGCCTGAGAAAAGGAGAGGGGGGGATTTAAGGGGCAGGAGGCTTCCAGGAGAAGGAGACCTGTGGGATTTTGATTTCCTTAGAAATTGAAATAAAAAATACCCTCCCTTTGTAACTCAATTTAAAACTGATTGCCTCAGAAAAGGGAAGACATAAAGTCTGGAACCTCAGAACCCCAGCGTTCTTTTTGCTTGTTTTTTTTTTTAAATCAACCTTCCCTAGTTTTTTTGTATTACATTATGTTAGCCACTATACAGTACATCATTAGTTTTTGATGTAGTGTTCCAGATTCATTGTTTGCTTATAACACCCAGTGCTCCATGCAATCTGTGCCCTCCTTAATACACACCACTGGGCTCACCCATCCCCTCACCCCCATCTCCTCTAAAACCCCCAGTTTGTTTCCCAGAATTCAGAGTCTCTCATGGTTCGTCTCCTGCTCTGATTTCCTCCCTCCATTTCCCCCTTCTTTCTCCTAATGTCCTCCATTCTATTCCTTAAGTTCAACAAATAATCATCTTTCTCTGCTTGACTTATTTCACTCAGCATAATCCCTCCAGTTCCATCCATGTTGATGTAAGAGTTGGGTATTCATCCTTTCTGATGGCTGAGGAATATTCCATTGTATATATGGACCACATCTTCTTCTTTTTTTTTTTTAAGATTTTATTTATTTATCTGACAGAGAGAAACTCAGCCAGAGAGGGAACACAAGCAGGGGGAGTGAGAGAGGGAGAAGCAGGTTTCCCGCCGAGCAGGGAGCCCAATGTGGGACTCGAACCGGGGTCTCCAGGATCATGACCTGAGCCGAAAGCAGTCGCTTAACCAACTGAGCCACCCAGGCGCCCCCACATCTTCTTTATCCATTCACCTGTTGAAGGGCACCTTGGCTCTTTCCAGTTTGGCTACTGTGGCCACTGCTATGAACATTGGGTGCATATGGCCCTTTTTTCCACTACATCTACATCTTTGGGGTAAATACCCAGGAGTGCAATTGCTGGGTCATAAGGTAGCTGTATTTTTAACTTTCTGAGGACTCTCCACACTGTTTCCATGATGAATGGATGGTGGGTGGTGGCGAGGTTTGCAAGAGGAGCCTTGAGCGCCACACTTACAGGACCCCACTTTACCATGGACCTCCTAGTCATGCACAGACCAGCAGCGAGACTCCGGGGCTTGGTTATTTGCTGTAACAAATATTTGGTGAGTAGACTTTTTTTTTCACAAGTGCACATGTTTTAGGATCTCTTCCTACTCTACACTATCCTCCTCAACCTTGCCCTACCCTACTCCACCCTATCCTATGTGGCTGGAGGGGTCCAGCCCCCACGGGATGCAGCACTTGGAAAAGGTCACATCCTGTTTCTGTCCCAGAGCAGGGTTGGCAAACTGTAGCCCAAGCATCAAATCTGACTTGTTGCCTATTTTTGTGAATGAAGTTTTATTGCAACACAGACTTTTTGTGTATTGTCTGTGGTTACTTTCTGCCACAGAAGCAGAGCTGAGTAGTTATAGCTGAAACCATAAGGCTTAGGAAACCTTAAGTATTTCTGTACCTGGCCCTTATAGGAAAAGTTTGCTTATCTTTGATCTATAGTAAAAAGATTGAGGATGAATCCTGAAAATATGAGCAGATACGGCATGTAATACCATATATAAGGTCTCACTGAGGTTTGCTGTACAGTCAAAATGATGGGGAAACAGGGAATCTTTGGATGTCTACCCACAAAACTGAATATAAGTACTCAACAAAACGTGCACATTAATGCTTATAGCAGCATTATTCATAGTGACCCAAAGGCAGAAACTACCCAAATGCCCATCAACAGGTAACTGGATGAACAAGCCAGTCCATACAACAGGACATCATTCAGCCACAACCAAGAGTGAAGTATTGGTCCGTGCTACCACATGGATGAACCTCAACACTGTTAAGCTTGGTCAGAGAAGTCAGATACTAAAGACCACATATTTTACAATTCCATTTCTATGAAATTCCCAGAATTGGTAAATCCAAAAAGATGAATGAGATTAGTGGCTTCCAGGAGCTGGAGGGAAGGAGGGACAGGGAGTGATTGCTCAGTGGGAATGGGGTTTCCTTTTGGGGTGTTGGCAACATTTTGGAGCTTGATGGAGGCACTGGCAGAACAACATTGTGAAGGTGCTAAGCGCCCCTGAATTGTTCACTTCCAAATGACTGATCTTCTGTTTTGTGAATTCACCTCCATTTTGAAAAGAATGATCGGGTTGCTAAGTAGCATGCTGTATCCCAGAAGAGCATCAGCAGCCTTGGGAGGCCTCAATGTGCCAGCCTCCCTGCATCAGTGATGCACTGAGCATGGTGTGTCTACGATGATCCTAAATCCCATGAAGGCATGCCAGCTGCATTGTGCAGTTTTGTTCTCCATAGAGAACACTATATGTATTTCTCAGGGAAGATTTCTATTCAGTTGGTAGGCAGAGTCCTATTATCCCTCTCCCGAATTGGGTACCCTCTCCATTGGGTAGGTCCTATATATTGCCAATAAACTTCCCCATTCCAACTTTCATGGTGCTTGAAGTTTCCTGCACAAGCAATAGTTGCTTAGTAGAGGTCTTATTTCCACAATGTGTTTGTCCTACACACACACACACACACACACACACACACACACACACACACACATTTCTTGGAGGGGGCAGGCAGGGCAGAGATGGCAGAAAATGGATGAAAATGCATTAACAAAAGGGGTCTTGTTGCAGGATTCTGAAAAGGACAGGATGATGATCACATTGGGTGTGGGAGAGGTTGAGAACTGTGGCCAGAGACAAAGTCCCTATGGGCAATTAGCATGGGGATGAGCTCTTGGGTTGGGGAGGGGTAATTTGTAGAAGGCATGCCGGCTGCATTGTGCAGTTTTGGAAGTGTTGTTCAGTTGTGGCTATAAGTGTGGATTCCCTGTGGTTGCTTAATGCACAGCCTGGGCAACTGTACACAGTGATCTCTTGATTAAAAAATCAATTCATCAGCCCAGTTAGGTTAATCTTATTTCTTTCATAGGCCAGCATAATATAAAAGCTTTGCTGGTAAATGCCAAAGTTTGATTACTGTAATAAATTATATTTTTCTATATACTTGATCATTAGAAGCTTAATTCTTGTTAACAGTATTAATATGCTTCTGTTAAAGTCCTTAAGCAAGCCTATAAGACATGAACATCATCAGTTAATAAGAGAAATTTAGCATCTTAGTATTTGGTCAGTTGGTGTCGATTGAACTGATTTTTGGCCAATAACACAGGGTGCTGGAAAAGATATTGGTTAGTGTGTGGACAGCTGAGATTCTGGGTATACCCCAGTTTGCCCAAACTTAGCCTTTCTTGATCAAGGACAAATCCAGGTCCCGAGGAGATGAATAGATCTGACCAGCCCTGGCAGTGAGAGCTGAGAAGAGGGTTGGGACATCCTGCCCTCTTTGGGGCAGGAAGAGGCTGAGGTTCTGGAGCTGTCCTAGGAAGGGCTTGGACCAAATCAGATTTCTGGTTCACAGGGACCAATCTGGGAGCCAGTGTGTTAACCCTTGCCCTTCCACTGTGGCCAGACTGTAACTCACAGTGATGTTAGTTGCGTTACACTGGTGGATCATAGATCCTTTTTTAAATCTAATAAAAATTATGAACTTTCTCCCCAGACAAGTGTATATATATGATGTACTAGTTGGCTAGAGCTGCTGTCATAAAGTAGCATAGACTGGAGCTTAGACCCCAGGAATGCATTCTCTCACAGCTCTGGAGGCTGGAAGTTCGAGGTCAAAGTGTGAGCAGGTTGCTTCCTTCTGTGACCGTGAGGGGGCATGCTCCAGGCTTTCTCCTTAGCTTGTGATGGTCCTCTTCTCCCCACGACTCCACATCATTTGCCATGTATACATGTCTCTGTGTCCACACTTCCCCTTTTAATAAAGGTATCAGTCCTTATAAACTTGGCTTAGCTCGATCACCTCTGCAAAGACCCTATGTCTGAATAATGTCACACTCTGAGCTACTGGGGAGGCTTTTAGGACTCTGATGTCTTTTTTAGGGGGAATGGGATACAAGCAGGGACTTCACACGTGTTTGGGCGGTTGGGACCAGCTTCTTGTTCCCCTGCCAGGTACCATGAGAAGAACGTGTCCCTTGTAGCTGCTTTCAGGTTAGCTTAGACCCCAGAATGACAGGCACATGTTGCTGACCTGAACCCGGTTTGCAGCCCAGAGCAGAGCTCTCCCAGCCAGTCTGAGGAACGGGGAGCAAGACATATGTTTGTTGTTCTAAAGCCACTAAGATTCGGGATTGTTATGTAGCAGTAACCCAGTGACTGCTGGTGGTGGCAGGAGGTCACAAACCTCAGATTTATGAAACACCCGCTCCTCTTGGTGGAATACCTGAAGGTTGTGACTTTGCTGTGCAAATTATAGGCTCATCGGAGAGCATGCTCTAATCTAACTCTTATTTGAGGAATGATGAAACCAGGTCTGAGAGGTTAAGTGACTGACCCAAAGTCACACAGCTAAGTCTCTGAGTTAGAATTCTACCCTCTTCTGACACTCTTTGTTCATGCAATTACAGGTGATGTTGAGGTGGAAATGGAATGAACTGGAAAACCAGCTTCCGAAACTTCTCCCTCTAACCCTTGGCTTCAGTGCCCTTGAAAGACCTTTAAAAGGGACATCGGTACACAGCAGAATGAACTTGGATGTCATCTTTTGTGTCTTTTTCCTTGGAGAGTGACCCAAGCAAAAAAAGTGGTTTGGGTCTGGGCTTCGTAGGATCATGGAAGGGTTGGTCACATGGAGAGACAAGGGAAGGGGCGTGTCAGACACAAGCCGGGGGGACCTAGAGAGAACAGCTAAGAAGGAGAGGGAAACTGAAGATGTGTGGGAAGGACGGGACACACAAAGTTGGGAAAAGAAGAGCCTTGCTTCTGCCCCAGCGCAGTGTGGGAATCATTTCCCAGTGGGAAGTCAGCAGACTCAGGGAGAACACAGTTCTTTAAGAACCACAGCGCTATGGGGCTAAAGCCATGGATTCTACACTGCCCTTCCTGATGCCGAGTTGGACAAGGGTCCAGACCACAGCTCACACTGCACGCACACACAGAGTCAACAACAATCCTTTGAACCAGCAAAAAGCGAATGAGATCAAAGCAGTGCTGGAAACACCAGCATGGGGCTGAGAAGAGATGCCCAGGGCAAAGGGCTCAGGTGGCTTGTGGGCTCCATCAGGAACAGCCGAGGGAGGGTCTTGCAGGTGTGAGAGAGGAGAGCATTTTGTGTAGGCTGCTTACCCATCCTCGGGGATATCTGTCCTCAGGACTGACTATGTACTTGGTGGGGTCCAAGCCGATTTAAAATGTAGGGCTCCTGGCTCAAACATTATTAAGGGTTCTAGTACATCAGTTACAACATTCTGAACCAAAGGGCCCTGTGTGGCTGCGTGGGTCACACCTGATGAGGCATCCGGTCCCGTCTGCCCTACATGGTCCAGGGTGATCCTTCCCATCTCGGGTGGGAGAGTTATGCAAGTACATGAAAATGGACTCTACATTTTGAACTATAATACAGTTCAATATTAGGTATTAGATGAACAGCAACAACAGAATTATTTTACCTACTTAGAAAATATTAGAATTGAGCTTTCTACCAGAGCAACTAGACTTCTGCCATTCACGAGTAAGCATCGATGATCTGATGCCAGATAATGACCCTGTGTTATGGCTTAGCCTCATGAAATCCTCTCTGCCCGCCTTGTGGCAGTAAGGACACGTCTTTTCTCTGGAGTTTAAAATAGTCCAAAGGTGCACTCTATCTAAGGCTGCCACATAAATTTTAGGACACCCACATAAACTGAATTTTAGATAAGCAGCAAATAATTATTAGTGTATGTCCCAAATATTGCATGGGACATTCTTATGCTAAAACATTATTTGCTGGGCATCTAGGTGCCTCAGTCAGTTAAGCTGCCTGCCTTTGGCTCAGGTCATGATCTCAGGGTTCTGGTATTGAGCCCTGCATTGTGCTCCCTGCTCACTGGGAAGCCTGCTTTTCCCCCTTCCTCTGTTCCTCCACCTTCTGCTTGGGCGCGCTCTCTCTCTCTCTCACCATCTCTTTTAGATAAATAAAAAAAATATTTTAAAAAAGTATTACTTTCCTTAAATTTAGATTTAGCTGGGAATCCTGTATTTTTATTTACTGATTCTGACAACTGTATGGACTTTAAGTGGTAGCTTCCGAATTACTGATGTAGATCTGGGGACCCAGGTGGGCTGACCTGTCTGAGTGATGGCAAGTAAACCGACTCTGGTGTCTGTTAGACTTCTGGTCTGTATCAGCTTCCCGGGGCTCGCAAGCTGGATGGTTTAGAATGACAGACGTGTGTTCTGCCTCAGTTCTGGGGAGTAGAAGCCTGCAGCCAGCACGTGGGCAGCTGCTGAAGATGCTGGGGAAGGATGCATTCCAGCCCTTTCTCCACGTCCGCTGGCCCCAGACATTCTGGGGCTCATGGCAGGTGTAGGTCACGTTTTCACGTGGCATCCTCCCCTCCTCTCCTCACACAGAGCTTCCCTCTCTGCGGGTCTGAGTCCAAATTTCTCCTTTTTATACGGACACTGACCATACTGGATTAGCGTCTCATCTCATGACCCCACCTTAAATTGACTGCTTTGGGAAAGACCTTATTTCAAAATCAGGAAACATCTGAGATATTAGGGTGTCTTAGCCTATTTGGGATGTTCTAACAGAGCACCCCAGCCTGGGTGGCTTATGAACACCAGAAAACATTTCTCACAGCTGTGGAGGCTGGGCAGTCTGAGCTCAGGGTGTGAAGTCCGGTGAAAGCCCACTTCCTGGTTCATAGGTGGTGTCTTCACAGCGCAGAAGGGGCAAGGAGCTTTCGGGGTATGTCCTTCTAAGGGCACTAATCCCTTCAGGAGGGCCCCTCCCTCATGACCTAATCACCTCCCGAAGACCCTGCCTCCTAGAGCCATCACATGAGGTATTAGGGCCCCAGCATGTGAATCGGGGAGGGGGACACACATCCAGTCTATAGCGTAGGTCTTAGGACTTCGACACATCTTTTTTTGCAGGGGAACACACTTCAACCCATAACACGGTTCCAGGACCGTGCAGGGCCTTTCCGTTCTTAAGCCAGCTGGGTGGTTTGCGTTCGAGGGCTGGAGAAGCTGTCAGTACGGCTTGCCAACCATCAGCCGTAGCAGACCCGGAGGTGTCGAGGGACCGAGATGCAGCGAGGACAGGCGCCGAGAGGGCCACCGCTGTGCACGGAGGGGCAAGCGCGCATCTGTTCCACGCTCCCGCGGTTGTGGGCACGTGACAAAGTTTTCACGCGGGACGGCAAGGCTTACTTCTGCAAAGTAAACATTTCTGGAAATGCCTGCTTCATGGAAGCAGCCCACACATCGTACACAGAATGTTAATGTTACCCAAGCTTTGGAAATTACGGGTGGAAATTGTTTGCAGACTCCTTTGGAGTTTGATAACAAATGTTTGCCTCGGTCTCGGAGCCTCAAACGAACAACCATTCTATTCCAATAACGTTGGCTAATGAGAAAGGCATTTTAGCTGAAAGGGGTGGAAGACAGGGTATCATTACAAAAGAGAGACTGACCACAGCACGTTGGTGAAGCAAAGCCAAGTGGTAGCCTGATGCTCTAATCATGTTGCTTGTATCAGAAACAATGGTGATAGCGGGTCTTCAGAGAATATTTTGTAGAACAGACTTAATGATCATTTTAACAAGCACAGACCTCTGATGTCTGGATTGGTTGTGTTAAATCTAAGGCTACTATGATAATAGTCAAAGGAAGTCCCGGCCAGGGTGAGGGATGATTTGTAGCAGATAAATATCTGGTTTCCATTAACCCTTTTTGTTCTGTTTCCCTATGAGAAGAGGTGGGATGCCAAGCCCATTTTGGCAGGTTGATAAATTGTGTGACTTTTCAAAGAGATAAACAGATGTAAAATGGACTTTAAGAATACTTACAGGGGCACCTGGGTGGCTCAGTCAGGTAGGCGACCGGCTCTTGGCTTTGGCTCAGGTCATGATCCCAGGGCCATGAGATCGAGCCCCTCATCAGGCTCTGTGCTCAGTAGGGAGTCTGTTTGGGATTCTCTCTCTCCCTCTGCTCACCCTGCCCCTGATTGTGCTCTTTCTCTCTGTCAAATAAATAAATAAAATCTTAAAAAAAAAAACTTACAAAAGGGGCTCTAAGGTGATTCAGTCAGTTAAGTGTCTAACTCTTGATCTCAGCTCAGGTCTTAATCTCGTTGTTGTGAGTTCAAGCCCTGTGTTGGGCTCTGTGCTGGGCATCAAGGCTACAGAAAACACACACACACACACACACACACACAGAATGCTTACAAAAATTTTGGCTTTGAAGCTTCATGGAATCCTGAAGATCAGTGCTACCTGAGAGAAACAAAATGTGAAACCTCTTATAACCTAAAATATAGTGATATAACAAGTTAATTTGAAAATATAGCTTATTTAATACAATATGTCCCAAATATTGTCATCTCACACTATGTTCAATATAAAAATTATTGAGATTTTACATTCTTTGTTTGCATCGACATCAAAACCCAGTGTGTCTTTTGTATTTACGGCACATTTCAGTTCTCAGTTCCGACAAACTACTCCTCAGGTGTTCAGAGTGCGGGACCCAGCATCACCACACGGGGCAGCTCAGTTTCATTTATTTTTATTTTTTTGAGGATTTTATTTATTTATTTGAGAGAGAGAGGATGAGCAGAGAAAGAAGCAGACTCCCTGCTGAGCAGAGAGCCCAACATGGGGCTCGATCCCAGAACCCTGAGATCATGATCTGAGCTGAAGGCAGAGGCTTTAACCCGCTGAGCCAGGCAGGGATCCCTGGGACAGCTCAGCTTTCAACCTTTGCTACTGCAAGTGTGGTCCTTGTGGACCAGTGGTCTCTGCTCCAGCTGCGAGCTGTTAAACATGCAGAGCCTCACTCCCCACTGGCCCGGACCTTCTGAATCAGCATCCACATTTTAAGTGAATGACTCCTACACACGTTGGAACACTGCAATTTGAGAAGCTCTGTTGTAGACTTCACCTCTTCCGACCCTTGGGGCAGGATGCTTCTGCGTGAAGAGAAATGAGGAAGCATCTCTTTCCCTGTGACCTGAGCACAGATCAACAGGTGCTCTCCCCGCCCCAGCTTCTCACTGCCCTGGACTCAGGGTCCCCGCTGATCCGGCCGCCCTGCTCGTGGAGTGCCCCCTGCTCCAGGCTCTCTCGGAGGGGTGCCCTGAACGGTTGCCCCTCATAGCTGGTGGCTGGTGATGAAAGCTGGCTTGCACGCAGTGAAAGAAAAAATTGTTCAATTCCCTCCTGTAAGAACTGGAGCTTCAGAAGGCCCTGCTTTGGTTTCAGATGCTCAGTAACTGCAAATGGAGGGTTGACCACTATGAGCCCCGAGGCGGGAGGGACAGCGTGTCCCTCGTTCGTGTCCCAGGTCATGGAAGCCAGCTCTTTCGTCATTTCTTGGTGAAGTCCAAGAAGCGGGTGGGTTGTCTGAGATTTTCTCCTACTTTCTGGCGAGTGATGCTCTTCTTTTTTCTTCCCTGCAGTTTAGATTCTCATAAACAGGATCCCTGATAACTTGCAACTCTGACTTGTGACGTTTACTGGAAAGTCTGTCCAAGTGCTGTGACTTTGACTCATTCCCCAGCTGATCCTTCGGAAGATGTGGTCACAGCACACATGCCTGTGGTTGGGATATGAAGCCTGGAGGGGAGGTGCTGCGGGCTCCTGTTTGAGGGATTGAGTGCGTAAATAGGAGGCCTCTGGATGTCAGAGAGGAGCATGCACCCCCATGTGAGTGTGGACATTCGTGGTGTCCCCACGCTTCCCGCTAAACAGAGCCAGCTGTGACTCTAGTGGCAAAGGCAAGAAAATTCGGAGCCTACGTCCTCGGTGGAAGTCATTTTAGCCTCTTGGCCTCTCTATTTTCCCATTGATAAAATGCAATTCACAACTGTAGAGGGTGGTTTGTAGAGGTGGAGAAGACGTTTGAGAGGCATGCGAAGGGAAGGAATGAGGTACATCTGCTGGGAACAACGCACAGGTGCAGATGGGGTATGGAGATGTTGGGGCAGTGATCTCCAGGCGGGAAATCCAAGAAATCCCCAAGTTAAGATTTAGCCAGAGAGGTCAAATCATCCATAGGCAGGATAGAGGAAAAAAAAGAGGAGGGGCTCCTGGGAGGCTTGGTTGGTTAAGGGTCCAACAGGCTTGGTTTGGTTTTGGCTCAGGTCTGATTTCAGGGTCCTGGGATCAAGCCCCGAATTGGACTCTGTGCTCAGCATAGAGTCTGCTTGAGCATTTTTTCTCTCTCCCTCTTCCCCTCCCCCCACTTGTCCTCTGTCTCTGAAATGAATAAATATATCTTTTTCTTTTTTTTTTAAAAGGAAAAATAAAACAAACCACAAAGAGATCTAAGAGATTATGGATAAAGATACTTATTTCGATTGTCCCAGGGTATAAATGACTCCACGGGAGGGGAAAAGGCCTGCTGGTAGCTGCATTAATACTTTGAGCTCTTCTAGAACTTTCTAGGCTGGTGGGTGACATACCAATCTTTATCAGGATTCCTTTTACATATTTCTTTAAAAAGGTTTGTAAGAAGGTAGCAGCACAGAGACTTTGCTGGGAAACAAATTTCCTGTGTGTCTGAGGCAGCACAACCAGGCACGGCCCACCCACACTGCGAGGACTGGAGATCTGATTTTCCATGCACAAAGGTGTAAGGAGTATGTGGAATCTTCTGGGTTGTGTCTTTCATTAAAACAAAAAAGGTAAAGTGTCCAAGTCAACTCTGGTATGGAAGTTTCTAGAACTTCCTAATTATAATTATTTACCAATTATCTAATAATTATTATTTACTTGGCTCTGTTCTTTTGGAGACATTCAGGTGGTCAAACAGGTGAAGGGATTGGATTCTTTTATTCCTTTGGCAACACAGAGTGGAATTCTGGATGCACAAATACATCTTTGTTTCTGTGTTTTGGTGCCTCGTGTGAAATGCCGAGTGACCCTCTCACCATCTCCCACCAGACACAGACTTTTGGTGCTAAGAGAAGCCATAGGGAATGAGCTAGTCTTTCCTGAGAGGATGGTACCCACACATGGCTGAAGATTGGAGAGCATTACTTCAAACCGCTCAGAGTTCATCAACTCTTAAAAAATTACAGTACAGAGCTGCTCCCCCTCGTTATCTAACTTATTCACGCCCATGGAGAAATCTGGAAAATTAAAGTACGGAGTAGAGAATGAAATTTATGGTAATGACTCTGCTAGTCAGCATAGCCACTGCGAATGCTTTGGTAGAGAACATACTGATTTGTATAGCTTGGATCTTACTGTATAATTTTTTTCTTACCTTTTTGCTGTATTAAGCATTTTCCATGTCACTGAAAATTATTTGCATGATTTAAAAACTTTTATTATAGGGGACCCTGGGTGGCACAGTCGTTTAAAGTATCTGACTCTAGTTTTCAGCTTGTTATAATCTCAAGGTCATGAGTTGGAGCCCAGCATTAAGCCCTGTGCTCAGCATGGAGTCTACTTGAGTTTCTCTCTCCTTCTCCATCTGCCCCTCCTGCTCATGCTCTCTTAAATAAATAAATAAACCTTAAAAAAACTCTTATTATGTAAATTTAAAAACATATACCCAGTAGAGAGTGGTTTATCATGAGGCTGAGGCACCAACAAATCTCAGTATCTGGCCACTGTTGTTTGTTCCAAAGACTCTCACACCTACCCCCCTTCCCAGCCCAAATTAATTAGAAGCACATTCCAGGAATCATATAATTTTATCTCTAAATATTCCAGTATGTATCTGACAGATAAGGAAAAGACAAAGAATGTAAGAACAAATAATTTTAATAAAACCACAATAAAATGTCGCCTGAAAACAATTTTAAAATAGTACCAAATAGCCAGTGTTTACATTTCCCCAACTATCTTGTGAATTTTGTTTTGCTTTTGACAGTTTATTCCAATTGGGCACTAAACAAGGTCAGTTCATTAAGATTGGTCTGTATGTCTCTCTCTTATTTTGTTGTAATTTATTTATTGAAGAAACCAACACATTTATCCTGTAATTTTCTAGAGTCTGACATTGCTGATGGAATCCCCATGATTTTGTCTAGCATGTTTCTCTATCCCTTCCTTTTCCCTATCCATTAGTGGTTAGATACAGATGTTTGGTCAGATTCAAGTTGGTCTTTGGGAGTGTCAAGACAGCTTCATAGATGTTGTTGGTCCTTCCACCGGGATGCACTTCATGTCAGGTTTTTCTCTTTTCTTATAAATATTATCACCTAGATCCATTAATTCACTAGGAGTTTCAAGATGGTGTCACTAGATCATTTCTTTTTCTTTGTTTTTTGATTGGAAATCTTTCTCATCAATTCTTCTGTTACTCTGTAGTTTGCATTGTGGAGGCAAGGCACGATACATGCCAGATTCTTTTTCTTTGCCAGTTTTCATAGTGATGGAGTCAAATACCATCTTCCAATCATGACCCATGGGCTTTTTGATATTATTATGAACTTAGGGATTTACTCTAATGCTTAAATTATACCATTAAGATTGATTCTTGATTTCTTTGGACATGCCCATGGAGAAATCTGGAAAATTAAAGTACAGTAGGGAATGAATTATAAGAGCCTGCAAAATTTGGGGGGAGAAGATTTAGTGTGACAGGAGAGGGCCACTGTTTCCCGGCATTTCTCTCTGCACAGCTGTGTTTCACTTCTCTGTATGTCTGCGTATTTGTGTGTGCGCGCACACGTGTGAGATAATCCTGAGATCTGTATACAGAAACTGTCTGAATTAGTCACCAGAGGCTACCCTCTGTAACAAATAGCCTCAATATTTTAGTGGCTCAATATAGTAGAATTTCTTCCTAACTCATGTAAAGTCTGACTGGTGGTGGAAATCTGGTGGGGAGCACAGTTTGCTCCACAACATGGTTCAAGGGATCAGGCTTTTTCTGTCTCCTGGCCATGCCCTTCTCAAGGGCCATAGCCTCTTTTTCATTTAGCCAGCAGATGTGGGAAGAGTGTCTGCAGGGTTGCACAGACATCTTATGGGCCGGACCAGGACGTGGCAAGTATTCCTTCTCTCCGTGTTCCATGGACCGGAAGAATCACATGTCCACTTGTTTGTAAGGGAGACTGGAAATGCGGTCCAGCTCTGTGCTCAGGAAGCAGAGAAATCCATGTGGACACAAGGTATTTTCTTTTCTGTCCCCCGGCCGACCCGTGAATCACAAGATCAAACCATCTCAGGAACGGGAAAATAATCTTTTTATTGAATCAGAAGTTAGTAAATTAATATCTACCATATTTCTTCAGGATTTGGTTGCTTTTTGAAATTAATACCTTTCTTTTAAAAAGATTATTTAGTGTAGAGAGAGAGAGCACAGGGTTGGGGGGAAGGCACAAAGGGAGAGGGAGAGAGAATCTCAAGGACTTCCCACTGAGTGTGAACCTCATGTGAGGCCCGATCCCAGGACCCCGAGATCATGACCTGAGCCAAAACCAAGAGTTGAGTCCTTCACCGACTTAAGCCACCCAGGTGCCCCTGAAATTAATATCTTGTTAATGAAGTTTCTTCCAGTGTTTGGTCAGGTTCCTCAGGCCGAATTAAAAATTTCTATATAAAGGTCTTAAGCAGTGCTTTTAAAAATATGTTCAAAAACTGTGAAGGGTCCTAGGTTTTACAAGGTAACAAGTGAGACTGCCAGTATCATGGATGTCGGCAGAAGACATGAGAGATCTGGGACAGAGATGATAGTTACCTTTCACTACAGTTGTCTCGGTGCCCAGAGCGCACTGCATGACACAGAGGAGCCACAGGTCATATTCATGAATGAATGAATAAGGAAATATTCATTTATTATGAATCCATTCTTATTCCTAACAAATGCATATTTACTTATGTAAATGAATAATTCCATAACAAATGGGTAAGTAATTACTATGCCCTCCTCTCATGAAGCCCCTCCTCCCACCGGAAGGACACCTTTCAGTTGCCCACATGAGAAACCAGGGGCCACGCTCCCTTCTCCCAGTGGTAATGGAAACCATCACGTGTGAAAACACCTGCCACCCCCAAATGGTTCCTACATGTGCGTTGTTGGCTTGATTCTGCTGCTGCTGGCTTTGAGGTGGAGGAGGGAGCCATGGGATGCAGGCTGCCTCTAGAAGCTGGGAGAGCAAGTTGCCAGAAGGAACCACTCCTACGGATACCTCGATTTGGGTTTAGTTTAGACTTTAGATTTCTGAACTTCAGAACTGTAAGATACTATATTTTTGTTGTTTTAAGCCACTATGTTTACGGTTATTTGTTACAGCAGCAGTAGGAAACTGACACACTTGGCGTGGAGAAAGGGGGGTTGCCAGGAACACGCCCCTCCTGGTGGAAATTGGCCAAGGCTGTCGGGGTAGACCTCACTCCTGAAGTTTCATCTGGAGGGCGAGCACAGAGGAGCAAGGTGTGTTTTGTGGGTGATCGTGGCAGAGACTGGATAATCTCTGAAGAGATTGCCAAGCCAGGCTGCAAGGAGCCAGAAGGCGTGTGCTGGCTCCTTCTTCCGTGTTACCCAGAGTCTTCAATGCGTGCCCAAGAGTGTGGGGACAGGTGGGAAAGGGGAGAGCCTAAACTTAGCATACAGGTGCACTGGGCTTGATAGAAACAAACTCTGATTTTCCTATTCTGATGTTTTGTTTTCTATTAGATGTCTTTCCTTTTCCACAGCTCCACTGTGTTTAGAACAAATGGCTTTTGGGGTGATGTACATTCTCTCTCATCCCTCCCGAATGGTAATTCCAGTGACGTTGATGGCTGAATCTCAACACATTGATCCCATTTTCTTCTCATAGCATGGCCTCGTAGGGCCATTTTGTTCACTTATGCTCTGTATCCTGCATATTTTTCACCTGTCTCCAAGTACACATACGGTCCTAATAGCTGAACGATACAAGGTTCGGGGTCCGATGTGTGTATCCATCTGTGGAATACGCAGAACAGTCTGTCCTCACAGACCCGACGTTGCAGAACTTGGATGCATTTGCCTGGTGACTTCAGGGGTTATTCAGCAGTCGTTTCCTGTAGAACTGCTTGGGAATTATGAAATCTCTCTCTCACTCTCTCTCTTTTTCATTGACAGTTTATTAAATACACTACACTTGTACCTTATTCTGTAGTTTTTAAAATCATTCGCAAAGGGACTTAGTAAAAGCATACTTTATAGAAAACCATCTGCAAAAGTAAAATAAAAATAAGAAGGCACATTTTACACGTGTATTAGATAAACTGCTGGAAATGTTAGGAATTACTTTAATGAAGGTGACTGGAAAACATGAAGTGCCTTGGCTTTATCAAATCTGAACCAGACCACGACTTCAGAAGTGTTAATGTTGAAATGTGGATGCAAACGTGTCTATTAACAAAACTGTGCAGTCTAACAGTGTTGGAGAAACAGGACAAAATAAAGTAGTATTTTTCTTCTACAGATAGTTTTCTAAATCCATTCCCTACGCACTCTGCCTCCCTTTCAGAAAATTAATTGTGCGGACTGATGAGGCAAAAATTCCTTTAGAAAAACAAACTAGAGCCTATTTACAAAACATGCAAAGGGAGAATTTTAAGTAGGTTTTTGTTATGACAGATCTGCTTAAAAGTGACTACAGCGGCGTAAGAGAATATACCTTGACTTCTGCAAACATCAGCCCCTCCCCGCTGCTTTCTGGAAGAAATACATGTTCAGGGCATGGACTGTACAATGGCATACAATGCAAAGACAGAAACAAGAAGTTTGCAAATGCTTTCTATTTCCAGCTGTTGAGACCCTAGTTTCCAGGGCTGAGGGCACCTCTAGCGGCGAAACCAGAGCCAGCTGTTAAGCAGCCAGAACGCTACGGTAATTGAATACATGACCATTTCTCTTTTAGCGCGCTCTTTGTTCTCCTCTTCTACAAGTTGCAGGCGTCGATTTAGTTTGATTATCTGTCGTCTTAATGAAGCTGCATCTACAACAGTCATGTCGTCTGAAGTTCCTTCAGTCATTGTATCTATATGTGACATGCCATGCCTGACGTTGTCATGATGAAGATTAGACGTGGCAGCAGCCGACCCACCACGCAACACGGGTCTGTGGTTTTCAGCCAGCACATCCAAGATCTGCTGGTAAGCCCTACGGGTGGAAGAGTGGATAAGCGACCAGACGCCTCGAGCGGAGGAAAGATGAGCCCCATCTTCAGGTGACATTTGGGGAGGGTAGACCCGAGCCCGCTGTCGCGATGGTGTCACAACGGAGCCAGCTCTGACCAGCTGTCTATTTTGGTGAACAGCATTGTCACTCATAGAGTGCTCTCTTTTTAACCTGCCAACTGCACGGATTTCTTCATTTTGAGGGGTTGGGGCAGGTCTTTCTAAATCCAGAAAACCTAGTGGTCTTTCACTTGTGTAAGTACACGAGGTGGTGTTCTTGTGCCAGAGATTTAAAGGGAGTTGACTGGGTAAGGTCAACATCTGCTGGTCTTGAAAATGGAATGTCTTCATTATTTCCTGCTACAACAATCCTTTCTGGAACCTGCATAATGACACTAGCGTTTGGAACTCCTTCTTGGAATCCTTGTTCCAGGTCAGCATTTGGTGGCGTTACCTTCAGCTTCTCCGGGGCCCTCAATTGCTGACTGATAATACGTTCGGTGTATTCCATTTCACACTGGATTAGACTCCTCTCCGCCATCTCCACAGCAGTGGGAGAAGGAAATGCTGCCCCACTCAAGGATGTGTACCAACTACGGGCTTGCTCTTTGGCACTATCTGCTTCTGTGCTTCGTATTAAATCCTTTAACTTGCTCCAATGTGCCTGTGCTGGATTTAGAGGCACTTTTGTCCCCCTGGGCCCGCTGGAGGATCCCCGGCGAAGGCTACCACCCGCCGGCTCCTAGGGCATTCGGGTGGGCGCTCCCAGCGGCTGTTGGCCGAGTGCACTGAGAAGCCCAGCAAAAGCACTGGCCGGAGCAGCCTCCAGCGGGTTGGGAGAGTGAAATGTCTCTTGATATTGGGAATCAGCTGGTAAAAAACTGGTGCCTTTGAGCTGACAAATAGTCTGGACCCAGATAGGTCTCCAAATACTTGCCTGCAGACCTGCTCCCCAGTACCTTCCCGAGCTCGCTAGAGCTTTTATTTGCAACTGTTTTTCAATCATGTATCAGTTGTGGTAATTATGTTTTATTAATTTGTTAAAGTTTTGTATTTGTTGCCATGTACAATCATAACATCGTAGTAAAAGCCAATAATTTGTAGGTGATAGCAGATGGTGAGGATACAAATGGATGCCAGAGAGAGAAATGAATTTATAGATCATATCATAATATTTTTGTCTTTCTTTCATTTTCTCCTACAAAGTCTTTTTCTTTCTTTCTTTCTTTCTCTCTTTTGGTTATGTTTGTCTTGAGGACATGAGCCTCTGTGGTGCCAACTCTCTATGACAACTGTTGAAAACAGACTGAGATGTTTTCTTAAAAGAGAGAGAGAGAGAGAGAGAGAGAGAGAGAGACCCCTAATAATAATAATTATAGTAGTAATATTACTGGAAACAAGGGTAGAGACCAGCCAAGGCAATGAGAAAGTTTCTGAATAATAGGACAGCCGTTTCTGCAGCTGCAATTCTGATCATGTTGGAAATTGTCCCCGTCTTGAAACTTTTGAAGAGAAAGCTCTCCAGGTCCCTTGTTAACCTCCGGTATGAGAGTCTTGGAAAAACAAGCATGGGTTCTGGTTCCTTTGGGGAGGGGGAAGGTGGGTTATTTTTTCCTTTTCTTGAGCAGCACGTGATTTTGCCAGGGGAAGCTTCAGAGGGGACGGCGGCAATGTGATGCATGGCCACGTGGCTTTAATTTCTCCTGGCTTGGCTGGAAGACAGGGGCTGTGCTTCTCCCAGGAAAGTGGATATTGGAGACAAATGAGATTGCTACCATAGTCCATAAATATTTCATGCCAAAATGCCCGTTGCCAAAAGGGCAAACTAATGAGGACATTGACTATTTTTTTTTTTTAAGATTTTATTTATTTGACAGAGAAACACAGCGAGAGAGGGAACACAAGCAGGGGGAGTGAGAGAGGGAGAAGCAGGCTTCCCGCAGAGCAGGGAGCCGGATGGGGGGCTCGATCCCGGGTCTCTGGGATCATGACCTGAGCCGAAGGCAGTCGCTTAACCAACTGAGCCACCCAGGCACCCCGTCATTGACTATCTCTTAATGGAAATATTGATCAGTCTCAAAGCGTGTGGGGTGGCTGACCTCTCTAAGACCTCCCTAACACGAATCTGGCTCTGTTCCACAGCTAGGACTTCAGAAAACTGGCAACCGTGTCAGTGTGGCATCCAAATGAAACTTTGCCCTGGAGCTCTTGTTCTCACTTGAGATTACTAAAGTTGTTTATGAATCTAGGAAGCAGAGCATTTTCCAGTGGGGGAAACAGCATCTGAATGGCTCTTTCTTTGGATCTGGGCTACTGTCACTGGATTTGTGGCACACCTCTTGAACCCTCTGGCTACAAAAACACAGTCAATTTTAGGGCCTGGGGTCCCCACTCCACAGACTTGGGTATCTGAAGTTGGGAGGGGAAGAAGAATTTGTCCCTTTCCGATCTCTCTTCCTGAAGGAGTGAATACCTGATGTCCTGTTTCCAGAGCCTCAAGCTTCACAAAGTAGTCACGTGTTCTGGTTTATGCACCAGATTTCTGGGAATCTCAAAGTCCTTGAGAGAAATCTTCTAATTCTGTGGGATCTTCCCCCTGGGATCTATTGAGAGCAACAAATCAATAAGACTGATAAAACACTGAAGCCATATATGCATAGACTTAGAAACTTTGGGATTGGCCGCCAATCTGACGCTCCACCTTTATGATCTTCTCCTTGAAGCATTTTCGCTTCTTGGATGGCCTCCTTCCAACAGAACCCATGGTTGGGGAGGTCTTCGCTGGCGGTCCTTGAAACTCTACAACTATTGTTGCTCTCTTGGCTTCAAGGAGTTCTGGGGCTGCAGAGCACGTCTGTGTTCCTAGAGGTGGGGAGGGCAGAAGCAAAAGTGCCTTTTTGCTGATGAGTCTATAACAGCAATCAACACACTTTTTCTGTAGGTATTTTAAGGTTTGCTAGTCATCTGGATAATCGCTCAGCTCTGCCATTAGAGTATGAGAGCCATTATGGACAATATTCACATGACTGGGCACAGCTGTGTTCCAATAAAACTTTATTTGCACAGACAGGTAGTCAGCCAGATTTGCCCAGTTGGCTGCAGTTTGCCCATTTCTCTCCTAAAAAACAAAACAAAACAAAACAAAAACAAAAAACCTGAAAGACAGGGCACAAATCTGTTTTCTCAATATCTGAGATTATTGACTGCAAAAGTATCATTACATTATACTTGGAGAAGAACAGAAAGGATGGAGGAATACAGAAAGTGCTAGTAAGCCACGGAGAAGGGGCACCTACCTAATCTACCCCAAATAGGGGCTGTCATTGGGTGTAAAAACCCGGAAGGAGGAGAGCTTCTCAGGTGTAGTGGTGCTTCAGGTGGATTTTGAGGAGGTTGTAGGAGCTGCAGGACGTCAAGTCAGAATAGGATTCAGGGAAAACTGTGACTCGACTGAGTGGGAAAGTGTGGGTCCCCCATGCGCTCCAGAGCGTCACACCAAAATCCAGGGGGACAACTTTGGCGATAAAAATGCTGGAAAGGCAGGCTAGGACCAAGCCATGAATGGTCTCCTGCCTCATGCAAAAGAATTGGGGTGCTGCCGGGCACTGAGGAGTTTTAAGCGGGTGGCAGACATAATTAGAACCCAGAGGATGGTGAGAAGGGGCATCACAGTTGGTGGGATCCCCGGCCACACGGGGATGCGGAGGCTTGGCCTTGACCTGCAGACCCTTGGATGAGATCTGAGCCCTCTGTAGGTCTGGTCCTGGGCTCATAATTCCTGAGGGCCCCCGAGTTCAGCCGCTTGTGTCTGTGTGCCCTTGGGCCACCTAGCAGATTCCTTACGCTCTTTGTGTGTGTGTGTGTCACGGATTATTCACCTGGAAGGTAGAAGTGCCAGTTACGTCACCCAGAGAAGGAAAGGTGTTTCATGGTTCCATGAACATTTGCCTGTCAGCCTCACCTGGCTCTAGCACACAGTTATTTGATTAAACACTCATCTAGGTGTGGCTGTGGATTTTGGAGAAGTGATGTTGATTGAGCAGCTTACTTTCCGTAAAGGAGATTATCCCCCATAATCTGGCCCGGCCTTTTCAATCAGTTACAAGACCATAAGAGCCTATCAGAGGCTTTCTCGAGTAAGAAGGAATTTCACCCGTGGACCAAAGCTCCAGCTGAGCCTGAGAGTTGCCAGGCTGCCCTACAGTTTCAGAGCTGTCCAGCCAGAGCCCACAATGACACACACCAATTCCTGGACATCTCCGAATCTTGGTCCCCCTCTCTCCACTCTCTCTCTCTTTCTGCAAGTTCTGTTTTCTGTCAGGACCCTCATGGATGCATTTGGGGAGGGCAAAATGGAGGTCTCACTGTGATGACACATTTTATTAATAAAGTGAGTTGAATGGTATGTTTTCCATTATGAAGGTAGAAAAAAAAATCTGTTTTGGGTGGAGGAGACGGATACATTTTTTGTTCTTCTGCCCTCCTCCTAGGGGTAATCAAGAGACAACCATCCTTCTGTTAACTCAAACCCTTTGGAAGTGTGTTGACGCCCCCCCCCCCAAGTTTGTCTAGACGTGCCGTGGAGGAGAAGTTCAGTCATGACTCCCAGATATGATTCAAGACACCTGAAGGCATTGTAGGTGCTTGCCTAATTCCAGCTCCGCAGGTGAGATTACTCTGGTCATGCATACCCCGGCATGGCTTTGTGGGAAAATCCACAGTGCATTTAGGGATTATTCACCCTTGCTAATGAACAAGTCATCTGTGTAGATGGCAGAGCCTGGGGACGTGACTTCAGGGGTTCAGAAGAAAGTTATGAGCTATGCTGAGTCTGACACTTAAAGTAAATTAGCAGGTTGGCTTTCAGGCTAAGTGCCAGGCAAAGGGAGGGCACAAGCTCCAGGTCAGGGTCTTCTTCTAGACAGTGGTATGCTGAGAAGCTTCTGTACCCCTCGTAGAAACAGTCCAACAAGCGCCCCTCAGTGCTCACAGGCAGGGCTCTCGTGTGGTTTGGCCGATGGCCTGCAAATCAGTTGGGGATTTCTGGGAACCTGGGTGGCAGCAGGCTGGGGGAATGACTAACTGCAGGAGCCAGAGAGTCCAAAGGGCACCATGGACATGGCTCGGAGGGCCCGGACAGATACAAGGGGCCTTCCGGTGCCTGCCATCTTGGAAAAGTGCATGCGTTAAAATGGAGAAAACATCAGAGACGAGGGGTCCGGGGCTTGCTTCTGGGAAGAAACTATATTCATGAGTTTCAGTGGCTGTTTCAGGATTTAGAGCTCCAAATTTGCAGCAGAAAGGGAGAATAGATCAGATCATTGAACCCTAGCCAGGAAGCTGGATCCAGTAATGGCCATGCCAACCTTGGGAAGTCAGGATAGGCTAGGGCTGGACTCAGTGGTTTCACCTCTGCAGCCCCTGCCTCCTGCTTCATCCAGCTCAAGGGTTGAAGGAAGATGTGAATTCATGCTGAGATCAAAGACGGGACTGGGCACTTTCCTGGAACTATTGGCTGTAAGCCACCAAGGATTAAAGGAACCCACACTTGGTCCCGGTTGCTAAACTTCTGACTGGAGTTCCTTTTTGGGGTGATGAAAACATTCTAAAATGGACTGTGCTGCCGGTCACACAGCTTAGTGAATATACTAAAAGCCATTGAATTATACACATGAAATGCGTGAATAATGGGGCACATCAATCATATCTCAATAAAGCTGTTAAAAACGACATAATGCTCAGTTAAATATGAATTTTAGATAAATAATGGCTCATTTTTTAAGGATAAGTGTGTGTGTTGCAAGAGCTGGGACATACCAAAAATCCGTCACTGGGTGCCCTGCGCCCCATTGCTGAGCACATCCATTCGTGGGAGAATGACTTTCAAGTCACTGAAACTGGCGTCTGCTGGTGTTTAAAGCCCTTTGGCCACCTGACTCAGACACCAGTCAGCCCGAGGCCCCTGATCCCTTGGAGCAGAGATGGCTTCTGTTCTCTGGTTCCCCACAAACAACATGTTATCTGTCCCACCATCCAGGGAGGATTTTTCTGGAAGCTCTCAGAGCTGCTGATATGAGTGAGCCGGACACATAGATTATGTGGGAAACAACATGATTCCTGTCTGCATACGGTCCTGTGGTAGAAGCCCTTCTTTCTTGCCACCTTGTTTGAAATCAGAGCAGGCCCCCTGGCTCTCTTGGTTGCTTTCACACCATCAGGTATCGCCTGGGCCCCTATCCCCACTCAGAGTCTCAACTCAGCCATGAGACTTCCCGTCCATGTGCTCAAATCCCCCACTCTGGTGCCAGTCTCCAGCCTTCGGAAAGGGGGACCGGGGAAGGGTGCTGTTCTGTCTTTACTCCACATCTCCTTCCTATCCGCCTCCCCCACTATGACTCCAACCACTCCAGGGCGGCTGGGGCCAGGGCAGCGGAAGAGATAAGGGGTGGGATGGGGGCGGCACGAGGGCGGGACAAGGGCGGGATGGGGACAGGACAGACTTACTTCTCTGGTGCCAATATGGAGCTGGCTTGGAGGGTGTTCACACAGACTCTTATATTCTTTACACATTCTTGAAAAACTTTGGATTCTAACTCATAATGTAGCAGTCTGCTTTATTCTTAAATGTGTATGTTGATCACCCCTTACACTTAACCTTTTGGTCCCCTCCTCCCCTCCTCCTGCCCTCAGATCTTCAAGAGAAATCTCTCCCCCAGGAACACAGGCACAGCCCTCGACAGCACACTCAGGGGTGTGGGGGCGAATCGCCCAGTTAGAGGAGTCCTGGGATCCAGCTTGGGACCCACAGTCTCTTGAAGGTCATCCTCGTGTTCTGGCGAAACAGGTTTGCAGGAGGTCATCTGACTTTGTGTCTCAGAAGCTCTAGGTCATTCTCTCTACCTGGGACTAAGGCAGGTCTGCAATATATTGTCTGATAAAAAAGACAAGCAGTGACTTTTCTGGGACATTCAAGTGGTGGGTAGATATTGTGTCATCTATGCTTGCTTGGATCCCTTCCGCAGACATTCGCCAGACAATTGTTCTGGAAATGTTTTCCTGGAAGAGTCAGCTACTCAGCTGAATGCAGAGGGCTGGAGAAAAGGCATGAAGTCAACATTGCTATTACTGAAACCCGAGGGCGCCATGCCCAGGAATCAGGAACATCAGAGAAGTGCCCACGAATACAAGGCAGGTCTCTGGGGCCGGCGCTAGGGGTAAGGTGCTGAGGAGTGGCAGGGATGTGGAAAGGTTCTTGTCACCCTTTGTCCATGGCAGCATCACCCACAGTCTTCAAGAGGTGAAAGCAAGCCAAGCATCCCTCCATGGATGAAGGGGTAGGCAGAA
The DNA here is from genome assembly GCA_004023965.1 of Spilogale gracilis. Classification (NCBI taxonomy): domain Eukaryota; kingdom Metazoa; phylum Chordata; class Mammalia; order Carnivora; family Mephitidae; genus Spilogale; species Spilogale gracilis. The sequence goes on along the minus strand of PITA01001507.1, from coordinate 22,118 downwards.
TGTGGTCAATCCAATGGAATATTATTCAGTGTTCAAAAGGGAGGACATTCTGATGACTGCTCCTTTAAGGATGAACCTCGAGGACACTGGGCTCAGTGAAATAAGCCAATCACAACAAGGCAGATTCTGTATTATTCCACTTACGTGAGGTCCCTAGAGGAGTCGCATTCATGAAGATGAAGGGCAGAACGGTGGCTGCCTGGGGCTGCAGAGGGGAGAATGGGGAGTTGGTGTTTCATGGGACAGAGCTTCCATCTGGGAGGATGAAAACATTTCCGGAGAGCGATGGTGGTGATGGTTGCACGACTGTGTGAGTGTGCTCAACGCCGCTGAACTGCCCACTCAAAAATGGTTAAAATGATAAATTTTGTATTATCAATATTTTGCCACAACTAAAAAAAGGTAAAAAATATAAAGCCAGTGTGAGGGACAAGCCCCCCACTGCCATTGGGAGGGACTTGGGATCACTCTTCCACAGCGCTGGGCACCGAGACTCGGACTTCTCAGCCTGGGCACTGGAGACCCTCTCCTCTGAGCGTGGGAACAAGAGCAAACTCCTCTGTCCCAAAGTCTAGACCCTTCATTTCCAGTGGAAGGCTGCTCTCAGGAGGGAGTTCTCTCTGAGCCGCAGACACCTGCTCGGGGTGGGAGCCAGGTGATGCTGATGCAAACTGGTTCACACACTGCCTCCTCTTCCAAGTGGTACACCTGCCCTGCGTCAGCCACATGGTTCCAGAGTCATGCAGCCAGAACAGGTTGGAAATGGAAACTGGACCCTGTCCCTCTGTCCGGAGGCCCATGGTCTTAACTGCTCTTCTTTATTACCACTCGTTTTTCAAGACTCAGCTCAGATCCCCCCTTCCCTGACAGCATCTTGCACTTGCCGAGTTGCGAGTTGTTTCCTTTTGCATGTCTTCATGGCCCCTTGTGTTCCTAAAGGACCAAGTCTGTTGTATTTCATGTTCTTGTTTGCCCAACCTGCCTCCCCCAATAGACCAAGCGGCCCTCCAAGGCAGTTATCTTTGTGTGTAAGTCCACACCTGGAGCAGAGGCGAGCCCCTGAGTTTCCTCCTGGCTCCTCTGCACCCTCCAAGGCCAGCAGGCCGGCCTCTCTGAGAATCCCTGGAGCCTTTGACATGAAAGCACAAAGTTGCCTACCTTTCAAAATCCCGCCTGCGGTGAGGAACCGCTCTGAGTGTGATGCTCTGAGAAAAATGACTTCTGTTCTGCTAGGGAATCCAAATATTAAGGGGACATTATGTCTTTCACAGCTAGAACAAGTCTTATTTTTCTCTGGCTCCTGTCTTTCACTGATCTGTGGCTCAATATTCCTTGGGGGGAATATCTTAATTCTACAGTGTTCTGAGTGAAGAGCATGGGGGGCACGGAGGGGTTAGATGATTACATTGGTTACTGTACCAAGGAAACGTGCCTCTGTGCCCAGCAAAGCAAAATTCCAAGTTGTTCTTTGTCCTTCCAGATGTGTTTGTGCTGATACTATTCTATTGGTCACATTCAAATGAAGACTTTCTGCTCAATGAAAGAGAGCTCAGATAAAGTGGACGTGCAGGTGTCACACTGGAGAAAATATTGCCATATATCAAACTGACAGAGGGTTAAAGTGGAGGTCCAATGACACAGACGGAATTCTTGGAGATCATCAAGAAAAAGATCGGCCATCTTGCTAATTTGCATTCTTGCTTCGTGATTGTTTTTTAATATACGTCCTTTATAAATAAGGAAGAATAAATTTTCATGGCAGATGTTTATGATGTCATGATTGAAAATATCACATTTTAGTGTCATTTTTCACTGGGAGACAGACTGATATGGAAAGGCAGTACGACCAGGTAGAAAGACCACATTATGTGCTGAATGTTTGTGTCCCAGCAAATTTACTTATTGAAGGCCTGACCCCAGTGTAGCTGTGTTGAGATGGGACCTTGAAGGAAGTAACTGAGGCTCAACAAACTCATAAGGCTGGGAGCCTGCTCTGATAGGGTTAGAGTCCTTACAAGAAAAGCCACAAGTAGCCTTGTGCCTGCTAGCCAGTATGAGAGATTTCATCAGAAACTGGCCATACTGGGACTTGATTAGAGACTTCTCCCCAGCCTCCAAAACCGTGAGAAAGTAAGCTTCTGTGGTTTACACCACTCCACCTGTGGTAGTTTGTCTTAGCAGCCTCAGCAGACTGAAGCTGATGAATCGTTTTGGATTAGGTGAAGTTCAGTTGAATTCTGGGTCTTCCACTTGCTGATTGAATAGCTCAGACAAGTTATTTAATCATTCTGAGCTTGATAAGTAATGAAGGATTAATACATCTTGCTGGTAGTTTTGTCGTTAGGGTGAAGGATACATTTGGCACTGAGTGTGTGCTCAGGGGGTTGTCGTTCAGTTGTGGAGAATGCTGTCAGGGGGGTTTCTTTCCTAAAAGCCAGTGTTGTCCAGCCCTTGAATTTTTGTGAAAGAATGAATTCTTGCTCTCTGAGAGGAACTATGTCAGTGGAATTTGCAGGGAAAAGGGGATCCTTTTCCAAATTCAATATGTATTTCTAGATCGATTCCTTTCATTATAAGATACTGGCACAGAATCCATTTGGGAAGAAACCAGTTCACTTCACTATTAATGGAAGTATGCAGGTGGTCATGACTTGGTCTGAATTGTCCAGCGAGGCTCTGAGAAAACCGGAAGCTTACAAATAGAATCCAATGCCTTTACTTGGGCTCGGCCAAGAGAAATGCATCTTTGCTCCAAGGGAAATGCTTATAAAAGAGCCCAAGTGTTTACTTAAATGTGGTGAGAACCTTTGTTCTAGCCATGCACAACCAATAGGTATCAAGAACATGAAGAATTAGACACTCACACTGCACCAGTATCAAGTTGCTGCACTTTTTGTGTGGATTGGCAGAAGGGAGACATCTTTGCCAAAGTTGCTTCTGCAAATGTCTGAACAATTGCCACTCAACATCCCCCAAATCTTTGGATTTGGAATATCCGTTGGGCCTGATTTTTGGTATGTGTAGTAGAGACATCGTTTTCTATGATTCTAAGCATGGTGATATATTCTGATGTCCTACTCATCAAATTAACAGAGGATGAACAAGTGGAAAGAATCCAGAATTTCCTTTGTAAATTGATCATTTGGATTCCAAAGGGGACAAAATGTGAGATTGGAACATTTATGTTACCCTTTTAAACCCTTATTTCAGAATAAAGAATACTGACATTTGATCCATCAGAAAGTTTGGACAGCCCATGATGAACCTACTTTAAAATTAAAGATAAGCTTCACTCCTTTTCTTCCTGAGGAAGGTGGCTCTGTGTCCTTGATTTTGGCCCCTCCCCATCCATCATGGAGTTTCTGTTCAGTGCTTACATCATCTGCTTTTCTTTTCTTTTTTTAAGATTTTATTTATTTATTTGACAGAGAGAAATACAGCTAGAGAGGGAACACAAGCAGAGGGACTGAGAGAGTGAGAAGCAGGCTTCCCGCTGAAGCAGGAAGCCCGATGTGGGGCTCGAGGGGATCATGACCTGAGCTGAAGGCAGTCGCCCAACCAACTGAGCCACCCAAGCGCCCCTCATCTGCTTTTCTGAAAGGCCACATCAATTGTAGGTATCTTCAACCATTTGCCTCTAAGGTTTCCAAATTTGCTGTGTTGTCTCTGTAGGCTTTTCCACCACCTGTTCCAAGCTGATGAACTTCATGAACAATGGAACTGGATGTGGGGAAGGTGGTCAGTAAGAAATGTCCTAAGGGATTTAAAATGTTTATCAGCCACCAGTGTGAATTGCTTGCCTGTTCATCAAGAATACCTCAGTGCATTGTTCTGGAAATCTGGCTTCTTTCTTTCTTTCTTTCTTTCTTTCTTTCTTTCTTTCTTTCTTTCTTTCTTTCTTTCTTTCTTTCTTTCTTTCCTTCCTTCCTTCCTTCCTTCCTTCCTTCCTTCCTTCCTTCTCCTTCTACTTCTCATTTTCCTCCTCCTTCTCCTCCTCCTCCTCCTCCTCCTCTTTCTTCTTTCTTTCTTTCTTTTCTTTTCTTTTTTTAAAAGATTTTATTTATTTGATAGAGAGAAACACAGCGAGAGAGGGAACACAAGCAGGGGTAGTGAGAGAGGGAGAAGCAGGCTTCCCGCCGAGCAGGAAGCTCGATGTGGGACTCAATCCTCGGTCTCCGGGATCATGACCTGAGCCGAAGGCAGTCGCTTAACCAACTGAGCCACCCAGGCATCCCTTCTTCTTTCTTCATGAGCTCCATACCCAGTGTGGAGCCCAATGTGGAGCTTGAACTCACCATGCATGAGATCAAGACCTGGGCTAAAATCAAGAATTGGATGCTTAACAGACTGAACCACCGGGGTGCCCTTGTAGCATTGGTTCTGGTCCAGTGAGACACCTCAGCACCCTCTAACCTACCCATCCTTCAGTGGCAGGTGACAGAGAGAGTGTCATTCAAGAGTTCACACTAGAAGGCTAACCCAGGAGAGGAATTTTTTGAAATTGTAGATTTCTTCTAATTATACAGAGATTTTAAAAATTAATTATATAAACAACTGGCAGCAGAATTCTTCTCAAGGAGGAAATCATCATGGCGCAAGGAGAACACCTTGAAGGCTTGGGGTAAGAAAAAGACCCCCAAGAAGCAGTGCATTAGGGGGGCTCACGAAACCCAACATGTGAACTGCTCTGTCAGAGACAAGAAGAGGCAGAAGTGGAAAGAGGAAGGACAGGGGAGATGTCAGAAAATGACGGTGGTGTTTTGAGTTGGGGTGGGCCAGACAGGAGCTTAGAGGACTGTTAATCAAGGAGCCTCATCTGCAGTTGGGACTGTTTTCAACCCTCCAGTGTGAACCCGCCTCCATATTTCTCTGACCCCGATCTTCCATCAAGCCAGGAACAGCTCTTCCGTATGAGTCAGTTTTGTGAGAATGTGTGCAAACCTCTTCATGTGTACATATGTCTTCACATGTGTATACCTGTTCATGTGTGTGCCTTATGCATGCACGACCACACATGCACAAATATTCATGTGTGCTTGTGTTTGTATGTAATGTTCACTGTGCTAAACTCTTTGTGTGCGCATTTCTGTTCATATGCATGCAAGTGTCCAGGTATGCACGTGTGTTCATGCTGACTGACATGTTTCTGTGTAAGACAGGAAGTGAGCTGTGTTTCCATCTGGTTATAATTATGCAAGACAGAGAAAATCCAAGGGGACCACATGTATTTATGGAGACCATAACTTCGAGAACCCTTAGAATTAATGGGAAGGGCATCACACTGCAGTCCACGTGGCGTTGGGGGTTCAAGCTCCCTTCAGGTAGGTCTGGGGGGTGGGGGGAACACCCAGGTTATGGATTTATTTTTTCCAATTTATTGAGGTATAGTGTATAAATAAAATTGTAGTGTGTTTAACATGTACAAAGTGATGACCTGATATATGTTCACATTGTGAAAGATTTTCACCACTGAGGTAGTCACCACCCCTCACCTTACCTATCTTCACGTCACATCACCTGCCCTTTCTGTGCCTGTATGAGAAAACTCAAGTTCTACTCTCTTAGCAAATCTCAATTGCACAATATGGTATTATCAACTGTAGTTACCAAGTTATACATGAGATCCTCAGACCTTATTTATCTTGTAACTGAAAGTCTGTACACTCTTCCAGACCTCCCCTACGTCCCCCACCCTCAGCACCTGGCAACAAAATTCGATTTTCTGTTTCTATGAGTTTGACTTTTAATATTATTATCTTTTAAGATCCCACATTGGGTTACAACTTTAATAGGGAGAATTTCTCACCATGGCTGCTTCTAAAAAAGCCACTCTGTCACCATTACCCTCTAGCAGAGGGCTGGGCTCAAAGCTGTTAGTGGTTTCCTGAAGCAGATGCTGGAAGGTTGGCGAAGGGCATTGGCCTGTCCGGGTGTGATGTGTCACTCCACGTTCCACAGCAGGAGCCAGCCTGATGAATTGTCACCGGCAGTGTCGCAACACTGGAGTGTCTCCATTGAGGCTTTGGGGAGAACTTACACAACAGACAGGATTCTGGGATAAAGTATGCAAAGCACTTGCAATAGTTCCTGGCAGACAGTAGACACCAGTTAACAGAACATGAATTCTGGTATTCCTTTGATGATCTCTGCTCTTACCATATTAGAACCACAAATTGTTTCTCTTGGAAAGTGTGCACCGAGATGGTCCAATGTGCTAGCGCCCAGTGGGGTTTGTCATGGTGAGGGGGTGAAGGTGCTCTTCCCAGGGGCCTGAATGGAGTTGCTCCTGTGGAAGTACCCTTTCTGATGCCTTCAACCTCTAGAATGTGGATGTACCTACAGAGCAGTCCCGGGAAGGGCAGGCTCCAGATGGCAACCTCTAGTCATTGCAAGGAAGTTCTGGCTTTATTCAGTGACTGTTCTATTGTATGTTTACAACATAGAAATACTTCGTTATCTCTTCTGACTCCCACTAGACCAAAGCCCGAAAAGTGAAAGGTAGAACCATAAATTCAGTAGAAGAAAAAGTAGGAAGATATTTTTGGCCCTAGAGATGGGAAAGTTTTCATGAGCAAACTTTTTTTTTTTTTAAGGATTTTATTTATTTATTTGACAGAGAGAAACACAACCAGAGAGGGAACACAAGCAGGGGGAGTGAGAGAGGGAGAAGCAGGCCTCCTGCCGAGTAGGGAGCACCAGCAGAGGTGAGAAACTGGGTGCGCTGGACAGTTCTCACTGGGTCATGAAAGTTCTACTGATGTCTCTTTCTTCTCTTTCAACCCAGCTCTCCTATCTTTTACCATTTGCTCATTTTCTTCACTAGTAAGCAATTCACCCCAAATAACTTGCTATTTACGATTGGGAGAGTTTTCCTACATATTTGACTTGGCTATGTTTATTTACTAACATTCAGTGGAAAGCCCTCCTGTCTTCCTTGCTCTCTCCCTCCCTTCTTCATTCACACCTGTGCCCACCATGTGCGGGTGCTGTGCTGGGGGCCAGGAAGGCAAGAGGGAACCAAGTCCACAGGCTGGCTCACCTGGAACTTCTCATGCACGAACTGAATTATTGAAGACCTCAGAGAGCTTTCATTCTCGCGGATTATGCAAACAGAACATTTTTCTTGTATTAGAAAGTAAAACAGAGAAATTTCTAAAGTATTACTCACTGATAAGAATGTAGTAAACCCATTACATGTTAGCATGAATATATTTCCCCACACAAAAAACTCTATTTTCCCAACAAAATTGTCTAATAGGAGAAGCAGCACTCTTTTGCATTTTTTTCAAGTCCCTTAATGGGCTGGCCTAATGGAGAATCCTGGAGTCTTGTATCTGCCTCTGATTTCAACCCACCGAAATACCACAGGTTACAGAGCTTCTAGAAAACCCCACTCTACAGGGGAGAAAGAGTGATAGCGACAGTTGACGTCTTAGTGTTATTACAAAACTGGCTTTGACTGTATGGTGTCCCCGAAGGGTCTGGGACCCCAGGAGTCTCCAGCTTCACCGCATTTTGAGAACCCTGGGTACTGGCCTTCGTGAAGGTGCGAGCAGGGCCTTGACTCTAGAAGCCCTACATCTAAGTGCCGTGCAGAGATCCAGGTTGGAGTCTGGCTGCGATCCTCACATACTAACCTAGAAATCGGGGGTGAGGGGAAAGCGGAGGTGTTGCAGGTCCTAAACTTTCTTTTCAGTGTTTATTTATATCTTTGAAGTGTTTCATCAGTGCTTTTTTTTTTTTTTTTTTTTTTGGCTCTAGGAAGTAGGATATAGGTGGCTCATTGATTTCTTTTTTCACTGTTATTGACTGAGCATTTGCTAGGGTTAGTGGGTTAGTCCTTTTGCGGAGCTCTTTCTCTTGCCAAAATCCGTCTCTCCTTTGTGTACTTTTAGCATAACAAAGGGCTTGAGTCAAATGCATCAAATGTTAATGGAAATTGAAAGGCGCTCCTGGGCCCTTTAATTGTGTGATAACTTTGAGCTATTTACATCTGCGGTATCCTAGACTCTCGTATATTGGGACCTAGGAGGCCCTACCTCCTTAGACTGAAGGCAAATTCTGGAAGAACTTAGGTGGAGAGGGGGAAATCTTCAGCTCCAAATTTCTGATGAGTGAAAATGAGGGCTACCTGTTGGAAATCCACTTTCCATGGGACATCAGCCGAGGGACTCTGGCGCTGTGCTCGGTGCCAGTCAATAGGTCACGTTTGAAGAAGAGATGTGAGTAATTTTATGATTGCCTAGTGCTGGCAACAATGTAACTGTCCCCTAAGGGAAGACCAGTTCTACATCAGGGGACGTCCTTACAAGGGGATGAAACAAGGGGTCCCGAAGGGGACAGTTCTGGGTTTTCACTTAAAAAGGAAAGTGCAGAATACAGCAGGCGACCCTTTATGCGAAGGGGAATATGTATTTGCTTGTATGTGCATAATAGCTTTTGAAGACTATATAAAACCATCTACCAAGAGTGGGGACCTCTGGGCAGGGGGTGCGGTGGAGTGGGAAAATTCTCCTATGTGTGGTTCTTCCACCTCCTGATACCCTGCACGGGTGTTACCTCTTCAAACATTAACAAAGTCTAAAAATAAGAAAACGAATAAAACAAAACCCAGGTCAAAAGCAACACAAATCTTTTTCACTGAAGCCCTTCGGTGTTCTAGACAAGGACCAGACCGCTATAAATTGAGGCAGTCTTGGGCCGAGGTGAACAGTTTTAACAGATGGCAGACTTACTGGTGGGTAACTGGGATGCAGGCCCAAAGGATGAGACCCAGATCTCCACTGCCGGGCCCCTCTCAACCACCCTGTTCCACAACACCTCTCACTGGCTTGATTTTTCGAAAGGGAACATAGAGAAATGCTGGCCTGAGTGTGGGTTACAACAGTGTTCTTTGGAAGGGGCCAGGAGCAGCCAAGCATTCTTTGAGAGGGTAACTCGGTGTGCAAATGGTCAGCTTGGATCCCAGGACACCCCTCCCTGAGTCGCTTGTCTGCAGGAGGGAAGGGGGTCCAAGGGAAGCTTTCAATTCACAAGAACTATAGAAAGTGGTGGTGGTGTTCGCAGTGCGGGTGTGGGCTGGGCATGCGTTCTGGAGACCACTCACAGGAGGCAGGAGAGAAAAGGGCTGAGTCCTGACAGAAGCTATAATTTTCACAATGTTTTTAAAAAGCCTATGACTCTCGTATTCTTGCATAGTGACGGTAAGTCAAAGTGTTTGTTTAATGAATGAGCAAAGGATTAAAACGTTGCTTCGTGGACTTCCCTTTGCTCAAATATCCCTCTGTGCATGTGCCCCATGCCTGCAAAAGGCAAACTAAGACTTCAGGCTAAGTCCCAGGCAACCCAACCTGCGCCGGCTTCCCGTGTCTCACGGGTGCGGTGTCCCACTAGCTCAGTCCTCGTGCCATCGTGAATTTCTTCATGTTTGAGCCTGGGGACCCATATTTTCATGTTGCCAAGGGGCCCACATCATGTGGTTGTCCGCACTTAACTCATGGCCCCTGGAGTCAGAATTCCATGACAGTATCCTTATTATTATTTTTTTTTATTAGCTAAATTTAACAGGTTGATCTTTAAAATGGAAGTCTGTTATTCTTGAGTTTTATTTCATTTTAAAAGCGCTCTACAGATTGGTTTTCTACAAAGGCAAACTGTCTACTTAAGAGCTGTTCTTTCAAATAACTCCTAGTAATTGGCTCATAATCTTTCCTGGAATGAGATGTTAGCAGGGGAGGAGGGGCTGAGAAGCCAGAGAATCAGAGCCCTCCTCCCCCCAGAGTAAATGAAACTTGGTACCAGCGAATTATTTTATTATATACATCGAGTGTTTAAACAACTTTAGTCACCGTGGGTGGATGTGTGTCTAGGTTTGTACTGAAGTAAAACCTTTAGTGTGTTCTCTAGAGCTACTGGGGGGAGTATCTTTTTATTTTTCTTGGAAGGTGCGAAGAGTATTGATTTCAAAGAGCCTATTGGGCAAATGCGGACTCTCTTGTCTGAACGCTGTATGTGGTTCTGAGACGGGATCTTGTGTTCTGCTGAAGGATTATCTCTCAGTTTACCTGAGGTTGTATTTAAAAAAAAAAAAAAAAAGCTCTTGTCCATAAGTGGGAATAGACCAAAGGAACATAGGACGTGGCCTAAAACAGCAGTCCTGTTTTAGACTTGGTATTTCATCAGGACGTGTTGGGAACGAATGGGCAGAGGGTCTGGTCTTCACTCAGTCGTTTAAGAAAGGCTGAAACACCCAACTGGATCGTTTCTTTTAAAATTTATCCTTTAAAAACACTCTACTATTTTCCCTTGACCTATGTGTGCAAGTCTGGAGATGAATAACCTTTCATCTGTCCAGAAATCACAGCTGGGCCACTTCTGTCCAAATTTCCAAGCATTCATGTTCAGTGAGGAGTCACGCCTATGGCGGGATCCAAATCCCGTATAGACATCTTGAGCCTATTTATTTTAACATGTACAACAAAATTGTAAGAACTCTGTGTAATTGAGAGCGAATTTTATGCATATTGCACCATTTTTTCCCCTAGGTGTTTTAGTTTTTGCAAAGAATGGAGTGGAAAGCGCGGAGAGTCCCTTGCACCCTCTCCCTCCCTGCCCTCTCTTCCCGAAGGGACCTGGTTTGTGTGAGTGCTGTGGGATTGCTGCAAAGGTTGGGACACTATTGACCATTATCATTCACTGAAGCCCCTTGATTGCATTAGGGTTCACTCTTCACCACGTTGTGTGCTCTATGGTACTCAGATTTGTATGTGCATGTAGGTTTTCAACTTTTTTTTTTTTTTATAAATTACAGCTTTATGAAAGAGAAAAAGATTATTTTAAAACGTGGTTCCTGGATTTCATGTGAACCATGTGGTGTGTTAAGAACCTAAGTTAGAAGTGAATTTAGTGCCTGTGGAATATACCGGTCTAAGCATCAGGGGCAGGTGGAGGTGATCACACAGACCCCAGGTAGACACTTTGCTCCCCCCACCATAAACCTGTGGTCATGAGAGGTCATGGTCAGGGTCACACAGTAAGTCGCTGTATTAACTCCAATCTCTCCATTTAAGGGATTCCATGTGACTGGCTGGTAGGGCCGCCTGGTGATTGGGGCAGGCAAGGTTGTAAGAGATGAAATTTCTAAGCAGGTGTGCCAGGAATTGATCAGATGCTTTACTTGAATTAGTATTGGTCCTCCCGCCAATGCCTGGTTTATCAGCAGCCATCATCACTCTGGGACCTGGCCTTCCAGCCCAGTTTTGACTCTGTATGTGACATTGCCCGTCTTCTACCTGGCTGACCTACATTCTGAAAACAACCTCATGTCCTCGTCACCTTTGATGATATCCTTTGGCTAAATACTCTAAAGACCCTGTACATCTCCGTCCACGCTCTGGGTCGTGACCATTAGTTTCTTCCTCCCATTGGTTTCTTTAGATACAGAATACACTCTTTCACCACGATGCTGATCATCATGGTTTCCATCCAATTTCGGACCGTGTAATATTTAGTTATTTCTGTTAAAACTTTAGCATTATGTTGCTTCCAAACTTATGTTCTGTAGGTTGGAATATAGCCAGCATGGAATAATATTTTTAAAAGATGGCCTGGTGCCTGTTTTATGCTCAGTAATTACTGTGGGTGCAAAAGTACCTATTTCTTCCCTCAAGGTGCAGATGGGATTGAGAACAAAGAAGTCACTACTCAGCTTCCACAGTAAATATTGAGCCATTTTTAAGTGCATGGTAGAAACAATAATCTCAAAAGCTAGGCTTTCTCTGTGTTGACAATACATTGATAAGTCAGGGAAAGGGAGGCTCTCTTTCAGGAGGGTGCTGACTGAAAATCAACATATTGCAATCATCGCAGTAAATATTGCTTTATGCCAGAATATCATTGTGCATGCGTGAGTGTGAGTGAGTGTGTGTATGTGTGTGCATGCGAGAAAGAGAGAGAGAGAGAGTTTGCTGAGAGGCAAGATGAGCATGTAGTTACATATTTGTGTAAAGCATCTCCTTGCCCATTGTGTAGATTACTCATTATTTGCAAGGGAGGAAATAGAGACAGTACTGTGCACATACCAGACCACATTTCCTGGAGACTAGAACCAGCATCACAATTGAGGAGCAGGTGCCACTGGGGGCTCCTTATGACGTATCTAGCTGGGGCGCAGAGCCTGACACTAACACAGAGGAAGCGTCAAGCAAACCCAAGTAGAGGGACATGCTATACAACTACTTGGACGGCATTCTACAAATGTCATGAAAGACAAGCACAGTTTGAGAGCTACTAAGGGAAATTAAGGAGTCTAAAGAGACAGAATAACTAAACTCAATCCACGATCCTGGACGGGATTCTGTATGAAAGGGGGGGAATGCCACAGTCAGCAGTGTTGGAGTAATTGATGGAAGAGCAATATGGACTATAGGTTAGAAAAAAGTATTGTATCAAAACTAAATTTTCTGAACTTGTCAGCTTTCCCGCAGCTCTTCAAGGGAGCATCTAGGTGCCTAGGAAATTACTACTGTGTTGAGGTGTAAAGGGCCATGGTGTATAAGGAAGCCACTCTCACGTGTTTGGGTGTGTGTACATACATGTATGTAGGTAGTAAAACAAAGAAAAGGCAGAGCAGGGTAGGAGGGAGCGGGGCCATCGAGGATGGGAGGGAATAGAGAGGTGGTGACAGTCAACAGGGAGTGGATTTGTTTCCTAGGGTGGTTGTCAAAGAGGACCACAAACTGGGTGGCTTATAATAAGAGCGGATGAATCTCTCACAGCTCTGGAGGGCACAAGTCCAAAATCAAGGCGTTGACAGGCGCATGTTCCCTCTGAAGGCTCTACGGGGGGATCTTTCCGGCCTTTTCCAGCTTCTAGTGCCTCGTGGGTTCTTTGGCTTGTGTTTGCCTCACTCCATCTCTGCCTTTGTCTCTACTGCCTTTCTTCCACTCTGTGTCTCTGTGTGTTTCTAATTTCCCTTTCTTCTTCTTATACGGACACTAGTCATTGGATTCGGGGGCCCACCCTAAATCCAGGATGATGTCATCTCAAGATTCTTAACTAATCATGTTTGCAAAGACCTTATTTCCAAATGAGGAAATTGATTTGCATGTATAGTTTGCACATGGGCACGAATTTTGGGGGGCACTATTATAGACCCGGTATAGGATGGGTCAGTGGAGACCTCGATGAGAAATAAGACAGAACAAAAGCTTAAAGGAGGTGAGGGAGTGAGCCAGAAGGCTTTCAGGGTTAACCGTGTTCCAGGAAGAGCGGGAAGCTGGACAAGGTCCCTGTGATGGGGCTGGCCTGGTGTAGTTGAAGAGCAAAGTGGCCAGTGAATTCCTCCCTGTGTCTGCCTACTTCCTGGGTATTTTTCTGTTGAGTAAGGTTTGACTCTCTATAAGTGGGATGTGGAGAGGCTGCGGATTCTGCACCAACACTGACCCAGAAGGGTATCAGTAGTGATTTTCCTCTGTGGGGCGGAGGACCAGCAGGTTAGGACAATGGCCCCAGCTGAGAACCTCTTTGGAAGTGGCCACACACTGCCGCAGAATAAAGCCACAGCCCACCTAGCCCTCCTCTGCAGGACAGCTCGTTGTCTCCTGCTGGGAAAGTATGTGCATAGCTCAGTTTGTGAAATTAAGTGCCATCCACTGAGTCATTTGAAAGCAGGGAAGGAGAAAAACTCCTGAACGGAGAAACGGACTCCTTTCCATGTTTCTGGGACGCGGCAAGTCCTCCGAGTCAGTATCACCCCTGCCACTCACTTCTGTTTTTTATGACGCAGATGGACACCAATTTATTAAATTCATGAAACAGAAAATGTGCTGTGAGTTGCAGGTGACATGGGGTGAATGAAGTCTGTGGTCCAGGGCTAACATTTAGGCAACTACTACCCTCGACATCCCTTTCTTTTAGTTTTACTTTTCATTTTCTTTTTTCGACATTTTGAAATTATTTTTTTTATTTGAAAGGAAACATAAACTTAACTAAAATTTAAAAATTACAAACTCAATCAGGAAAAAACAGAAAAGGTAAAATTCGGTCAGAGGGCAGACCCGGAGGGGCTGGTGCCGTCCTCCCCCGCGCGGGAGCCCGCTGGCTGGTCTGTTTGACTTCCCTCAGCTCGTCTGGGACCCGAGAACGGGTGAGTCCCCCTGAGTCCACGGGCCGTGATGATGGGATGGGAGGGTGGGAGAGTGAGCTGGCCAGTCTGAACTATTCATAAGGCCCTCTCTGATGGCCTCAAGCTCAGGGTGGACGGAAGCAATAAGGGGAGGCCCCCTGCAGAACCCCAGATGATGGGTCTATGTTCTCCAAGGGCGACGCCTACGTGGTGACCCCATTCACGCCCTGGCACGCTCTCATCCCCAGCCCTGTCCTGATGCTGATCAGCTCACTGGGTAGGTGACTCAGAGCTATGCTGGCCACCATGTGTTCAGGTGGCCTTGCCGCGGAGGTGGCGAATGTGGGTTGGAGCCCCACGCTCTCCACCTCTACCACCAAAGTTCTGTACTACCCACTGGGTGTTCTTGGAAAACGCGTGCATTCGCAAGAAAAGGCGCGGATGAAGTTGAGAACCGCAGGGGCGGTGTAGAGGCGGTCTCCAGGGAGGAGTGCCTGCTCCTGATGTCCTCCTCCATGGTCCCCAGGTGGAAGCCTCTGCCAGAGTTTTCTCTTTCAGGTGAGCTGTCTGCTCACCTTTCTTCTGCCTCCTGGAAGCAGAAGGCTGCTCAGCCACCAGGAAGGCGGAGACTGAATTTCCCAGAGCAACCCCCCAGCTCTGTCACTGTCACAGAAGCAGGGATGACATACAGCTCATTGGCTCCAGCTGCACTGCACGTGTCTCTCAGTCTTGAATTTGAGGCTCTACACGCTTATAAGCAGGTGAAGAAGAAGGTGCTGCCCATGCTGGCTTCTGGGGCATCTACACCCTTCCAGTCCCTCAACTGCCTCTTCCTGATGGGGTGATCTCAGGCAAGCTGCTTGGCTTTCCCCAACTCCCGTTTTTTAGTTTGTAGAGAGGGGGTGACCGTGAGGACTCCGGTGACTTTGCCCCCTAGGGAGTGCTCGGCGATCTCTGATACTTACTTTACACATTTCCAGTTCCCGACATGGGCGTTAACTGCCCCTTTGCCATGTCTTCTAATGGCTCAGGTCACCCACTTACCTGCTCTGTGAACCCTCCCTTGGTCCCTCCAATCCACAGTGATGTCTACCTCTTCCCTCGTCAGTTTCAAGCACTCACTGCATCTGGGTGAGCTCGGGACCAGACCTGCCGCCTTGCCTCTGCAGGTGTCTTATGTATGGATTCCACTTCATCAAGTTCAGGAGGGGTTTAAGAGCATGGGTAGGAGCATGGACTGCAATCACACTCCCTGCGATCCAATCCTGACCACTTACTATCAGTGTGACTTTATTTCCTCATCTGTAAAATGGGTCCAGCACCAGTTCCCTGTAGAGGTGTCCCGAAGGATCACATGAGATCATATGCACAGACCTCTCGGAGCTGCGCCTGACCTAACTTACGAGTGCTGGGCAGGTGCTTGTTACTGTCATCATTTCTACCTACAAAATTTTTGGTAAACTGTTATTTCAGACACTGTTTTCCCATCTGCAATGAGGTAGTCATGAAACCTGTCCTTCTTAGCTGCGGGGGTTACGTGTATGCGTCGGACTTGGTCCCGTAAGCCTTCGATCATGGGAGTCGGGGCTGCTGTCCTCTGGGTGCCCAGAGCCCTGCCCTGGACCCCTTCCTTGGAAACTTCTGGTGGAAGCTGACCAAAGATTTAGCAAAGAAAAGAATAGGATTATTAATTAAATCTGAATTTCAGATCAGTAGCAAAGAGTTTCTTAGGCTAAGTATGTCCCGAATATTGCATGAAATGTATTTATGCTAAAAAATGATCCAGTGTTGATCTGCAATTCAGATTTAATGGGGCATTCTGCATTTTATACAACAACCTTGCAAACGTGTGTGGGGCTCAGAAGGGAACTATGCTCCAGGGCAGTGGGGGGCAGAGCAGAGGTGCCCAGGGAATCCCAGCTTGTTCTCTTTTCTGTTCTGTATCCCTGCACTCCCCTGGGCCTGCTGATGGCCTCCCACCCTGAGCTTCCTGAGCTCTCCTTGGCCATCTCACCTCGGCTGTTGGGTGCGCTTGGACTGTTCTTGCCCCCTTTTCAGGGACCTGGCCATCCTTGGCTCCCCTAGCCCCTCCTACAGCGAGTAAGGGCCAGTAGTCACTATAATCCCATGTTCCTGTCATACTGCTATCGTTCTGCAGCCCTGCTGGGCCTCCCACAAACCCAGGGCCCCGACTGTGGCAGGTCCGTGGCAACTGTGTGGTTAGTAAACTACTTGGCCCTCTTCTCCCCCCCATTAGGATCCCTTTCTGGGGTGAAAAACCAAAATCTGTCACAGGTTTAGTTAGGAGCAGCACCGAGAACAGTTTTTTTTTCTTCTCAACACAAAAAGAAGCCCTATTGGAGATCATTCCCTTGGGATCTCCCCCCTGTCCCCGTTTGAAAAGCATTTTCACGTATTTGTGCAAAACCGCTGTGGAAGAGCATCTCCAATTACAGTTCTGCTAACCACAGTGCTGGCTGGGAGCGCTTTCGGAAGCAGGTTGGCTTCAGTCAGCTTACCTGCAGCCTGGAGGCTCAGTGTTGGTTGAATTCACTCAGTAGGACTTCATTCACTGTAGTCTTAACCAAAACGGACCTCTTCATCCTCTTGCTTTCCGCAGTCTGCTCCTCTTGGAGTCTTCTAATCTCAGTGCATGGAAAAACCATTATTTCAGACCCTTAGATCCAAACTCTTGAGTTCTAGGCTCTTCCCTTCCTCTCCCATCAGATCCATCTGTCCAGAACCTCGCTACTTCTCATCCCTCCCACCCTTTCTGCTCTCGGGGGCAGCGCTGTCTCTCCCTCATTGATCCTCAGCCTGCACCTTGCTGTCCCCACCTTTTTAAAGATGTCATGCCTTTGCTCAAAACCTTGTAGCATCTTCTTTTTCATACAGCATGAAATCTGTAAGACTGGATCTTGGTTTTCAAGGACGTAGGCAGTCCGGGCCCCATGTGTCTCCAACATCTCTCCTGACCCCACTGTCCGCTCTGTTTCAGACACAGGTCTCCTTGCTGTACCCTCCCTATACACCGGCTGCCCCCATGTCTGGCTTCACATGGTGCTCCTGGATGAGATGTGCTTTCTTTCCAGTATAGGGGCAAATGTTCGTTTATTTATTTTTAAAATATTTTATTTATTTATTGGAGAAGGAGGGAGGGAGAGAGAGAGTGAGAGAAAGAACAGGAGCACGGAGACAGGGCAGAGAGAGAGGGAGAAGCAGGCTTCCTGCTGAGCAGGGAACCTGATGCGGGACTCAATCCCAGCACCCTGGGATCATGACCTGAGCTAATGGCAGATACTTAACCAACTGAGCCGCCCAGGTGCCACGATTCTGTGTTCTTGAGAATTTTGTAATTCCTCCTCTTCCTTTTTTGTTTTTTTTATTGCCCCAAATATCTGTAAGTCACTGAGCATTCTCAGGCATTTGAAAGGACAGTGACAGAAACATAGCCTTGCCCTCCAACAATAGAAACGATGGCAGGCTTGGCTGGGTGGCCCAGGCCATCAGGGGGTTCCCTACCCTCCGGTCATGCCGGTCCTCGCAAGCCCTCCAACTATTCTCAGATGTTGAAGGGACAGATGTTCTGTCCTCTCTGCAGTTAGAAAGCTGAGTTTTGCAGAGCTAAATGCCGTCCCTGATTCATAGCCTTTGAGTGTTAGAGATCACACATACCAATCGTTTCTTCGTTTTTTTTTTTTCTTAGATTGTATGTATGTATGTATGTATGTATGTATGTATTTGCCAGAGAGGCGAGAATGTGTGTGCACTGGCTGGGGAGGGACAGAGGCAGAGGGAGAAGCAGGCTTCCTGCCGAGCAGGGAGCCCGATGTGGACTTGATCCAGGACCCTGGGATCATGACCTGAGTCCAAGGCAGACGCTTAATGGGCTGAGCCATCCAGGCGCCCTTTGTCCTTGTTTTTAATTTAAAAAATATATCGCATAAAGAGAAGTTTAAGATAAAAACGTGGAGAGAGAAGCTGCCCGTAATCCCTCACCTCCAACAGCTGTTTTCATCTCCCCACCAGGCTGTGTTCACATACAATCACAGGCAGAGGTGTGACTCATCAGAGCCAGAAATGTTTTGTCATAGTGCCACCTGGTCTCTCAAGAACCATTTTTAATGGCTGTGCAGTAGTCCACCAAATACAAATTCTTTTTAAAAATTTTTTATTTTTTATTTTTTAACAATAATTTATTTTATTTTTTCAGTGTTCCAAGATTCATTGCCCATGCTCCACACCCAGTGCTCCACGCAATACGTGCCCTCAGTACCCACCACCAGGCTCTCTCATCCCCCTACCCCCTCCCTTCCAAAACTCTCAGTTCGTTTCTCAGAGTCCAAAGTCTCTCATGCTTTGTCTCCCTCTCTGATTTGTCCTACTTCCCATTTCTTTTCCTTCTCCTACTGTCCTCTAGATTACCCCTTATGCACCACAAGTAAGTGAAACCATGTGATACTTGACTTTCTCTACTTGGCTTATTTCACTCAGCATAATCTCTTCCAGTCCAGTCCATGTTGCTACAAAAGTTGGATATTCATCCTTTCTGATGGAGGTGTAATATTCCATTGTATATGTGTACCACATCTTCTTTATCCACTCATCTGTTGATGGGCACCTTGGCTCTTTCCACAGTTTGGCGACACCAAATACAAATTCTTAATTACATGCCTTCAGGTCATTTCTATATATTTTTAAGCCATACCATTGCAGTGAAAAATTTTGAGTTCTCTTGTTTCCTTTCTTTTGAAGCCAGGTATAAGAACTCGGTGATGGGTTGATGCGTTGTCCCATATGGAAGTTGGAGTCTTAACCCTCAGTACCTCTGGATGGGACCTTATCTGGAAATAGGCCCTTTGCAGGTGTAATCTGGTTAAGATGAGGTCATTAGGGTAGGCACTGATCCAACAGGACTGGTTTCAGGAGAGGAGGAGAACACAGCACGGGGACAGAGGCACATGAGAGGAGGCTGGGTGCCAACAGAGGCAGAGCTGGTAGTGTTTCTGCCCGCCGGGACACCGGGGACTGCCAACTGCCTTGGGACACTGGGGTCATCACCTGGAGCTTTGGGACACCTTGGCTCCTGACTTCTGGCCGCCATGCTATGAGACTCTCCCCTCCTGTTATTTTAGCCCCAATGCAGCTGCAGCAAGCGGACACACACCCCAATTCTGGAATTCTCTCCAGGGTCCCACATAAGCCCAGATCTCGCTCACAGGTCATGCCGAGCCTGGGTGACAAACGAGTTGGTACCGGTCCAGCCATCTTAGCGGCGGAGCCTCTAACGGGGCTGCACTGGCATTCCTCCAGCAGCATCCCGTGGGAGGATGGGATCTGAGGACTTCGCCCCGCAAGTTCGGCCATGCAGCCCTTCACATTCCTGGTCCAGGTTTGGCTCCCTGTCCTCAGCCTGCAGTGGGAGCTCTGCCCGCCCGTTGAGAGACAGGCTCTCTTCTCCCTCCCCTCACCCTGGAACTTGCCGGCCCTCATCACTGCAGGGTGTCACCGTCCCTGACATTGCAGCCCAGCAGCCCCGCACGTGTGCCGTTCAGGCCTTGCTCTGGGCGTTCTGCCTCTGCCCCGGCAGAATTGACACCGAATTGAAATCGGTGTCAACTGATAATGTGGGGCCTGAACGAGTGTCAGGGATAGAGGCGCACCTTCACCCACTAGGGTGCGGCTTTGCGACGCTCACAATTATTCTTGGAGGCACAAAAAGATGACCCTTCCCCCATGTGGCCAGTTTCTCTCCCTGCACTGAAGTCTGAGCTAAGCTGAAGGTACCAGCTAGGCTTTGGCAGAGATGAGCTCCCCTCCCAGCGCGGGTGACTGGAGAGGCAGGATTAAGGAGGCTGGGGTCAAGGTCCCTGCAGGGACCACATCTGAGCCTCTCCCAAGAAAAGACAAGTCCATGCCCTTGGTCCAGGACTATCGTCTCCTTTCAACCACCTGGAAAATGGCATTTAGGGGCTTATGTCTCACTTGCATGATGCCAGATGGGAACGTAGGATGGGCACCCTGGGTGTGGGAGGGGTCTTGGCTCTGGGGTGGGGGAGGGGGAGGCTGGTGATGGCAGGAGAGCGTGAGTGCCAGGGAGCAATTCCCCGAGAGCCAGCAGGCACCCTGCTGTCAATGCTGATTTCATAGCTGGAGGGGACGTCCCAGGTGTCTTGCCAACAGCTTTGTAAATGAGGAAACTGAGGCAGAGTTGTATGTTATGCTACATAAGGGCCAGAGCCAGAGGGGTCAAGTCTCCCGAATTCTCCACTCGGGGCTTGGTCCCTGTACCATATTTGAGACAAAAATACACCTGTCTGTGGGAATGATGACAATGGATTTTATTGCTGACTCCGTCCCCAGTCACTGAGAGTGCGAGTCCGGTGACCCGGCAGTGACCCAATGGTGGGGTGGCCCGACCGTGCTGTCCCTGGAGCCCATTTGTGTGGACAGTGACTGTCCTTGGGGCCGCCCGGTGGGAGATTTTCCAGAGGCTTGGCCTCTACAGGCCTGTAGTATGTGGGCCGGGAGGCAGGTTTGGGTGGCACCTAGGCAGAGGCATTTGTGGTCAGGTGCTCCACTGGGAGAGAGGCGGCTTGCAGGGTGGAAAGAGCCAGAACCCAAGACGTGCGCCAGGGCGGACTTGGAGGAGGTGAGGAGCTTGAGGAGAAGGCGTTGGGTCCCACACGCTGGGTCGCCAGTCCAGAGAACGGAGGGCTGAACGCCGTCCTCCCATCCTCATCCTCACGATGGACAGGTGCAACCAACCGCTCTGTGACCGTTGCTCCTGCTTGGATGGTACGTGCTGAGCCACGAGTCAGCAGGTACAAGAGAGTCCCCACGCCCCCACAAAGTCTCCTGCCTCTCTGCTCAGCCTCTGCCGGGAGGCCCAGGCCCACGCTCCCTGGCAGGTGTGGAGAGAACTGTCTTTCCTATAGGGCTTAAGGAAGGTAAGATTTCTGTGCAAGTTTCTTGCAAAAGCAGCACAGCCCTGCAGAAAAGGGGGGGCACAGAGTCTGGGATTCCTGTATCTACAAGGATGAATCCAACAGGCCTGAATTGCCACGCATCACAAGCCGGAGACAAGTTGAGGCTGTGGCTTTGCCCACCACACCCTGTTTCCCCTGCTCCCCACGGATAGCCAGGGTCCTGATGGCAGCAGAGAGGGCCAGCTTGTGTAAGGGTGGTCCAGCAATGCCGGGACCCCCCAGCACTCCAGGGGGGAGCCTCCAGCAGCAGCCAGGTGGCCTGAGGGGCAGATTCAAAGGCAATTAGTGGTTCTTTCATTTTGGGGTGTGGCAGGTGGATTTTCTTGGTGGCCATGGGCCCATCCTGGATGGGTGTCAGATTTAGCCCATGATGTCTGGGTGCTGTTCTTTTTAGGGCAGGGGTGTTAGAGGGTCTGGGTGGTGTTTACAGGGGAGTGTGAACCTTTCACCCTTTCCCTGAAGGGCAAGAAGAGAGAGCAGCTGCGCAGTGGCAGGAAGCGACACCTCCGGGCTGGCTGGGGAGGATTTTATCTGGCAGTTGCTATGTCTTTGATGTCGGCTACCCCCTCCCCTGACCACCGACAGCCGGCTGGCTTAGAGGGAGGTTCAGGCATGCATCCGTTTCCAGGAAAGCAGCGGCTGGCCAAAGTCACTCCATGGAACCTGAACAGGGACCTGGGGGCTCCAGAGCCTCTTCCGAGGGGCACTTGCTCTGAGATCTGGGATTTGGTCCGAGGCTTTGTCTCCAGACTTCAGTGCACCTTTCCAGGCCCTCTTGGTGAATTCCAGCCAGGGGGCAACTTAACCGAGGGGCCCATGCTGAGACATGCTTATTCATTCACCACAAGCAAGAGCTAAGGTAACGGGATTGCATTTCTGTGGGGAGTGGAAAGGGAAATGTTCTGGATGCATTTGAAGAGTTGAAAACTGGATTTAAAACAGGGAATAGGAAAGTTTTTAAAAATGGGGTGCCTGGGTGGCTCAGTTGGTTGGGCGACTGCCTT